>JAFREQ010000085.1:892500-1264435 GCA_025331565.1 Holacanthus passer
GACTGACTGATGGAGGGTCACGCTGTGTGAGAGGCCGGTGTTCATGTAAGTAACGGCACTTTTCCTCGAAGTATCTCTGCTTCCTGTAGTCTCACATACACAGACAGATTTCCCCTGAGCCTTTGAGGTAGATCCCCTCAGGTGTGTGTACTGATTAATGAGGCAGGGTGTGACCCAGACTCTGACAGACTGAGCTGTAGCTGAAGCAGAGAAACGACTCCATGTCTGACTATTCTGAGACAGGTCAAACAACTAGTTAGAGCTGTTTGCAGAGGGAGCAGGGCAGTCATGCTGTGTCATGCTAAATTACACTGGCTTTTCTGAAACACACCAGACTGACTGGTGCATCCCAAACTGGTCAAACAGTCCACAGCAAAGTGAGAAGGTTTTACATATTTACACTCTCTGACATCTGAACAGTGGCTAAACTGGGAAGCTAATGTGGTAAAAATGGCTGCTTGCTTGCTAGCTTTAATGTAGGCCTGCAACCAATGAGTCATCGATTATTCTGCCAATCGTTTCTCATTAATTATTTTGCCTATAAAATGTCACAAAAGGCCCGTTATATTATAGGTGACATCATGAAATGTCTTGTTTGAAAGATAAATAAATAAAGCAGAATGTGATAATGTGATTTGCTACTCCTTTTGGACATAGACTCAATTGAAAACAGTACAAAGATGATATATTTAATATTTGACCTCATTAACTGATTTTTGTAAATATGTTCTCACAACAAGTTGGGACAGACTGTGAAAGTTGTGGAATGATCCAAAAACACCTGTACACCTATACAATTTTACCTATAAGTTGCTAAACCTGAAAAGAACACAAACACTAGTTGTGTAAATTGACTTGGCTTAACAACAGTTAACGTCAGTAAGCTTCTTCAAGTTGCATTTTAGATTCAAGGCAGCTATTTTTCTCTCTTGAGTTAATGTGACTTTGGAAACAGAAATAAGTAGAACTGTTGGTTCATTAAATAAATAATCCTTAATACTTATTCTTCTACAAGGTGAAAAGTAGACAACACATTTATATTTTAAACATTATTGAAAAATGAATTATATTTCTTTTATCTGTGATACCAAATGCTTAAGACTCTCCTTTAATCCTTAATATAAAAGATATTTTTTGTGTTAAGGCCAAAGAAAAGGTAGGAGAATCCAGTGAAAATGCTTTTAATGAGGTTTGACTCGAGTTTGTGTTGGAGAAAAAAAGAAAAAAAGGGGTTTTGTAATTAAATCCATCAGGTTGTGTATGAACAGGTCGTGTGTGTGTGTGTGTGTGTGTGTGAGAGAGAGAGAGAAAAAACAGCATGGGCTAAAAGTCCCTCGTCAGCTGTCTCTGTATATCAGCTGGAACAAAAAAACAGAAGTGTGACTCCAGAAAAAAGGGGAAATGGCCTCAAATATATACACACACAAACACCCCCCACACACACACACACCCACAAGATACAGTTGTGTGCTAAATAAATTAATAAAATACATTTAAATAATGAAGAATAAGAATCCAGATTGTGCCGTTGTCAGTAAGTATTTGTTTATTAGTTAAATAATTTAATATAAATCATGTGCCAGTTATTTCAGGAACATTATTTAGCTGCAAACGTCTATTAACATTTTCATAACTTAAGAGCAGTGATGAATATGTAAACATTTTCAGTGCTTCTTCAGTCACTATTATGACTCGTCTCTGTGACAGTGACTGTATTAAGAGAAGCCAGTAGCAACAACCACAGAGTCATAAACTCATTCAAGCAGCAGAGCGAGCCAGCTCTCATTCTGTCTTTCTCTCTCACACACACACACACACACACACACACACACACACACACACACACACACACACACACACACACACACACTCACTCACATGGTAACTGAGTAAGCTGAGCATTTAGAGGAAGTCTCCCACCTCTCTTAGAAAGTGACATCAGAGGTGAGCTCTCCACAGGCCCAGCCCACTGAACACTATGTTTTTCCAGACCATGTTGAGGCTGTCTACTTAAATACATATTACACACCGCCCTCATAACATCTATGTGAGTACTCTTTTTGCCTACATGGAGTGATTTGTACAGCTTTATTTAATATCCCTTTGTAAGCAGTGACAGATAATATGGAGGGTGGAGGTACAAATCCACTACGATCATGGACTTAAATATCCGTCTTCCATCTTTCTTTTTTTTTTACTTACTTACTTTTTTTACTGTTAAAAAAAGTTCTGCAAAGTATTCCGAGGCATCATTAAGATCACTGAAGCTCTATGTGGTGTGTATTTTTCAGTTTTTTCTTTCATTTAATCACTCAGCCGATGCTGAGAAAGAACTTTCAAAAGTATTTGCAATGGGTGCGTTAAGGATTCTGTCGGGGTCATGGCCGGAGAAAAATATCTCCAAATGCAGTCTGAAGCTGGCAGAAGTAATGACTTTATTTTTGTAGCTTGTGCTTGGAATAAGGGCTGTGCAGTAAGTCATCATTATTACTCATCACTTTATCAGTATCATAATGATTCATTTGGATCGTATCATGTAGAGTTTGCTGTCCAAATTAGTTATTAAAGGTTTTGTTTTACATATGTGAAGAATGAGCATGGTCTCATGTATTGCACAACAGTGGTGCAGTTTTTTTGCATTAAAGCATGAGAGAGTATTTAGATGTGAGTTCTTCAAAATAGCCTTAATAAAGACTAATACCAGTTTATTACAATTTCGGTGCTCATTTCATAGTCTGCATCCCACCTGCCATGCTTCCTCTAGTTGTGTGTATGCACAGATAATAATCAACATTTTCACCCCCTGTTGATATTAAAAATATAGTGGTTTTGATAAACTGGCTAAACTGTTGGCTTGTTTACAGCCTGTCTGATTGTCTGGACAATATTTTCTCTATCAATAAATTTAATAGTATAACAGAACAAATAAATCATTTTCTATAGAACAAGTCGTTCATGTCATCATGCATGTCACAGATTCTTGTAATGCCAGGTGATCTCTTCAAATTGTTTTTCTCTGACCTAAGCCTAAGATGTTCAGTTTCATATCATGTATCACAAAGAAAACAGTAAATCCTCCTGCTTTTGAAGCTGTAACCACAAATATTATAAAGTTATACCAAAATAGATGCTGCTTCCTTCTCTGACCACTTCACTAATGTTGTCAGCCCAAGTTGTAATGAACCAGAGTTATAATGAAATAACGATATTGTCTAACTCCACCTGGAATTGACCAGTCCGATTCCTGCAGGTTATTACAGGAGTAATACAGAGTGAATGGGAAGTTTGTCATTTATCATATATTCATGTCATCATTCATATATTCATGGAAGAGGAGGAGGAGAAGAAGCAGAGTGAGGATTTTTGGGATTAAGTCTTCGGTTACGTCATGCATCCTCCTGACAGCCGCTATAGGAGCTGTGTGGATGTCCTGCCAAGGTTAAGCTTATGGAAAACCACACACACGCACACCAATAATTTCTGTCTGTCTGTAGTAGATTTACAGATCTTCTCTCAGACATTAACTCTGTCATCTCAGCACTGCATCTGCAACATATACAATTTCCTGTGGAGAGGCTGTATGATTAAAGCGAATTGTTTTCAACTTTAAGCGATTTAAAAAAAAAAAAAAAAATCGAAGAACTTATTTTTGGTGAAACATTTTAGATCGTTATAAACCATTTATTACTGAGTGTTTATGGTCCAAAAATGATGTTTTCTTCTGCAGAAGACACTGACAACTGTAGTTCAGAGTCAACAAGGCCCACTCTTTCTCATCCCCATGTGTGCTTGCCATGGTGCTTTATTGTCTACATACACTAGTGGTGTGTGGAAGCAGATTAAAAGAGGCTTAACCTTCACCTCTGCTTTTTTGGCAGCTGGAGGACACACACCCAACATCCCGTGAGTGCACACATATACACATGCAGGCATTCACACACACACACACACACACACACACACACACACACACACACACACACACGTGACTAATCCACACACACTTTCACACACTCATTTGTTAGCAGACGACACAATAGAAACTGCCTCTTCCGTGGATTTCCTTCCTTTGCTGAATGCAGATTATTTACGAGTGGCCACACCAAACTTGTGAGCAGAAGTGGAAAACAGGAGCTCAGCTCAAACTACGGCACCTCACTAGGGTCAAAAAACCCTCGACTTTATGACTTTCTCATCCTGGGATCCAAATCCTTCCCACTAAAGGACCCAGGCTAATGAAAAGGTTGTGGTCATGTGGGGACCCACTGTGGAAACAGAAGATGAAGGAGCTGAAAAGGAACAAATTTGAATAGTTGAATATTAAAATGGCTGCGATTGGCCTCATACTGTGTTAAATTACATCAGGTGGCTGGCTGGGTGGCATGGATCACCCGGCTAACTGTGCAGCTGGCACAGATGACATACTGTATACTAAACACACACACAGATGATGTGGGGTTAAATATGGAAACTGGGGCAGTGTTTCTGACCAGCATGGCTTTGTGGTCGAGGCAGTAGGCAGCAGTCTTCCTGCGACACACCCTGGTCTCAGCACTGGGGGCTCATTTAGACTGCTGATACACAGGCAGTCAGGCACGTAAGGAGTACGCCTATGTATAGTTTATTTATATTCCCCTTGTTCACTTGTAACCTTGTAAGTTATTGAGTTGAGGACTGATTAACTTACTAACTGGATGACTGACTGTTCATGTGACTATCTGACTGGATGATTGATTGGTTGACTCTTCCAGTTTATTTACTGTCTAGCAGGGTCTGTGATATTAAATGGCCAATAAATACAATAGGATTGTTTTATAAAAGGAACAAGGTAAACTACATGGCCTAAAGTATGTAGATATCTGTACATTACACACATATGTGATTGTTAAAGCTCTTATTTCAAAACCATCAGCGTTGACCTGATTTTGGAAGCTTGCTGCAGAGATCTGCTGTCATTCAGCCACAGCAGCATCAGCCTCAGCGTCCACTGTAGGCAGTTGTGTCGGGTTCTGGTTCTGTTGTGGCTCCGGGAGACAATCTGCTGCCATCCTAGCTGATGTGCTCTTTTCTATACTTTCCTGACAAGCTGGGGATATCTTTGATGAAATAGCTCACATGTCTGAAAGGTGAAATGATTTTGTTTATTAATGGCTACATTTAATGAGACTTTACATAAATTTAGTATTTAATGAGGGTTTCATTAGCTATTGACTTTCCCTCTGTGTTCATAGAGCAAAACGTTTTTCTTGATTATTTCCTTCTTTTCAGAGAAGGAATTCTACAGTTTGCCTGTTGCTAATGAAAAAAATGAAATATTGAAACATTTCCTAAATAACTCAAAACTATATTGGAAATCTTGCTGCTGAGATCACTTTAAGATGTTCTGCTTCTGAAACGCTTCCATTTGACATGGCGATGTGATGGAGACACGGTGCAACAAGACACGACACAACTTCATCCCAAAGGTGTTAGATGAGGTTGAGGTCAGGTCTCTGTGCAGACCAGTCAAGTTCTTCCACAGCAATCCGGCAAGCAATTTCTTTATCTACCTGGCTTTGTGCACGTGCGCATGGTCATGTTGACACAGAGAAGGGCCTTCCTCAAACACATTGTTTTCTTTGTGGTAATGAAAAGATAATCCAGCAGATGGGGCTGTGGGGTTATATTTGATTTCTGGCTCCTTCTGTTAAAGGAAACTGACTGATCTCTGTCTAGTTTTTTGATTTTAATTGTTTGTAGCTTTAAATGATGTTTTTGGAGATAATTAATTTACGGTCAAATATGTTTCGGTTGATGATGTGCAATGCTGTTGGCTGCAGTTAAGGAAGGAAGGGTGAATTTATGTGTTTTGATATGAGCATTTTGGCAGGGCAGCCAGGTAGAAAGGAAACTGTAATAATGAGAAGGTCTCAGGATTGATCCTCTTTGCAGCACATGTGTTCTTTGCATCGTCCTTGAGCAAGACCTTGAAGCCTAAGCTGCTGTTTTTAACTGTGTAGAAAAAGTGTAGTCAACAGAGAGGGGAGACGTTTTTTTGCTGGGCAGAGATGTAAAGCGTACTGACGAGGATAAGAGGAGACGTGTTAAGATGGAGAGGAGACAGATATACACAGAGAGTGTCTGAGCAGCAGGGAAAGGCTGGCTGCTGCCAGCACCAAGGAAGATAATCTGGCATTATAGTTGGAAGATGACACAACATGACTCGGCAAATTCCCCTGTTGGCCATTGGTCAGCTGAACTCCCAGACGAGCTGATGACTGCTTGGATCTGTGTGTCTGTGTGTGTGTGTCTGAGTCCATGTTTCGGTACAGATTGTGCTTCTGTGTTGCACCAAGTCATGCATTTCCTTCATATAGCATAATCCCAGCTGAAACTGTCTCTGCCTCCTTGTGGTAGAAAGTGGTATTACATTCTGGATATAAACAGTGATAGAAGAGCTTTCTTTTGTCCAGATGCCGGAGAGGTCAGAGGTCAGACTCAGGCCCTCAGTGCACTGCTCAGGGGCACTTGCCTGTCATCACATAGTTTAGATCCAGGTCCTGTGGACTTGTTACCGCTCCAGTGGCTAGTTTGATGCCACCCTGGGACACAAACCTGAGGCCCAGTTCAGTTCACATCACGTTTTCCCCTGATCACCAAAAGCAAATAGAGTTTGTCATTTTGTTCATCATGCTTGTCAGATTTAAGCCATCCTGGCCAATATGATGCAATAGGCTGTAATTTTGTTTTTCTGTTGTCATTGCTTAAGACTAAAAGTTATTTTGCATTCTCACTTCCTTTAATTTAACCACTTCTCATCTCCATTTCCATCTCTCTCACTTCTTCCCTCTTTGCTCAGCTTTACCTCCACTTCTTTCATCTTTAACTCTTTAGTCTCTCTCTCCTTCTCTCTGTTTCCAATTTGCCAAAGTTGGGTAAACATTTTGCATCTTGAAAATGTCAGCTTTTCAAGAATTGGAGAAATGGCGTTGTTTTTAAAATTGCAGCCATTAATGAACAAGCATGAATTTGGTGATTTGAAAGTAAAAACAGTGTCTGGTTGGTTAAAACTGGACTGAGAAGTGAAGGTTTTTTAAGACATTCTTAGATATTACCATTGTCTAATAGCATTTTGTGACTGTAGTTCAACATATTATTAGCATGAGTCTTTAAGGTTTCCCCAAAATTTTAAGTTTCTGACTGTTTGTCTAGGGCTGATGTGAGGTTGCTACTGTGTGAAGGAATGTCCATCAATTTTGGTGTGCTGTTTCTGTTTGTTTGAGGGGCAGGAGCATTGTTCTTCAAGTCAGCAAAGTCAAAATGCCAAACATGAGTTTGAAACCAGATCATATTAAATTGTGTGCATACATTGAGCTCTCTGTTGAATCTATTGAACCAGTGCACATTTGATTATTTTTCATCTTAAAAAAATAGTCCTCTTCCCAAGAGATGTGCAGCTCTAAGTCAAACAATATGTCTGTACTTTCCTTTCTTCTTTTGTGACCTATTATAATTTTCATTAGAGTTGGACAGCATCATTCACAAGCAGACAACATGCTTACGGTTCTCTTGTTTATTCCTCTGTCTGTGTTTGTGTGCAGCCATGGCGGAGTTAGACCTCAGTCTGAGCGACGCGCTGACAGACAGCGTTCCCCAGCCGGGCCCGGAGAGCCTGGTGGAGAGGGACTTTGTGGCTCAGCTGGAGGCAGAGGCCTTCGACGATCAGGTCGGGGAGACGGTGGGAAAGACAGACTACACCCCCCTGCTGGACAACGACGACACCAGGGCAGGTGAGAGTAATATGATGGAGCCCAGTGGAGGATGGGTAATGTTGTTATTACTCATCATGACTACATGTGCAGTAATAAGAGAGTGAGGAGAAGATGCCAATTCAATATTGAGAAGATGGGGTTTTTCTATTACTACAGATAAAGAGTAGCACACTTTGTATTCATGTAGTAAGCTGTTCATTTTATTAGAAAACTACAGGAAAGGAGACAATAAACCTGCTGTCTCCTAAGCAGTCTCGTTCCCTCTGTCAAGGTGAGAACTGGGTGGCAGAGAGGACAAGAAAGGAAATGATGAGAACAAGTTAGGCCGAAGACAGGTGAGGCAGGATGTCTTGGCCAGCACAGGAGCAAAAAGTCCCATTGACCACTGGGATAAAAACAAAGAATAACGAACGCAACTTTTTTCTCCCAATCACAAGAATACATACAATATTCTTAAAATAATTTTCACTCTTTTCTTTGTCTCTGATGTAAATTTTCCTGAAAATCATGTTTTTGGCTGCACCTCTGTATAGGGGTGTACCAAATTAATTCAAAGCTTCATTCATGACTTTGACATTCGAATTCCAAATCAACGTTCAATAGATTATATGTAGATTGTGATGTTTTTGCAACTTCATTGTTGAGGATTGTGATGTTTATTGCAATTTCAGCTGTGTGTTGCTTTACCATCGAAACACTGCTCTGCTCGCTTGCTGAGCAGCTTCAGTCTGCGCATGTGTTCCTCCTCTTTGCTCGTCTGTGACACAGCAGCCTTCAGTCTTGATAGGCTTGACTGAGACTACATAGTGGTGAATACAGACAGACAGAGGCATCTGCATCTGAGCCCTAAACACATTTACTTACATGTATTTGTCTTGACAAAACAGATGAGTTATTTTAATTTAAGAAAGATGATTTAATAAAAATAGATTAATTCAATTCTATGAATCTAATTTATTCAAACTGGAAATTTTGTTTGTTTGATTTTTTTTTCAAAGTAGGGTGATGTCATAAAATATGTTTGACATTCAAAGCCTCATTTGAAAACCTCAATAGAAGCTTCTAATTTTAAAAAATGACATTCAGTACAGCCCAGCCTCTGTATCTGATTCCATCTATCCTGAACAGGATGAGAATCTGTGTTATGTAACATGAACTGCAGCTGCTCCTAAGTGACTGATAGTATCAGGCACTGCTGGACACTGGCTGCCATTTTGGATCTGCTGGGGTGCCATTCAGCCGCAGGGAAGATAGTAGCCTGAAGATAAGCAGAGTAGTGGTCACTGCTTTGAATATTCCAGCCGACTAGAATAATTTGGGAACTTGGCAGGAAAATGTGTCCCAACTCTGAGCACTTCCTGTCCGGTGAAGACACTTGAGGTTCAGTTCCTGTATGTATGATGATAGCCCACACAAATGCTACTGTCCAAGGCCCATATAAATAAGAATCCTCGACCAACCTGAGTGGTTAAAAAAGTTGAGTCATGTCATGGGCCTCAGATGCCATTGCGTCACCAGCTGTGTAATAGACATGTCATTGTGCACTAAGAGCAACATGAAAGAAACAACAGTACAATGACGCTCCTCCACTGAAATCTCAGCAAAGACATGAAGCCCATTTTTCTGGAACTGAAAAAGGTTGAGACTTTCCAGTGGTTCAATATTGTATGAGCACCACTTGTTGCTCAAAAGGGACTTATGTAGCATGAGAGTAGGTCTTTTAGAATATCTTTTTTGAAGCTGCCCGGGTCGTTAGTTCACCACACAGCAATAAGAAAGAGATAGGTACAGAAATAGATAGTTATATAGGGAGGTGAGTAAGCAGATAGATAAACAGTAGATGGGTCAAATACACAGCTGAGTGAAGAACCCGATAAAAGGAAGTGACAGTTAACCGGGGCTGACTCAGCTCTCGGGCCTGTTTTGGTTACCCAGACACTTTGGTCAGACAGTCAGACTGTGTGTGGGCACTTGCCAGTGACAGCCGGCTGTAGGACGGGCCGTGGGTGGTGTTGCCAGTGATCAACTGTGGCACGCTGTGTGCATTTGGACAAACGCAGACATGCTGACACGCAGAGTGCCAAACAGCAGGGCGAGGCAGTCCGCAAATTATTGCCCTCTGTCAGCAGGAGAGCTAGACAGAGGAGGCACAGTTTTGTTTTTATTTTTTCCACCACAGTTGTCAGTGTGGTGCCCTGATGCACATGTAATGTACACTCATGCTGACCGATGTGCTCTTGTTCTTGATCTGTGGCGTTTGTGTCCTTTTGTGTGGGCTCAAATGAATCATACCTTGTGCGTGCATGTGTGTGTTCTTGCATGTGACGATGTCGTTTTTGCATGCCTACAAATTGATGGGTTAATGTATATATGTATATGCATATATTGACGGTAGAATCATCTTGTTTTTGTGACATTTTGGCTGCATGTACTTGCATGATTTTTGTTGTGTGTCTCTTTGTGTCGTGTGACAAAGCTGGCTCACTTTTCACCTGGTTAGATCACCCTGCTAATATATGCTGTACAGCTAATCTGCTCCAGAGGTGACGACTGCTGACCAATCACCTCACCACAAAAAAATTAATCAATAGTCCTATGCGATCGCAACATGGACAAAAGTACTAAGTTTATAATAAAGTGACATGTCATAAATAGCAATAACAACCTTTTAAACACTTTGCTCATCATGATCATATCAGAACTAGTAGAAATGAGTTTTGCACAACCATGTGTCCACTGGGTTTAAAACAGGACTTTCTGTAAACAGAGAGATTCTACTTGATTAGCACACAAAGAAGCTCACTGAATTATGAATCTGTCCTTTCTGTCAGATAGAACTCAGCAGGCATTCATTGCTTTGTTGACTTTACCTTTCCTTGACCTTTACTTCTAACTGTTAAGTTAGTGTATCACATAATAACTTGTTCGTCATTAGACAAAAGAAGCACAAAATGTTTATGATGTGAAATAAAAGGATTATTAATTTGCTGATCATTTATTTTCTCTATGCATTCTAGACTACAGAACATGTTGAAAATATTGACTACATTTCAATGTTATTTCATGCCTTACTTTAAATTTTTGCTTATTATTCTGAATACTGATCATCTGCTGCAATCCTAAAGTATTTACTTGTATCATCATGCCATCTCATGTCATATTAAAGGTTCCCTGTGGAGTTTTTGATTCGACTCACATCTCACTGTAGCTGTCACACACCCACAGATCAAGAGCTGGTGGGTAAAATGCCCCAAGAAACATAGTAATGCACCAACAAAGACAGTGAAGAAGAAGACTGCTAGCCAGCAAGCATGGATGTAAACAATGCAAGATTTGAAATAGTTAAAAAAACAGCTTTGTAAATGTTTTATGAGCAAGAAAATGCATTCATCACATCTGCTAGACCTGAAGAATACACACTATACATTTGGTCAGAATCACTGATTGTAAAAATAATGTTACAAGAAAACTCCATAGGGCACCTTTAAGTACTACACTTATGGCTCTGATGATGTTGGATGTGATTGGCTAGTAATTAAGAACTCTGCCTCTTTAAATGAGAGTTAACTGAGCTGTTATTAACCAGCTTTATGATATTAGCTATATAGAATCACCAATGTGAGGCTCAGGTAACTACCAAGAGAGCCAGACTAAGTTGCATCATGATACAGGCCCTTTGTTCTCATAGAGCACATTGCCCACTAAATCACAGGGTTGGTGGTTCAGTCCTCAGCTTGTTGAAGTGTCTTTGAGCAAGACATCAAACCTTGGTTTGCTCCCAAGAGTGAGACCAGCACCTTGCATGGTAGCTCACTGTCATTGGTGTGTGAATAGTGAGTGTTTGGGTGAATGATAGGCAAACTTTGGATAAAAGATTCACCATTTAGCAAAATCAGTGTTGTGTGTGTGTGTGTGCATGGGTGTTGGAGTCATTCATGTCCTTGTGTGTCAGAGCCTTGGTGTAAAGCTGCTGATACAGAATGTGCTTTGTGTGTTACATACACGTGTGCACATGTGTCTGTGTCTGCTGTGTACAACGGATAAACACAGTGCAGTGACTCAGCAGTCAGATGTCACACAGTCAACTCCTTCAGCGTCCCACACAGACACCAGGCAATATGTGCTGCCCTCTGCCTGCCCTCTGCCTGACCAGAACGGGCCTGTGTGCTATTGACAAGCAAATCCACAGGCAGACAACACACACGCTTAATGCTCAGCAACTGTAGTGAGGTGCCCTTTAAAAAGCCTCAAAAGTCAGGGTCAGTGGTTTCCATTTAATTCCATGCTCAGTCTGTCATATTTCCGCTGCACAAACCAATACGATGCAGTTTGATTTCCCATCTCCTCAAGCCATTAGTGCTCAGATGGATAGTAATGTGTTTGCTTGTTTTTGTGTGTGTGTGTGTGTGTGTAGACATGGGTACTGCGTTGGAGAATGGAGAGCAGGAAGCTCATGGGGTGCAAAAGCCTGGTAAGACATATCCCACAATTCCCTTTGCCGTCGGCTAGACTGCTAAGGCCACCTGGTCATCCTCATCCACAATCATGCCCTCTTAGTCTTTTCTTGTCTTTTGACCTTGTTTGCTTCCTTCTTGTTCTTCTCCTCAGTTCGATTCTGTGTGTGTGTACTCTTAGTATTATTAGCAGGCCTATCAGAGCAGGATGTGAGCTGCTCTCAGTGCCCTCCAACATCCTTTCAATCTCCTTAAATACAAGGCCGCTGCTCTTGCTTTTTTCCTCCAATGTGTTCAATCTGAGTAGTTCAGATGAAGAGACTGAGGCACAGAAAGAAACATAATAGAATGTTTTATTACACTACACTCCCACACACAGTTGCCTCTTTCTGTGTTCTTGTTTGTTAGTAAAAGGGGAAAATTAAATTATTTACTTAAAGCTACTACAACATGTGTATAATTTGAGAATTTTAACCTTTGATGCCCCAGTGGTACTGTAGTATAAAAAACATTTATCTGACTCAGGTGGCCACTGAAGTGAAATCACGGGTATTCAGGGCCAGAACCCGGACTTTGTAACGACTAAAGTGATGTAAGGCTCCATCTTTCTTAAACTAGCTAACCAAAGGTGTGGGTGAGGTAAACAGTCCTCTTCACCTGCCTACCTCTCTGCACCATATTTGCTAAGACACACCTACTTCTAATCAATGATCCAATCAAATCAGAACAATTTGACCAAAACCTTCTTGTAATTATGCCCTGCCCACATACTCCCTTTCACTCTGACACCTTATGGAAGCCAAAGACGCTTTAGCTGCCTTGTCATGGAGCCTTTATTGGTAGCTTTGACCCTGCCAGTCTGATTTTTCTGCAAACAAAATCTTCTGTCGTCACAGACATTTAAAAGATGCTATGTCCACATAAACATCCAAAACGTAGTGACTCCAAGTAAAAGTAGAAGTCTGCAAATGTTAACTAGTTGACTAACTTTAAATACTGAAATGGACCGTCCTGAAGTAGACTGCATGTTTTCCATCTTGTTCACCTTCTGTCAGTGAGGGAGGTGGGAAATGATTGTAAAGCCCATATGTGTCTAAGAATGAAACAGAAATCAGCCTAAAGATCTGAGATTCATTGTGTCACCATTTGCAACTTTACATAACTGCTTTCCTACAGCTCGGGGTAAAAGAGAAGAGAGTTAAGACTTCATTTTCAATCAGTTGTGAAATGCAAATTGGCTCATTTACATAATCAGTGCGTGAAAATGAATCTTAATTGACGACAGGAGATCGTCAAATTGTTCGCCCGATAATATCAATTGCGCTCCTTTTAATAAATGAAATAACATGGCCGTTGAGGCTCGCTTGCACAAATCCCATGTAGTCAGCGGTCCTTTGTTGTTTATGATGGGAACACATTGTTAGAGTGTCTTCTCATATTGGAGATAATTAGCTACAGAGAGGAGATGCAGCTCTAGAGAGGAATATTTATTGTGTCTGATGAACAAACCCTCCGTCTTCCCCTCTGGCTGTCTGCTTATACTGAAATAGAATGAGAGAAGAACTGTTACAACAGTGTGCTATGTGTGGTACACTTTGGAAACCAGCTCATCAGATGTTTTTTCAATTGTCTGGTCTCCTTTTTTCCCCATTTCTCAGCCTTAACTCACTTGCTCCACACATACTCCTGCTTTTCTTGGTTCACTGTTTCTTGTCGTCATGCAGTCTTTCCATTTTAAACTGCAGAGCTGCTGTGCATGTCATTAGCTGAGAAAAGATTTTGCATGAGGGTATAAATTAGTATGTGAGGTCTCCTTCACTGTGCCATTCCTCCACAGCACGCAGTCCCCATAACAGCACATATCTGGAGAGTACGACATGTACAAAACCGTTTACCACGAGTCAGTTCACCTTCAAAACTTAGTATAAGCATAAATAGGTTATCCATTTATACATGAACCAAATAGCAGGTGGCTGTGAGTGTGAGAGAGAAAGAGATGCAGACAAAGATCTGCTTTAAGTGCATTTCTGAAATATGTGTACGCCCAGGCTGAGACCTCAGGTAGTCGAAGGGTCTGGCCACTGAACTTACATTGACCTCGGCAGGCTCATGCTCATAATGACACAGTGTCAACAACAGACCAGTCATTAAGAAACACTGAAGTAAACCTTTGATACGGGCTAAATGCCAGTACCTCCATCTGTGCCCAGTATGGTTGCTAGCTGCACACAAAGTACAATATTATGCTGCCTGTTTGATCTTTGAAAATGTTTGATCAGGTAAATCCATGCCAAAGCTTAGTGATGAATAAATCCACTACAGTTTTTAAGGTTAAAAAAAGGTTTTTCAGAATTTTTCCTGTAAAAGCAGAATGAAATGCAACAAACTGGTGGTGCTGAAATCTTATACAGCCAAAGCTCCATCCACTTGGCAGTAGGGCAGGTCTGGTATTGATTTGGGGTTTTTGGTGTGTGTGTGTGTGGTTAACCCACATTCAGGTTCTGTATTTGTTGAAACTGAGCAGCTGCACTTTAGCTGAATGCAACTGTGCAAGCAGCTGTGTTCAGAGCCCATGATAAAGGCAAAGGGGTTTTTCTTCTCACGAACAGTCAAATAAAATAATGTAGTCATGTAATGTCAATGACCTTTGGAGATTTGACGTTCGATGTAAAACTGTCGCTGCTTCTCTTCATCTATAAATCCATCACATGTGTACTGCAATCAAGTTAGTCATCCAGAGATTATACTTATGAAGGTCATTTTACCCATCATGGCTAGTACCACGTAACATGTGAAAACAGGTGTATGACGTGGCTCCAGTTGAGCTTTGAGAAAATAATTCTGACGGTGTCATCAGGGTTATCGCTGCTTCAGCTTTGAGACTACATGGACATACAGAGTCCCCCAGCTTTATGGAGTCACAATACTAAAGAACTTGAATGCCTCTTAAACTGCATCTGAGTGCTCTGCAGATGAAAAAAAAACTGCTTGGTTCACATTAGGGAAAAATTTGTGTTAATTCCATTTACGAAATTCCGTTCATGAGTTGTCATTAGCCTACAACGGTGTTTGTCTAATATGCAATCAGCCTACATAGACAAGTCTTGCTAGGTTTGGCCAGCTCACCTTTATCATCAGCACTAAACCCAAAATACTGGGGCAAAGGCATTTTTCTTTTTTATTAGCCTTGTAACATTGTCCCCCACTCAGTCTCCATCTTTCTCAGCTCAGCTGCCTGTTCCACTAGTAGAGAATGACTCGGCCCAATACAGCATCTCCATATCAGTTTAATAGAAAGAGAAGTGTCTGTGTTTTTGACTGTATTGGAAGTCATACCACCCAAGCCTACTGTCACCAGTGTGCAGAGTTATATACCCAGCCCTCTCTGGCAGGCATCATCCTGGTCTGTCATTCTACTTTTTTATTATTAAAAACAATTGTCTGCTAAGGGATTAAACTGGCACTGGGCAAAGCTGTGTCTCTATATTCCACTATGTGCCAGATGATAGAAGTGCTACGTGGAAAGGATAAAGCTGTCAAACCTGCACCACTGCCATCCTTCATGTTCTGTGTGTGGTCCATTGAGATGACTGGAAGCATTGCTGGGATGGATGTTGGTGACAGTGGGAGGAGTGATCGGCATGTGAATCAGACGTCTGTGTTGGCATGTTCACCGCTTAGCTGTCTGACTGTTTGCATGGCATGGACAGCTTGTGTTACCATGGTTACAGAGCTGTATGTGTGCATGTGTGTATTTCTAATAGAGAGGACTGTTACTTCTGGAAGGATGCTCTGTTTAAGTTTGGGTTTAGCTATATACTCTCATCTCCCACACTGCATCAGTAATGAGATCAGAGTACAGTGTTGGGTGTGATATAATTTTTTTCTGTGGGCCTACTTTAGTAGATAGAGCATCTGGCCTTGTCGAGGTGCATTGCATTCATTCATCATTGTTATTCCAGCAGACCCCAGGGAGAGGACGCAGGCGGTATAAGTAGTAACTGGGTCAGAGAAGTGGGAGCGTAAGCTGAATCCTGACAGAGCAAATGCAGATGTGTGTATGTATGAGTGTGTGTGATGCTACATGTCACCTCCAATGCATGGTGCTTCTGCATGGCATGTAAAGATAAGTGTATGTCATAGAATATCGTCCCAAATATTTGACCAATACAAGATAATGAGCAGTGTTAAAATCATCATTTAACAGAATGAGATTTATCATGTTGGTCAAGTATTTGACATTTGTTACATGAGTTGCAGTTGATTTTGTGACAGCTTTACTAACCTGCTTTCTTCCTTTTTCCCCTCATCCCTTCCTCTCATTCGACTTTTTTTCTTCTTACACCACCTTTGTTCTTTCATCTCTCTTTCTGAATGAACCCTCTTTTGTTGATGCACTTATTTTACATCTTCTACTCTTTCTTCCCTTCCTCTTGATTGCTGTCATCACCATTTTTTGTTACTCTACTTCCCTCTTCTCTCCGTTATTTATCTTCTCTCCTCCTTTCCCAATCCCCATGCTTCAGAGGACTAGAACCCGCCTCCATGGCCATGCCGACTGTCAATCAGCTGTGCTTCCGCTTCTGTGCACCTCTTCCCTCTCCCTATGCAACACACTCATGACAGAACTCACACACACACACACAGTACATGTGCTCACGCACGCACATGCACACGGAACCATGCCGTCCTGACTTCAGAACACATTGTTCCTCCACATAATGCGCTGGCACATTCTGATTCTCTCCGCTGGGCAAACTGGGTGTCTCTGACACACAACTGTTTTCGGACATACACACAGTCACATTTGAAATTCAATTTGTATTTTTTTTGTTGTTTTTGTCTGGAGTCAGAATTACCACTCTTACTTATTTCCACTTGTGTCCAGTGAAATGTCTGTTTCTCTCTGATCACGTATTATTTGCAAATTTTTTTGCAACATTAACAAAAACAATATACAAATCCACTTCAACCTTCCATATTTAAAAGCCTTTTGTGGCATAAACAAATCAAAATGAAAAATCATGGACATCTGTAGCCCCTCCAGTTTCTCTCCCTCTCTTGTCTCACTGTCACACTGAAGCAGATAGTAAGTTCATAAGTTCATGTCCTCACGTACACACACACAGACACACACATACTCCCGGGCACAGACACCATCCAACAGTCAGTCCTTGTCCTCCAGTCCAAAAGCTTTCAAAGTGAGAGCCAACGCTGGAAGCTGGATCCATCAACACCCAGCAACCAGCACACATGTGCACACACACAAACAAACATCGTCACAGATTAACCCACCAAAGAATAATTTGTGTTTTTGTCAATGCTTTTCTTTTAATGGAATGCTTTTAACACATCAGCTCTCTTGAATGATCTCTTCAAACTCTCTAAACTGTTGATTCTGGACTCTGTATCTGCTTTGCACTATTTTCAAATTTTCTTTAACAAAATAAATAATAATAGAGAAATAAATGCTAATGCCAAACTTTTAGTGGACAATCATTCACGTAAAGAAATCTATTTCATTTTACTGTAATGTGTAGTTCATTTTTAGTTCTCACCTCAATTGATCTGATCATTTTGAATGATTGTTTATTTTAGTTACTTACTTTCGTGTTGTGCTTACTATTAATGCGATGTGTCTGTTGTGTCTGTTGCTGTATTGTCATTGTGTAGGCAATCAGACAATCAGTTGGTCAATCAAATATTTTAGTTCACTCAAAACATATCAGAACATATCATCGAGATGACAGCGTCCTGTTAGCCATCAGCTAGTGCAACAAAATCCAACCTGTAAAAAATAGCTGTTGGTTTTTAAAATATCCAAAATCAAAATCAAAACATGTTTTCTGGCATAGTTGGCACATTAATCTGCAACGTCGTGCATGGTTAGACCAGGGAGAAAATACTTTTTATGTTTGTTTTGGAATTTGGTTGAACTGACCCCTTAAGAAATGATGTGAATGAGTAGTAGTAATGTCCTGTGGCATGCCAACAAGGCTGTTTCCTTTTATATTCTAACAAGTTATTGCCCAAACAGAATGAAATTTCAAAGTGTGAAAAGTGTGATTTGTACACCAACACACTTCCATCTGTCTGTGCATCTTAGCAGGCGGAGCACCATTCATTGTAACACATATAATACTCCTCTGATCTCTTCATAGACAGCACGTCATTGACGACCTGCGTAGAGGTATTTTCAGGAGTTAGAGGTCAAGGTCAGCTGCAGACACAACAACGGTTAAGCAGAATTTTCACCCTTCAGCACAATGTATGGTATATTACTTGTGGATTTTGACTATTTTACTTTTGAGATTCATAGAAACATCTTACGTAAATGTGCCACAAAAGTTTAGATCCAGCCTCTTCTATGTGTTTGTTTCAAACTTACCTTAGAGTGTCCTTTTTATAGATGTGCCTCTCTCTGTTGTCTGCCTGCACCTTGTGCTAATAAACCAATATATAACTCACACTTGACCTGGCTTTTGGGTTTCTCTTTCTTCTTCTAACCAACCTGAACTAAACCTCCTGTCTAATGTCTAACTGCTGCTTTTTTCTTTCTTTTAGTTCCTTTCTATTTCTGTCCGTCGCAGCCTTTTATATTATGTACAGTATTATTTCCTTTTTTCAGATATTCCTATATCTCAGCAGAGAACAAGTCGCTTAGTCATCCTGGCTGTAACCTTTGGAGGCAATGTGTTTTTACAGTGCAAAGCTTAGAGATTAGTGTGTGCCGCAGGGAAATGATTTTCCATTGCTTCAGAGAGATGCGCCTCTTTGGTTACAAACAAATTCCCTTATTACGCTTTCCTTTTTTTGGAAAGAGAAAAGAGAAAAAAAACAGTTGTTTCTTTTGCCTTTTTGCTGTGGCATAAAAATACTCACAGAGAGGCAAATATAGGGAATTCAGCCTTCTCCAAAGAGGTTTGCTGACTATCAGTATTTTATAGCTTCCCTTCCAAAATCATTGGCTGCCAGGTTCCAAACATTAAAGGAGATGTACTTCAGGAAGTGCAGAATAGAAAGCTTTCATTAAACTACATTTCATCATCAGCTAAACTAAAAAAAAAACACCTAGGAATAAAACAAGTCATCCAACCCAAACAGCAAAATGACCAGTATGAGTGTTCTGTCCTCAGCAGCAGTCTCTGTTGTCTGTACTGTGAGAGGTATTGGAGCACTATAACAGCATCACATTATGTCCTCCTTTACTGGTGACAAACAGCAGCCATTATTTGCATGGTCAGAAGAGGTCAAGAGAATGTGACACAGGATCAGACAGTGTAGTATTTGGAACAAAGTAAAGATCCATTCACTAGCTTTCAGAGCCTTAAGCCTCAGATTCTTCATTCAGTGAATGGAGCTGGCTCAGGTATCGTCATGTGACCCAAATGGACCTTTGCGCTAGGATTATTACATAAAAATAATTGTTTGAACGAATGACAGATGCTGTAATGTTTATGACAAAGACAGAAACATACACTTAAAAAAGAGGAGAAAATGAATCACCAACAGTATTGAGAATTGCTGAATCTTTCAAATCATTTATGAGCAGAGGTGCACGTAACTTTAAGTCAGGAGATGGTGTTTGATACTTACCACATACATAGCGTCGCCTTCGACAGTTGTTTCGTTGTCCTCCTAGGTGTCTCCCTCACTGTCCTCTGTCTAAGCTTCCTGCATGGTTCCCGTTCTCTGGTTGAGCCTCCGATTAGCTGTCTCCATCCACAGGTCAACAACTGGCTTTCACAAGTGTGACATGTCAAGCATGTTGGCCAGAAAACACTGACACTGACAGTGCTCTGAATGGCTGTGTTTCATGCCTCGGTGCAGACCATCCGATAATGTGAAACTTCCCCGGTTTCAGAGAGGAGCCTCCATTCTCTTCACACAGCTTCTTCAGCACGAGAGTACTTTTTTCTCTACCTTTTTGTAAATAACGGCTTGTGATGAGCTAATTTCTCGCCACAGTTTGTGACTGTCTGTTCTACAAGTGCCCTGACTTGATGCCCGTTGCAGTCGCGCACTGAATGTGCCATCTTCCCCGTTCTTGGTCTTCTTGTTAAGCACACACTGTTTTCCTTTTTTCCTTCCAGCCAAATACAAAAAAACAAAGAACCTCTTCTTCTTGCTGTCAGGAAGTTGCCATAATGTTTTTCTGGTGTGCATCTGTGGGACGTGTTCGAGTATGCATGCCCCCAGTTGTAATATGTGTAGAAGCAGAATGTGTGAGTCTGAGTATGGTCAAGATTTAAGAGTCTACTTATGCTAGCATACTGTAGTATATTGTACCTAGGCATAGCAGTAATTTAAGCTAGCATGCTCACCAAGTTAATGTGTTGATGTGTAGCAGGTAGACTTAACACTGTGGACAAGATAAAAATGTCATATCAGTCACTTTGCACGTACTCGGTCAAACTGAGAAATTGTAATGTGAGTTTTTTACTACTTTCTTACATTTTTTTTAAACTGAGCCATTAATTGAAAAAAAAAAAAACAACAGAGTAAAAGCAAAATCATTCTTAGTTTCAGCCCTATTAAGAATCGCTTTAAGAATTTATGGCCTTGTTGAGTCCACTCCCATGAGGGTAGCTATGGGATGAGAGAGTAGCTGTATTGCTCATGCTTTACCATCCACTATACTGTAACCTCCAGAGATCAATGTGACCTGTGCGATCAGCATGGGTGTGTTTGCGTGTGAGAGTCTATATGGGGCAGCCTGTCCTACTTAGACTCACAGAGTTGTGGTTGGGTGATGTAGGGAGAAAAAGAGAGGGAGATGAATTGAACAAGTCCTTTGTGTAAGCAGATGTGCTTTTCAGTGGAGGGATCGTCCCGTACCTTTCAGAGTATACACCACAAACACACACTTATATGCAAGAACAACCCAACCCCCAGACAGCCTCACCATGAACAGCTCATCCCCTACAGTACCTTTAAAGAGTTTGAAGAAAGTGAGTGAGGAAAGATTCAACAGATGACAGGATGTCAGAGAGAGAATGAGTTGGAGACTTGAGGAGTGGTGTTCATAATGACCCCCATACTGGTCCAGTCCATTATGTGTGTCTGCCACACACAGCAAAGACATAAATCATCGTAGGACCTTGAACTCCTGTCATGCATGCAGCATGCTTTATACATTATTGATCTACTGTATTACATCATAGGCTTAATGGGAGAAAATGGTTAATAGCATGCAGTTGGTCCACCACTTTGGTCCAGACTGAAATATCTCAACAACTATTGCACTATTGAATTTCCATCAAATCTTTTACAGATATATATGGTCCTCAGAGGATCAAACCTAATGACTCTGGTGATCCCCCGACTTTGCCACCAGCACAGTTTTCACATATCCATTTAAATGTCTCGGGGTCTGTTAGATTTATTTGTTACAGTTTCTCAAGTCCTCAAAAATGGTGATAAAAGATGGCTGTATACTTTGAATAAGAATATAGATGTCATGCAGACATTAAATCCTCTGGAGATTTTACAAACTGGTAGGTAAGCTGATTTTTGCCATGGTCGGATCTGCTACACCAGTAGTGGCACTGGCACCCCCTGACATTGTTTGGCTCTCAGTGGTCTGTTGCTTCTTACATACCCGCCCTGCAGCATTTAAGTCTATACGCCTTTAAATCCTGTAGAAACTTGCAAAATAAGTTTTAAAGTTGAGAATGCATTGTTAACTTGGAAAACTGATGACACATATCTTCACTGTGTCTTGCTCATCTGGAAGTTTACTATTCACAGTATCATTCTGAAGCAGTAATCATGTCATTACAAACGGGGCTGAGCCTCCGTGAGCAGCAGATCAGGTGCCAGGCTGGACTCTGCAACACTGTGCCCACATGAGGGTGGAGTTGTTTTAGTAGTTAACAATTTCATGAAACCACCTAGCCACCAGCAGGTTGATTTTTTTTTTTTTTTGGTTGAGAGTTTGATTAGAATTTCACATTGGTTGACAAACGCCTTTATTTTGATGCCGCCCTCTGGACATTTTTTATATTTACTCCAGCACAACTTTTTTTGTGAGTATTACAACCTCACAGAGCCACTAGTGTGGATGTAGTATGTAGTATATATCAGCCTTTGAACTTGCCCTGACCTACTTTTCATATGTCACCTTCTTTTTATTTGATTGAAAAACCATAACTCCTCACTTTTAGCTGAGCACATGACCATCTTTGTATAAGTTGACAAAACTCGTGCTGTCAACCTGTTTTACTTGAAGAAGTGATTTGGTAGAAATACTGGATAAATCTCCTTTAAATATTCATGATGCAACTTTAATCCCTGAGCTGGGAAAAAAAAAGACCTAATTCCTCCTTCACTGATGTCTTCTGCGTAGACAGAAAGCTTTTCATCTGTGTGAGCTTCTCTCACATGTGAAGGTGTTTGTGTTTGACTGAGTGTGTATATCACTTTGTATCCCCATGTACTGTGTGTGGGTAAATGCTTCCCTCTTTACGCTGATGTCAGAATATAGTGTGTGTGTGTCTTGCCTTTGAGCTTTAAATGTGAAATGCTCTGCATGGGAATCGTCAACATAGGCAACTAGTGATCCTTACACTCTCTGCTGCACTTTGAAATGTGCACTTGTTAACTTCATCTGTTGATTTGACAGGTACTGACTGCACAATCCCTGCTGGTGGGAGCTAAATGCAGCCCCCCTGCTCAGCTCAGTAATATGAATTGTGATCCACGACAGTGAGGAGTGCTTGAATGCGTGACAGCTGGAAATGCAGATATGAGCGAACAAAATACAGAGGATAGCCAGAAAATCCCTTGCGTTAGCTCAACCCTTTAATCCTGCCAATAAAAACTAGATGTATGCAACAAGAATACAGTTCCTCTGCCTCAACAAGGACCTTACCAGGTAAAAAAAATTTTAAATAAATGAATGATATTCTAATGCCTAGTACATTCTGACTCTTTGAAGGTTTGCAGAGGACAGTTGAAGGTAAAGGTGGACAGGAAAGGTTACCACTGCTGATTCAACCTGATTCAAAGTACATGATTAATCCTCTGTAGCTGAATCAACAGGACTCTCTGGATGTTTGTCCTCACCAGAGAATAGTGCTCTGTCCTGTCCTCTCGGTGAACCGTCATTGTGCGCCTGTGGTACTGCGGCGGCCCTGACCCAGCCAGTTCATAGTGTCTATCCCAGCTCGAGGAGCCGAGGCTGAGGCAGAGGAGCAGGGAGAGGCTGGGGTCAGTCGGAGGACAGCTGCAGGATTCCAGCCTATCCTGCCGGCTCATCCCAGATTAGATAGTTTTGGTAAAGCAAACCATAGGGCACCACACAGAATCTGGCATAGAAATACACAGGAAAAACAGCCAGGTTTGGTATTAAGCCTACATGACAGTAAGCTGTTATGATAATCAAATGAACTAAATTGATCTGGAAATTTTTGACCTAGCCAGTGTGGTTCATCTATCCCATCTAGGGGTGAGGAGAGTGGGGCAGAGGGGGACGCTGAGGCCTGGTCATCTGGAGGACAGAGACTAGCCCACAGGCGATCAGCCATATGAGAGAAGATAAGCATGGAGTGAGCTAGGCTAGACCTTTAATAAAAACCACACAACTACAGTCCAGTGTGAGATAAGGCAGCGTACAGCTTGTTTTAAATAAAAGGGTGTGATGCTACATTGTGTTAAATGCTATGGAGTTTGGCTATATCTGTCAGTGGTGGAGAAAGTAATCCTTCGCTTAAGTAAAAGTACTAATACCAATCTGTAAAAAGACTCTTGTACAAGTTAACATCCTTCATTGTAATAAAAATACTCAATGTGGAAAAATAGACCCTGTGATTGTTATAAATAGTTGCCGATTAATTCTCTTCATTGAGCAATCTACTGAAGGTTTTAGCTGCACTTGTAAATCTTGTCACAATTTATCATATCATATCTAAGCTCTTTATATGTTTTGTGTGTAGAAATCTTAATTTCTAAAGTAACTAGTAGCTAAAGCTGTCAGATAAATGCAGTCTAAGTAAAAGATATTTCTCTCTGAGATGTAGTGGAGCTGAAGCAGAAAGTAACATGAAAGGAAAAACTCAAGCAAAGTACAAGTACCTCAAATTTATACATATGTGCACTACTTGAGTAAATGTATTTAGTTACATTCCACCACTGGAACACTGTCTTTCAACTCATTCAATGATAAATTTGCATTTGCTGGTCGTGACTCACAGAAAATTCTAATAAATGAAATCAACATATGAGAGCCGACGAGAGCAAGATATTTCCAAAGGATTCTGACATTGATGCGTGGGCCCATTGGATGTAGGAACACCAAGGAGGAAGTTGCTAAAAGCAGAAGTGGCACTTTTGAAGGATGCAGACTTAAAGGTCACATGCAGGAGTATTTTCATCTTACAGTTTCACATCCTCAGTGTCAAGGGTAAGTAATTTTTCAATATGTATCTTCAAGAATGTGTTTAGTTCAATAGGAGTGATACAGTTTTGTCACTCACTATTCTTACAGGCAGTTAACAAATGTAAAAATATTACTGCAACAAAATTGCAATCATTTTTTCAGGTAGCTTAAAAAGAGAGAGGCACCATTCAAGCACTGCTGCTGATTAACAACTGTGTTTAAGCCTCAATATTTGGTCCATGGAGAAGAGTGTTTACTACAGGTTTGCCTGCCACTTTAAGAAGGAGTAGTGCAAGATAACCTGTGCTGGTGTGTGTTGAACTAGTGGCAGCTGAAGCTGTAGTCAGAGCTGTCTGTAGCTTCTTTATAGTGTTTGTCTCTTCTTTTCTTCCTCTACTTGTCTCCCAGTGAATGTAACCGTGCTCACTGGGATAGCCAAACACTTTGATTTCCCATTTTACTTATGAATGCATCTATTACCTCGTTACATCTCTAGCTTCCCCAGGATGCTCTAAAGTTTTCATTGTCATTTCTTTTCTTCATTAAAGGGTCATTTGTGAAAGTGGGATTTTCTAGAACACATATGTGAAACACCTATGCAAGCAGCATATTTCAGTTAACTGTTGTTCTGCATTTTATCTTTTAAACTTGCATTGTGTCTTTGTTCATGGGCCCTCTGTTGTATTTCACCCAACAGAACACAGACACTGAAGCCAGCAGTTGCATGGAGCAGTGTGTGATGTGACGTGTGTCATGCGGAAGGATGGTGCAGAGCCTGAACCTGACCAAGAGGACATCAGTGTCCTGACTGGAAATAATGGAGGTCTTCAGTGGAATGGGGAGCATTACGCTCATTTTACTTGCACGCTTGATTCTAACGATCACAGCTCGAATGCACATGAGATGTCCTGCAGAAAATTCTCCTCAGTCTGGAGGGGTAGAGGATGTTGTTGAAGGGATAATTTATGAAAGACAAACTGCTGGTGTGAGTCAGCTTGAAAAAGAATGATTAAAATCATGCATTTATCCCGAAGTATTTGTTTTCTGTGTGTATTATCCCACACAGATATTGTTTTTCCACTGCATACTGAACAAAGGTTAATACTTTAAAACAACTGGGAAAAGTTGCAAAGATATCTCGATTTGTTAATTTAGTGTAAGAGCTCCATCCTACACATTTGTGTGGCTGGAGCAGTCACACCATTAACTCTGGATAATTGCAGCGAGAGCTGGCATACACACTTACACCTGCTGAATGTTTTCACTAATGCATTTAAGTGAGCGAAGGAGTCACAATAACACATGTAAAGAATGTTTTGCTGCGACAGTTAAAGAGAATAATTCATCACTGGCATAAAAATGTTTTTAGGACATGTGAACAGCACAGCAAAAACGTGCGAGCGGTTACATATATTAGTCTCATCTACCTAAAAATGAATGCTCTCTAATGCAACTGCCCTGTCATAAATTCTACCTTTATGAACGTTATAGTGTTGAGTATTTGTTGGTTGATTTTAGTAATGCAATGAAAAAACATATTAGTTCATTCAACAAGACTGACATTATAGAACAGATAAAACCTGCAGTAGTTCATCACAATAAGGCAGCTGACCAATGTAAACTAAACTTAAATTAACTTGACTAGTAAAGGACAAACATTTTAATTCAATTAAAGGTAAATATATTTAAATGTTAATAAGGCATTTCACCACAAAATCTAAGTGGCGTTTGAATAACACAATCAAAATGGACAGATTTTGTATGATTTGTTTCGATGGAATATAAAGGTATATAAAACAATCTAAAGGTGTCTTAATGAAATTACATTCTTCAGATGATTCATTTTAATGTGTAATGGCCAGCATTAACAAATAAAGGCCAAGTAAAAACAATGGAGGGTAGATTATCTGTACTATAAAGCTCAAGCGGTGAATTCCACAGCCATCAGTAAATTAACAACAAAGTCACTTCATACTCACCAATCTGCTGCTCTTATTTTCTATTTTAAAAAATTCAGTCATGTCTATGACAGTGTACATTATATGGGTTTTTTCAAAACGTGTTTAAACATGGAGGGAATGTTGGGTTTGTATTAACCAAGGGAGCAGAGGAAATTAGGAATAAATGCAGGTCTTCAAATATGAGCATCTTCCAAATTATGACCTGTAGTTGAGGTTAGTGTCTCTGTTTTGCTTTTTGACTCTCTCCCTATGCTTTACTGTGATGGCGGGTCTTTGTGTGTCTTGACCTGACAAGACCATTGTCCTGGCCCAGGCCTGGCACAGGGTCCCTCTAGCTGGCTGAACAGTGGAAGATCACAGTTGCTCCTTTGATACTGCGCTCGGCCTTTCATGTTGTCGTAGCAGCAGTTTTGAGGAGTTGAATTTGGTTGATCCTATTTGTTATCCACAATTTCTCTCATATATATGGCTCTGACTTTTTATTCAATTCATTTTCTTTGTTTTTTTTGTTTGAATGTGGGAAAAAAAAAAGAAGCAAATGGTAGCCGAACATAACACACACAACGAAGCCGTCACATCTGCAGCTCATTGTCATTTGTTTAACATGCTGTGGTATTAGCATTCACTCACCAGGTAAACATGCCTGCTGCAGGGCTGAAAGTAGAATAAATTAACCTGAAACAATACATGTGAAAAGACGATTTCGAATGCTTGATGCATAATTATAAAATGAGTCATCACACTCAGGGACCAAAAAAATAAGTTTGGTACAGACTAGCAGCACTAGACTTGTGTCTCAGTGTTATAATACCTCCAAAACACGTCTCTGTGGTGATAAAAATCTGATAAAGTGAACGAGAAGTGATGATTTTATTTCGAAACTTGTCATTTTTTGCATCCGCTGGTGGGAATGTCACTGGAGGAGAGAGTGTACTATCGCCTGAGTCATGTTTCAGATGGTGAGAAAGTCATCATAACATAGTTTGAGTGGCAGTGTTCCTCTACTAAACCCTGCACCACCTCCCCAGCTGATCCTGAATCTGCTGCCTGTCCTCAGAAAAAGCCTCACAGGGATCCACTGCCACTTCAACAATGTTTCCGTGCATGAGTAGAATTGTGTACTAGAATTGTGTGTGTGTGTGTGTGTGTGTGTGTGTGTGTGTGTGTGTGTGTGTGTGTGTGTGTGTGTGTGTGGGTTTGCTTATGTCCAAATTGGGGATATACACTAAACTCAAGACCAGTTGATTCAGGACAGTGGTGCAATGGGGACAAAAAATGGTGTCTTCAATTTGGAAAACTGTGATTTTTAGGTCAACAGTTAAGGTTAGGGTGAGGTTAAGGTCAGGTAGTCCTTCAGGTTAGTCTCCAGGAAATGAATGTAAGTCTATGTAAATTCCCCAAATGTGACATAAGTAAAGACTGTGTGTGTGTGTGTGTGTGTGTGTGTGTGTGTGTGTGTGTGTGTGTCCTGAGATGCCTCTCAGACAATAAAGTTCATTCTCCAGATTGATACCTGCTCCACTCTGTGTCACCATGCTTCGTCCTCATGCTGAGGTCAGCAACCCCTCCAGCAGCAGCTCTTACATAATTTTGAAATTTTACTCACACTAAACACAGGATCAGATGTCTATCTCTTTGTGGCACACTTTTGTGGTGCTGCATACTAGAGACCAAGGTTAACCCCTTGTTTCCTACTTAGATAATTGCAGTTGTCTGACATGAGCAATGTTTCTTATTACACAGACATCCATGTGTGTGCAGAAGTAACTTACAACAGAAATGTGCAAACCACAGGAAGAGCTGCAGCCATCCATGGACTACTTTTCTTTAGTCTTGCTAACTAGAAAAATGTTATTCATGCTCTGTGAATATGAAAATCTCGTGCCAATGTTCAGTGATGCCACAGAAGCCCAGTGATGATTATCTTTTCTGGTCTGTGAGGAGACAGTTGTTAAAGGTCAAGTCGTCATGATGAATGATGACACTGTAATGAGCCTCCTGTTGGGCTCTGACTCACCTGCAGCACTAGAAACAATTCACGGGACACGTTCCCAAAAACACACACACACACACACACACACACACACACAGACATGCAGGCATACACGTACACACACTGACATTTGGTGCATCACAGTTGGTCTTCCTCCCTCTTTCAAGCTGAGCAGTTCATCGCTGGTACATTAAACACAGTGCAGTGTGTAGAGAATAAGTCAGCATGAAATTTTCCCTTGTGGACTGAACTGAACCCCCCCAAAATTTGTCTGTTTGAGCTAGAAGACCTGAGGCACAATAGTATGTACTGGGCCAAAAAAAGCTTCAGCCCCAAATTCCATAAATACCACTGCAGACAAACTACAAAAGGTCATTTTATGTCTATGCAGATGCAGATAGTAATGACAAGCTCCAATATACATGCACCTGATAGATCAAAAGTTTATTTGATCAGTATGATTACAACCTATTGTAATTTTAGTAGCAGTTATGATAATATTGTACTGTAATTTGTTATTTTAAACCCAACCCAACATACATATACTATATATCCTTCCACCTAGAATAGACCATGTGCACAGATCCTGCCTCTGATTTAGAATGACTTAAGTGACTTTAAACCCCTTGTGTTATGACTGAGAGTGCATGAGACGTAGCTAGCTAGATTCATGTCAAAACACACTATATGTATGACAGTGGTATACAAATGGTTAAGATGTGAAGCCACAGCCACCCCAGGTGGGTAGAAGCACAAACTTGACAAAACATACTGAAAAAAGAGAGAGAGAGCAAACCTAAACAGCTCTATCATCTACATCTTTATAATGGATATTGATTAATGTACTACATGTATCCACCACTACCACTGTGTTTTCCTGAGCAGTGTGATGAAGCCATCCCATCTATATGGAGGGTGTGATGAAGATTAACTTGAGCCCATCTTTCAGCACTTTATGTCACATGTATGTCAATCAAAAATGGTTGGGACCCACTGAGCTCAACCCCTTTTTGATGCCGAATTGTGAACGAACACACCTGAAATGTTGGTAAAAATCTCTCATTGTACAGGAAATCTGTGTGAGCTCAATTACAAATATGTAGAAGTGGTTCTATAAACTGTGATGGATATTTACAATAGACAATCTGGGTAATGATTTCACCATTCACCTTTGTTTTCCCTACCAAATATAAGCCAAATAAGCTCACCTAAGAAACCTTCTCAAACCTGTACCTGAATGCCTATCTGTCTTGCTCTGTCGGACTTTGTTGCAGCAATGTTGCTGCATTCCCACTTCTTTTGGCAAGTACAGTTATAATTACCAACAGCAATGATGGACAAAAACTACTAATTTGTTCTTTTAAGTACCACTTTCATAGGCATTTACTTTCACTCCAGTTGTTTCAACTCTTTCTGCCAGTATGCTTGCTAATTTTTCCCAAGAGATGTTTTCTTTGAGTGATGGGTTCTTACCAGACAGCTAGCAGCTTTGAGGTTATGTATTCATGTAACCTCCCTCCCCCAATACAAAAACACCCTCTGGCCACAGCTTTAAATAAGACTGTGATCTACCAAGTCAGCCTGAGTGGTTCAGTAATGGGTAAAAATACAAATAAGGAGAGATGTTAGAAGTTTTCATCAGGTGGCCCCGACTGTCCTTAAGAAGCTGCTTAGTCTGATTTCAGCACCTTGGACAGCAGCACAGCACAACATTTTTGCTTCACTGATCTAACTAAGAAGAGCAGAAGGCGCTCAGTGCGTCTATATGCGCTCGTTTTGGCCACCTTAACCATGTGACCTTGCGTGTCTTCTCTTACTTCCCCAAATTTTTGTTTACAAGGCAGAGAGAGAGAAACAAAGACAGGCAGACAGATACAAATGTGGGACCATAAGGACAAGTGCTGCTGCACTAGTGTTTTTGAATCAATGGGTGACCCTGCCGATGGAGTGTTTTCTGTGTCCTGTTGAGACAGACAATGCACACCCTACCATGGCCGCTGTGTGTGTCTGATATATGGAAGTGTTTGTGACTTTGGGTGGCGTCCTGTCTGTTTGCCTCACTGTCACCCTCTGTGAACGCTGCTGGGAGAGAGTTGCCATCAGTGCCTCCCTCCTTCTCTCCTCTGCTCCTCCCCTCCCTCTGTTACTCCGCTGTCTCACTTCCTTCCTGTTTATCCATTTTCCTTCATTACCTGCATTCATTCATTCCTTTTTGACATTCATCCTTTTCTCTCATTCCTTCTTGCTTTTCTCTCCTTCCTTTGCTTTCCTTCTATTGCTCCATTCAACTCATCATCTTCCTCTCTGACCCGGTCTGCCTTTCCCTCGCTGGCTTTTTTCTTCTCCTTCTCCTTCCATTTCTACCTTCCACACACACACGGCCGCATTAAATCCGCCAGTTGGGGTTCTGACCTCAGCGGTCCAGTCAGGATCCCTGGTTGGAGACTGGGACAAGAGTTGAAGGGTGACTACTGGAGTAGAGAGGGAGGGAGCGGGCTGTGGAAAGCCAGGGAGTGCGAGGGGAGGCGCTAGCTGGCGGGGCCTGGGACCTGAACCAGACAGACAGTGAAACGTCACACCAAGCCCAGACTCCCCGACTGTGCTGGCATTCTTGTGTTTGTGTGTGTGTCTGTGTGTGTGTCTCTTTGTGTGGCGATTGTGTTTGTGTGTGTGACTGGGGGTTCACAGTGTTAGTAGCTCAGAGCCAGCTGAGGCTGCAGTGGAGACAGACAGAGACAGAGGCACTGAGCAGTACATGGCAAACACCACTGAATGTTGAGTTGTATGGGACTGGGATATCTGCTTTTAAGAGGAAATTTGGCAGGTGAGAGTGCGGGTGCGTGTGTGTGTTACGAGCATTTGTGCATGGTAGTGTCCACAATATGGAAGTGTTTTGTAATTGCCTGTGTCTGAGTAATTTGAGAGTGTTTGTGGACATGTATTCATCCGAGTCTAATTTCAGTAGCCTCGTGTCATTAAATTACACTTGTATAGTGGTGCGTCATCAGCAAGGAGGTGGAACTGATGTTCGATGGTCTATGTTGTCACTGCAGGTTGTAAGCTGACCGCAGGGGGACAGACATCAGCTTTACGCCCAGAGCCACAGGGAGAGGTGTGGCCACACTCACTTGACCAGCAGCAGGCCTTGACTACAGACTTCTTATCAGGTACGAAGGTCGAGAACACTGGTTGAAAGCGACACTTCCAAATGAAAAATAAATTAAAAATGTATGAAAAAAATATTGCTTCCATAGTGTAGCAATAGTTTTTTGGTGTCACTTATGGTGTTTTGGTGTCTGCAATGTGTAATATTTGTCGTCAGAATAACAATTAATAACAGTTGATAATTGGACTTACTGCATCTTGAAGACAGCTGCACTTCATCCAGTGCTATTTTCAATGACTGTGAATAGTTGGATTGTATTTCAGAGAACAGAACATATTAACAGAAGTGTGGACTCAAGTCACGTGACTATGACCAGAGTCAGAAATCTAATGCCTTTAGACTTGACTTTAAAGAAAAAAAAGACATGCAAATCTTTCACTCATGACCATTGACTCCCAACTTCTCTTGGACTTAAGACTTGATTAACTTGACTTTGACTGACTTGGAATCCTCACAGAAGCCAAAGATAACAATAAAAAACATTGTTATAAAAAAGTATGCAGCATTAACTTTGAATCAATTTCAGAGCAAACTCTCATGTTGCAGGAGTGGAAGGGAAATGTGCATTTGGCAGCGCACACCCACAGACTCACCAAATTAACTTGTTTAGAACTTAGGACTGGGGACTTATTACCTCATAGCATGACTTGAGACTTAAAATGAGACTTTGACCCAACTCTGGGGAATTGTTAGTCTCAAGGTCTCAAGATCAAAATAATGAATCATTTTTCTTCTTATTGGAATCACAATCGACTTTATTGATGAAGTATTTTGGCAAAATAAGAAGGAAGGATAAATAAAAATTAAATTAAATTAAATTAAATTAAATAAAAGGAAGGAAAAACGAGTAAACCAAGACATCAAAACTAGACAAAGATAAGTAGAGAAACCCTTGTTATTAGGGTCTAAAAAAAGATATATATATATATATATACTGAACATAAACAAGATGTCATGTTTTCTGATTTGTAATTTGAGGGCTAAAGCAATGGTGAAGAGCTTTTCTTCTTACTGCAATACTATATACTAAAATGTAGAAAAGTTTCCCTTCAAAGCCATCTCTCTTTTTGTTTCCTTCCTCCTTGTTGTCTACCTCACCCACGCTAAATTATTAATGCCTTTGTGCCCAACCACCACCTCGTACTCCATCTTTTCCTTCGCTCCTTTTTCTCCTTTGACTACTTCATCCTATCTTTTCCTCTTTCTCATTCCTATCTCTCTCTTCCTCTTTTCTCCCTCACTGTTCTTTCCCTTCCTCTTGCCAGCCTCCATGGCAGGTTATTCAGATCCTCTGGGCTCTCAGACCAGCCCTGCCCAAATGATGGATACTGGCCGGATGGGAGCTTTTGCAGGTATAATCCTAATATTTTCTTCTAACTGCCACACAGCAACGCTGTCTTAATACTGATGCTGATTTTATTTTTAATATTAGCAGCAGGCCTAATACAGACATTCGTTTCATTTCATTCATTCATAATTTAGTTTATACAGGACTTTTCAACATTAAGTTGACAGGTGCTTCACAAACCTGAGCTTAAAATGGCATTTGAAATTTTTAGATGGCAATAGCCAATCATGAATCATCTTCACGAACACAAATCTTTGTGAAGTCCAAAAAAATATTCAGTATTTTTAAGTCTTATTTTTCACTGCTGAAACTAAGTGATAGCACAATCCTGAGAAAAGTGTTGCATCAGCAGCACCAATTAGTTTGAATTAAATTCCTGAGTGGTGGTAACAGTGGTAACATATGTTTACTTTTAACTGAGTCGACAATGCAAGTATTTTCTTCTCCATCGTGGGCCATTCCAGAAACAGCATCATTTCATCATGGTGCTTTCTGTTGAAACACCTGTTGCCCATCTTATGCCTTTATTTAAATACTGATTTGTATGGCTGTATGATTCTTTCTTTCTTTCTTTCTTTCTTTCTTTCTTTCTTTCTTTCTGCCACTCTTAGTTTACTTACTTGCTTAGAGAGATGTTGATTTACACTGTGCCAAGAAATGTATTTACATAGTGTTTCTTTTTCTGGCAATCTAATGATTGTATATGTTGAACAGTTATGTACTAAGAAAGTGGAGCGTCAACTGAAGCCATGGTTAAGTTTTGCATTTGATCCTGTTTTAGTTTTAGTCTCTTGATGAAAATGTATATCAGCTTTAGTCACATTACAGTCATTTCATTACTGTTACTTTTAGTCCCCGACTATAGTCTACATATATTTAAGTCTGTGACATTCCATTGAAAAGCTTCCATTGAGGTTTTTCATGTGACATTATTGTAATTACCTGCACATACTCCTGTTAACTCAAATACTGTTCACTGTCTGGATTTAGCTTGAGATGAGCAGCTATAAAATCAACATTAATGCATAAATATTGTTTGCATATGTTATTGTAGTTTGACAGTCTGCATTACTCTTGCACTTTCTACTGATAGCATGTGAACTGAACACCAAAGATACCCAACTTAAAGTAACACCAGTTCTTCCACTTCCATAGCTCTAGATGATTTTAACTCTAATATTAGCTTCCCATTTTATCCATCTTGTACTGCTGGCCTTTGGTTTTATGGCGTTGTTGCCATGTTTGCATTGTGTAATTTTCAGTTGAATTGCAGATGACTTTAGTCCATAACTTGATTCTTTTTCATTGCAAGAACTTGTAGCTAGTGAGCATTACTGGCAGTGATACTAGCACATATGCAGCTGAATCACTTCTGTAGAGGACATATTTTGGGCAGAAGATGCTCTTGTTTTACTGATCACTGGCATGTCTGTTTCTTAAGGCTCAACTTTCAGCATTGTGAGGGAAAAGCAACCATGTTATTTTAGCAGAATGGCCTTCAGTGTAGCTGTAGTTAGAGGTTGAATTCTTCTCTGCCTCTAAGAAGATATTTTCTGCAATGATCCTGCTTGTCTTTTCAGTAGGGCTTCATCCTGTTGCCATGTGGTATTTGTATACATACTGTAAAAATCTTACATGCTCTTTCTCATCAGATTTTGTCCTCATTAAAAATGTTGCTTTAGTCCAACAACTGGCCTTGAATGTGTGGTCATAAAGTCCACCCTGATAAATGGCTTGTGGTGAGGCAAAGCTTGTTAGCCGCATGCAGAGTTGTAGCTGTCACTAGCTTGGTATCTACTGGTACTCCAGGGAGTGAGACACGCACACACTAGCAACACACACACACACACACACACACACACACACACACACACACACACACACACACACAGTATGAGCTATGAGCCTGAGTTATGCCTTTCACCAGTGCCAACCTCTGCATACCCAGATCTCACTGTTGCCTTAATGAGACCTGTCGTCTCTGGGCCGTGGAATTACTGCTTCAGGCTTGAACCCACACACACACACATACTCTTTTGCTCTTGCTCACTCACTCACACACGCACATACACACACAGACACACATGCACACACACTCACACGTTTCTATAAACACATATAGGTTGACACTTCCATGAATGCCCACAGAATTACTCTCTAACCCAATTTCTAGCAATTTAGCAAACACACCATGCCCTCATGCATGTGCAAAATCTCACCTATCTCACTCATTCATGTGTATTTAGACACACACACAGACATTCATAATGTCACCCAGGTTCTGCTAATTTCTCTCAAACATACTGTACATGTTCTGACCCCATATACACACACACAGACACAGTGTCCCCCAGGAGCTGATTGTATGCGTTGTTTTGTCTGAGTCATTCTTGCTGCTGCATCTTTTTCTCTGCTATGTTGCCCTCTTTTGCTTTCTTTCTCCTTCTTTTGTTTTGTTCTCTCATCCTCTTTTTCTCATACCCCATCCTTGCTTTGTTAATGTACTGTACTGCACTTTGATTTGTCCAGGTTGTGGTAAATACACCGATGGAGAGCATGTCCTTGTCCACCTTGTTAGTGTGCTACTGTAGGCTGCTAGGAACAAGACCGACTATTACATGATGTCATTGGGCTACCCTCTGTAAAATGGAAAGACTATTCTCAGTTAAAATAAAAAACTTAACACCTTGCATTATTGGTTGTGTATGTTTAACAACAGTAGCATCAGTGCCAAGAGAATCACCAACACTATCTGTTTGTCTGCTTTTTGTCAGGTTTCTCCCAGCCTGGTGGAATGGGGGTCAACATGGAGGTGGGGGCTGCACCCCTCTCAGCAGAGAGGATACCGAGTATAGCAGAACCCCAGCATCCCACACCCCTAGCAGGGTCAGACGCCCCTAAAGAGCACATCCCCATGCTTCCCGAGCCCCAGACTCCTCGCAGCCCTCTGGATGTGTCAGCAGGTATTACACATGCAGATTAACTTGACATGCCACCAAAATGTGTGTCTAGTTATAAGAAAACTTTGGCAGCATTTGTGCTTGACAGTTTACATCATTTTGTTTACTCCCTGCATTCTCACAGCAGGAATGATTAGAAATGGTATGTATAGTGTAATTTATCATACATAGTGTATATACAGTGACTGTGCCCTGTGCTGCACTGCCTGATTTGTTCCACAGAGGGCTGCAGTATGCAGGGCAACTGTCTGTCTGTGCTTTTCTATAGCTTCCTTCTCACACACACTCCAACTCAAGGTCAATGCACATCTGATGCTGACATGTATAGGGTGCCATGGCTTCTAGTCATATACTGTATGTGTTTAGTATGTGTGTGTGTGTGTGTGTGTGTGTGTCTGTGTGTATTTATCCTACAGAGAGAAGCTGTCTGTGTTTCTCACTGTCCACTTTGTCCTCCCCCACCACAGTCCGCCCCGCCCCCCCCATAGGGCCACTCTCCGGTTCAATGCTCATGTGATCCTAGAGAGCAGTTGTAGTTGTCACCATGCAGTGGCTTGTGTCAGCTAATACGGCCATGCTAACATCCCAGTGGAACGATGCACAAAGCATTACAGCAGCTGAGCCCCCATGGTGCACTGCTACTCAGCAGGTGGCAGAGCCTCTTGTGCCTCTGTACTAAATAAGAGGAGGGGGATAAATATCAGAGTGGTTGTGCCTTTACTGGTGAATACACAGGCATTAGACTTTGCTTGGCACAAAATAACCATGACCTGTGCAAATATGTTTAAAGTACACTGCGTGCTCCTCTTCTAAGACCCATGAATTGAAGGTTAACGAGTGGAAAGAGATGGATGTTGCCATCAAAAAGTCAGCAGGTACGAAGTATAAATCATACAGTAAAATGAAGGGAATGCAAACTCTTTCCACATGGACTTATGCTCAATTTCAGTTTCCTCTTTTTAAAAGACAGGCGCTGCATAAACCAATCTCATGACACACTGTAAATTCTCAAATACAAGCCAATTTTCAAATAATGATCATGTCTCAAATAACCGTTGTTGGCCTGGTCGAATAAATGCTGAGTAAAAAAAACACTGAGGGGGAGTGAAATTACGTGAGCTGAAAATATAATGTTCACCGGTCTATTCATCTGCAGTCACTGGGAACTTGTCTTGGCATGAACAGCAAAGGGTCTTTGACCATGTTAGTACAATGATCGTGGAGCCTGCAGATTCCAGATTCACTGGAACTGCTTGCTTGCCCGTGCATGTGCATGTGCGCTTTTGTGTGCATGCACATTACAAACAAATCGGGGATTTCCTTGTAAATACGCTGCTCAGTACCACTACTAGTGGTCAAAATTCAAATTGCAAATTTCCCCGTTGTGGGACTAGTAAAGGAATATCTTATCTTAAAAACTCCACAGGGTACCTTTTAAGGAGCTGTATTCTGAAAAAAAGTGACCTTTTACTGATGCAATCAAGTATCTAGATAATGCTGTCAGCCACAGAACATAGAATTAGTACAACAGCATGGCAAGAACTAGTTCCCCAATCCTCAACATTACAAATATCAAATGCCAAAAAGGGGAGGAACAAGTAATCAAACTATATTCCTTCATCAGTTTCTAATTGTTCAAATACCTTGTCAGATACACATCTGGCTCTAGAATTACCATGTGAGAGGAGTGCCGGAAAAATAGGGAAAGAAATAAGGGAAGTGAGATAAGTTATTCCTTTATTCATCCCTCAGTGGGGAAATTCACATTGTCCAGCAGTAAAGATGATAGAGCAGTTAAATAGCAATAGACAATATACAATATGAACAGAGAGGTTTAAAAAAGTTTCAACAACTTATCTACCATTAAAAGTATTAACAATTGTACTAAAAGAAATACAATAATTATTAACACTTTAAAAAAAGTATTAACAAATTTACAGAGACATTTTACAAGAAATTTTTACAAATTTACATGAGAATATATGAAAATGTGACCAAGTATATAGACTATGGACAGGACAATTAAATATGTATATATATATATAGAGAGAGAGAGAGAGAGAGAGAGAGAGATGTTGCACAGATGCAATGACATAAATGTATGGTGGAAAAAGAAGAGACAGAAGGGGATATGATATGTAGGGAGGAGGGGTAAGGAGACTGTGTTTCAGCCTGCCAGTACTCTGTTCATTCAAGTTAGCCAACTACTGACTTGATTGACACACTCCAAGTGCAAACCTTTGCTGTATTCCAGTGTGTAATAGCATTTGATCAGAGCGTCATATGAGAATAGATGGATATTAACCACATCGCTTGCTGCTCTTTTGTATTTTATAATTGGACCACCTTTAAAACTACAGAGCATCTACAATACTATGTGCACATACCGTGGGATGATGTTCTTTGAGCCTAATGAGGTTGCACAACACAACATTTAAGTTGTTCTCATCCATTTGCCTGATGTCTTTTTCTGCTTCTCCCAATTACTGCACATACAGTATAGAGAGCAGAGTTCTGTCATGGGTTTGTTAATGTGAAATATGGCACTCCAGAGAGCAACTGTAGGCTACTGTATGGTCTTGACAGCTGCTCCACTTTAGCTCTTCTTCTATATGAAAACTGGAAACAAACTGGGCCAAAGTAGAGAAAAAGAACAAGCCCGTCTCAATGGGCAATGTCCCCTTTACTCTTGTTACCTCTTGTCTACCTGAGCTTTATTATACAATGTCCCAAGACCAGGCTGTTTTAGTTACAGCACTGTTGCCTGTAATTGACCTCCTTTCTCTGGGACCATTAAGCAGTCTCTTTGTGTTCGTTTGTCTGTCTCTGTGGCCATGTATGCGTACACGTGGAACACTGTATGCCTCCTACGTGACCCGATTGACCTTATTTGCATCCAACTCTCACTTTCTGTTTTGATTTCAAACCAAGCTCTTTTGCTGCCGAATAGTTTCAGCGTGAGTGTGCAACTCTGTGCTAGGCCCCTAGGCTGCAGTGAGTCAGCCACCCAAAAGTACCACTTCTCTCTATCAATTAATTCAGTACTCTCCAGCATGTTTGTGTGTGTGTATGTGTGTGTGTGTTTGATTCTCATTCCTCCAAGCACTCACTCAAGCAGCATTTACACAGATGGGTTTTTAAGACTTGAAATTCAGCTTGGGGTGGATTTTTATCTGCTCATATTTTAAGATCAACAAAAGACAGACATTCGCTTGTTTGACTAAAGACTGACAGATTAATGAAAGACAAAAAAACACTCCTACAGTTCATATTCACAAAGGGTGTAGTGATTAAGACTTGTCTTTCTGGAACAACATAAACCCCTTGTGGCCTTGGATTGAATTCCTCCAGATACTTCGATGCTGTTTCTGATTCATTTTCTCATCTCATCAGCCTCCTCAGCCATCCCAGCAAATAAAAAAATGCTATAATATCATCTATTATTTAAAATTGCTTTTTGTGATATTGTTATTTTGTGTTTAGTGTTATTATTTTTGTTATATTATTTTTAGATGAATTTTAGAAGAATCTTTGTCTACATTCTAAAGATTCTCGGTTATTTTTTGTTTGAGTTGGTCTAAGGGAACCAGTTCATATACACATATCCATCTCCCCCAACTTAAATTCTCCCCTCTTCACCCACAACAAGGTGCCTTAGGCGACTGCTGGCCAGACCAGGCTGGCTGCCTACCGACAGACCTCCCTTTCAGCCCCAGTGTCTCCACAGTGATCAGTCGTCATGCCAGCCATCTTGCAATCAGCCCCGATGACCAACCTGATAGTTGGCCTGGCCGAGAGAGCACAGCCTATGCTGGAGGCGACGAAAGGGAGGGAGATGGATCGGACCGAAAACAGAAGAAGAAGAAGAAAAGGCGACAAAAAGAGGAGGGATCTTTTGAACACTTCGAGAATAGGGGTCACCTTGAGGTGCAAGCAGAGGGAGAAAACACACCGTCAACAGAAGAGTTTTACCACAGGATTGGCCCAAGGCGGGATAGAGGAGAAGGTGGCTGGGAGGAGCAGCTTGGGAAGAGTGGAGGCCGAGGGAAGAGAGGTAAGAGCAGGAAGAAGCTTCCAGAGGAGTGGGGAGTGATGGCGGAACCATTCGTCCCTGTGTCCACAGCAACCTCTGAAATCACAGAGGAGGTGATGATGGATCTAGGGAGCTCTGTTCAGGCAAACTTGGAGTCCTCATTTACGGACATGGACACCAACCAGAGCCCCTGGAAGAAGGAGGCCTTTCCAGAAGAAGGCCTGGTCCCTTCCCCTCTGTCCCAGGACCTATTCTCTCCAACAGCTACTACCATCAACCCACTGGTCCTGAAGAGTGAGCTGAAAGCCACAGCTGCTCCGTTCACCATGCCCTCCGCCACCAACAGTGCAACACTCGGCTCCTTCCCCGTGGCTTCTCGCCCCAGTGATCCATTTGACCTCCTGATAGATACCGAATATGCCAGCTTGGGTAACAGCAGCCAGGCCTTTTTGCCACCTTTCTCTCCAGAGAATGAAGCAACGGCTGGTGACATGGTTGACAGTGGGATGTTTGACAACACCAGTTCCCTCCAAGAGTCTTGTGTGCAAGGCATGCTTGAGGGAGACACCTCAGCTTTCAGCCCCGCCTCCCAGCCAAGCCCAGGCCTTTCCCAAAAAGGCGAGGTGTTAGCCTCGGCCCCACCTCTCTCCCCCTCAGATGCTTCATGGCTCCTGAACGACTCCCACATGAGCAGCAACAGTGAGCAGTTTGACTTCAGTGACATGAGCACTTCAGGTCATCCTTTACCTTTAGGGCTCTCCTTCGACACCCCTAGCCCAGCCCCTCTACGGTCCCCCAAAACCACAGCGCAGGAATTCCAACCCAAAGAGCACAAAGATGCCAAATCAGCCCAGAAGCAAACCAAGAAGTCTCGTTCTTCATCTTCCTCCTCCTCTGTAAAGAGTCCCACCTCCCCAGGAGAAAAGAAGTTCCCTCCACAAGCATCCCCAGCCATCAGCCCCTCTTCCCCTCCATCGGTCAGCCCTCTGGCAGCTCCAGGATCTGGTCTTAACCCTTCAGCTAAACCCTTCTTTCCAAGCTTTGCTGATTCCGTGGAAGAACCAGCCGTGGCCCCTCCAGTTAACCCCATCATTGAAGGTTGGTTGCAGTCAGCCCTGGACAAAAAAGCTAGATATAGAATAACTAAATAGTAGCGAATGGTTTATTGTCATGCATGATGTTTTCATCCAGCTTGAGTCATTCAGATACTTGAACCTGATTTTAAATACTCTTTTGGGCAGAACTGATTGCTTGGGTGTCTTTTACTCATTAAGGGTTAGATGGATAATTAGACCCATTTGTATTGCCCCTTGCATGGACACATCTGACTAAAACCTTGGCCGGGACTTTTTGGCTTGTCCAGTTTGGACTGTTTGTGAGTGACTAATGCATGGGCTCAAGTGCTGACCAACTGAGGCTGTGGATTGGCTTGACTTTAATCTGTGAGTTTTGTAATTCCCAATGATGCACTGCTGGGATGTTCTCATAATTAACAGTGTTGCTGTTGACGGGTGTGCTACTACTAACCACTCACAGAGTCTTTCTCCTTAGCGAACACCACTAGGCACCTTCACCAAATCAAACCAACCTTCTTTTTTTCTATTCTGTCCAGTTGTATGTGTTAACACTGTAATCATGCTCTGTTTCCTTTGCATCCAGAGGTGAGGTGTCACTCTATCTTCTCTCTCCTGTGTCCAATTAACTCTTTTTTTCTCACTAGATGCCTGTTTCTTTACAACTTCTCCTACAAAAGAATGTTGAAGGAAAAGGCTTTGTTGGTGTCACGTTAACTCCCCTCTGTTGTTATACATCAACAGTTCACATCCTGGTGTGTCTCCTGAGAGTATGACTTTTTAAAAAATATCAAATGGTAATTGTTGTTTTTGTCGATTTTACTTTCCATGTTCTGTGATGATTGCTGCCTTGGCTGATTCTTCGTCATAGGTGAGTGCTATTTTAATTCCTCTTGTGGCTTTGTTGTGTTATTTCATGCATCATTATTGAGACTAGTCACCGATGATTACAGAATGATTGACAGGAGATGCAGACAGTGCTTCTTGAGTGTAACATTTAGCAACAAAGCTGCTGTTACTTAGAACAGAAATGAGCTGCTGACACAGAGACAGGTACACTGGCATGTCAACTTTAGGCATTGGATTCTGACAAGGGTATCCTTTGCTACCTCTCCTGTTTATAATGTTTATGAATTTTATGGTTCATATATCAAGGCACAGCAGTAGAGTGGCAGCTGGAGAGTGTCTTTTTGGTGACATTAGGGTGGCTGTTTGCACATGATGTCCTTTTGGCATCATAGGGCCATAGCCTGTGATGCTCCACTTCTACTGGGACACTTGTGTTTCTAGCCCTTATCATGAGCTTTAGATAATGACCAAAATAATGAAATTAAAGATATAAGTGACCAAAAGTAATGTCCTTTGCAGGATGGCTGGGCTCACTCTTAAAGGAAGGGTTAGGAGACCAGACATCCAGAAGGAGTTTGGAGAGCATTTACATTAAAATGGAGCCAGTTAAGTTGTGAAAATGATGCCTCCTAAATGCCTAGAGTTTTTCATGTCATGTCCATTTGGGAGGAGACTCAGGGGCAAATTCATAGCATGCTGCTGGGAATGCCGTGGGATTATCAGGGAGGAGCTGGAAAACTTGCTGGGTGGATGGATGCCTCGGCTACCTTGTATAGTGGCTGTGCCTACAGATGCCTCGGCTACCTGGACAACCTTGCTGCCATCTTAACTGAAAATAGTTGGCAGAAGATGAAAACTCTTGGTTGCTCTTGTTTTTAGCCAGAGATGAGCAGGTGAAAATAGAACAGTCTGAATTGTGTGTGTTAACTAATGAAAATCAGAGTTATGAGATTCAAGAGGGAGTCAAAAGGGAGCAGTTGATAGGCATCATGTCCAGCTCTTGTGTTAAATGAATTATTTGAATTAAATGAATTTGTTGCTGTGTTAGGAGCAGGGTTTTCAGCAGACTGGGAGATAATAATGTTAATGTAACCAGCCAGAGACGAGAAGCCAAAAAGAATATAGGTTGACCCTTTGGTGCGTGAGTGGGTGTGTGTATTGCTGATGCATCCATGTGGCTATTTAAATGTATATCTAGTGTGTTTTGGCATTTGTGCACATGTGTATGCCCTTGCAAGTGTTTGTTTGTTCATACGCATGTGTGTGTTCATCCTTTTTCCTGAGGAACTGAAGTGTTTGTGTGTGTTAGTCTGATTTATGTAGAGTTCCAGAGGATTCATTTCCTTGTCCTTCCTTTCCACACTTCCTGGCTCTGCCTCCCATTGGAGGCTGTAATGAGGACTGAGGCAGCCTTCAGCTCTCCACAGGAACAGCGGAGTGTTGAACCTGGCTATTAAGCGGCTTTGATCAATGCCCCCCATCCTTCCACTAGAACGGAAGGGCTTACATTAGTGTTTTTGTCGCTGCCAAGTCACATACAGTAGATAATCTAGAGCATTTGAATAGGGTGCTGGATTCATGCTTGTTGGGTTGAATTTTAATCTCTTTGTTATGCAGAGAGTGGTTATGTTTTGTGTGGATGTGAATAATATCTGGGCCTCCATACAGATATATATATTTGCTGTCATTGCAGATTTATGTGCATGTTACTGTCACTGTCCTTCATTACAGTTCATGCACATGAGGTGCACACACTGTTCTGTTTCATTGTGTTTTTAGGTACTTGTGCGTGCTTGTATAAATGCGTGTACATGTGAGAGAGAAGGAAAAAGACAGAGTGCTGAACACAGCTGGCTCTGTCTTCCCTCTGCGTAATGAGACCTTTTGTCAGTGTCCAGGGGTGGGTCTTTGTCACCAAGAGTGGTATTTAAGCCTTGTACAAAAGATAAGAAGGCATGTGGAGCACAATGAGGAGCACGAAAAGAGACTTTGGAGGGTTACAGACGGGAGCGAGGGAGAGGGAGGTAGAGATACAAAAAACTGTTAATAAAAGCATAATAAATTGGAGTTGGAAACAAAAAACAGTGTTCAGATACTTTTGAGAGAAACAGAGGGATGTACAAGAGGGGTGCAGGGATAGAAAAATATTGTTATTGTACCACAGGAGAGAGAGCGATAAAGGATAAAGGGTGAAGAGATGATGCTGTGGAAGACATGTGGGATTGATAAAGCAATATGAAGAGGTGAACAGAATGTTGAGAAGGGAGGGAATAGATGAGGATAATTTATAAACCCTTCTTGTGATGAAAGAGATACGGCAGAGTAACAATGAGAGGGAGAAGCCTCGACGGAGATGGAGAAAGATGGAAACCTTAGGGAGGGTGGTGTTTAAAACATTGGGTATAAAGATAGAGGGAGGTTCAGAGAAGCATTAAGCCTTTAGGATAAAAACTGAGAGCAAGAGATGTAGACAAATGTGGACAAGGATAGTGCTGGACAGTGTGGGACAGGTTAGGACATTTTCAAATCTTTCATATTTCACTTCTAAAAATCAAACTAGCAGAGACTTGTGTTGCATGAAAGTGGATTTTTGTGCTTAGTTTTCTGTCTACCTTATTACCTACCTGTGAGGCTATTAATAGACAACCCAGAATTCAGTGTATAAAGTGTGTCCTTCTGACTGCACAGAACACCCATCTGCTCATGTTTGTACTGTATATGAGTGCATCACCCACTCAGGTACCATCAGAGAAATGTACACTTTGTACTTTGTACACTATGTAAATTTTGAAGGTGTCATTTTAGGCTTTGGGAAATTGTGATGTGCATTTTTTGCAGTTTTTTGACATTTTATAGAATAAGCAATTAATCGATTAATAGTGAAAATAACTGACAGATTAATTGATGATGAAAATAATCGTTACTTGCAGCCCTACTGTGCATTGACTGTAACTTGCAGAAGAGTATGGCCAAGTGGTTCTGTTGGCTAAAATTACACAAAGCAGACTTAAAGCCGGACTAATTGATATTTTTATGTTAGCCATTGATCAAATAACTACTGTATATGTCATGTGAAAGGGGCCAATTATTATGTTAAACCCACAGAGCATTATCACCAAACTGCTATTTCTCTCAGCTTTACGGTGTTTTATCCTCTTTCAGCTCATTGTTTTGGTTCTGCGTCATAATTGTACTGTTTAGTTCAGTCTTACTGTGCTAATCAACCCGGTTTCCAGCAGGCAACTGTTTTCAGTGAAAAACCTAAACCTAAACCAAACAGCAAATAGACAAAGTTAGAAACTAGCTGCTGAAGTGGAAAATGTAGCAGCTAAAAAGCCAGATCTTTTTCTCAGGAGTAGATGGAGACCAAATGAATGCTAGTGATTCTTTGTGTTTGATTGATGTGTAAATAGCTAATTGTTTGCTGACACACTCACCATATCCGCTTATAAGATGATGTCATTTTCAATGGTGATAATACTGCTTTAAGTTTCTTCTTGCCTTCCATCTTGTTCCCCGTTCTTCTTCCTGATATGGTTCTTTCTGCTCTGAACTTATTATTTCAAATGAAAAGTGGATATGGCACCAAAATAACCAGGAAGGACATTCAGGCCACATCGCAACAACACCTGTTCTCTTCCAGCACCAGCACTGTTTCTTCTCTCTCAGACAGAGCTAAACACACAGGTGCCAGCCAATATAACGACCACAAATATCCCACCGCTCTGGTCTGGTCTCCTGCACTGACACAAATACACACCCACACAGACACATACTGTACACAACAGTCATCAAGCTATTTGAGGACAAACACAAATCCTCAAAAGACAGGCAGGCATGAATATACTGTATCAGCGGTCTATTTTTTTTTACCACATAGTGCTTTTCACTGTTGTTTAGGCTCTTTTCATTGGGGCACAGGCTGTTAGATGGTGGTCCAGGAGGGACATTTGTACAGTATGGCCCCTTCCCTGAACTGGGGTGAGCTAATGCCTTTTGACGGCTTCGGGGGAAGTGTTGGGATTTGGCCTCGCTGGCGCCACTGTAAAAGCCAACAAGTTAAGTAAAAGATAACTGTATGACAAGAGCGTGAGTCACTCTGGGTTATTTTTTTCAGAAGATGTACCATGCCTCAGCAACACATTCTCAACCCATAGAGAGATGGTTCAGGGCCAGCAGTGTGGGCTGTGCATAAGATTTCATATATTTTGATGTTGACATTTTAAAAAGACAGTTCAGTGAGTGGACACTTTGGTGAGTTTTCTTTGGAAAACAGCTGTGAATGTTAGGTACTCATCCTTTAATCATGTTGCTTTTGTGAGATTTATTGAAAGGATGTGGGCTATTTTAGTATTTTTGTGACAAATGGGTTTCATTACTGTGTGACCATGAAGCAAATTTGTAACATTAAATCATCAAAGGTTGTTTGCATTCACAAAGTCATTTGGGTTCTATATGCTCCACATCCACCTGAGCCAGGCAATTTTCTGTTGCTTAACATAAGAATACGAATAGACACATACATTCATCATCCACTTTACACCTCTAGCTAGATCTATCAGTATACGTCTGAGTCAGACCACGAGTTAGGGAAGGTTTTAACAGTAACAACAACAACAATCTAACAAAAATGTTTTAGTTTCATCACATCTAGTGAAACAGTCACTTAAATACACTTAAATAATAAATAAACACTTAAATAACATCTCTAATTCATAATTCACTCCCAAACTAATTCCTGTTTCCAATAATGTCTCTTTTTTAACTCCAAGGAATCAATGGCCAATCCTGCTCATTCAAGCACCAATCAAAATCTTACTGCAGTGATACAAATTACCCATCGACAAAAAAGCATTGTCCTTCTAGATCTAGACATACTAATAGAAGATGTCAAAACAGTTTCAGCTTGATTTGCACCAACCATCCGCAGCATGTTACAAGGCGCGATAACTGTATCTTTAAACTTGTATGTGTGTCTGTCATCCTTCAGTCCGTCTATCTATTTGTACACTTCAAACCTAAGCTGAGCTAATCCTGATGACGTCACCAGGTATTCAATTCTCAGATTTGACAAAGCTCCTCCAGAGCCACATAACACAGTTTTGACAGGCTGGATACTATTACCCAATGTTCTTAAACTAACCTTTATGAGTAAAATTGGTGGAGACAGTGTATTTCCTGTCCATGGTGCTGAAACTCCATGTGGATGAAGCCTACATGTCCCTCGTCACCACAGTTCTTTACATACAGTATACGATGACTTTTACTGCAAACTTGAACAAAGCATTTACTGCAAACTTGCAAACTTGAACAAAGCATGACTTTAAAGGTTTTTAGGACTGAATGCCATAGATCTATATAGACTGTACCGGACAATGTAATTAATCTCCTCTGTACTCTCCAAAAACTTTTCCTCTGTATAAAGAAGTTGACCTGATTTCCAATTTAGTAGAGAAACTTTATGTTCTGAGCTTTGCTTGGGCAGCAGGTAAGCAAACAAGTAGGTCTATACTGTACAGTATGTTTTCAGTGTCCTATCAAGATAAAACCAAGATGTCAACTTTGCAGGGTATGAGAAAAAAAATTCCTCTTATTTGTTATATTTGAGTTACACATGATATCATTGGTGCTGTTGCTTGGTTTTAGTGATTTTGCTGTGAAGCTGATACTTCTGGTCTCTACGTCTTCATCATTCAACATTCAGCACATAAATGTTCAAACCTTTAAATGTTTTCAACCTGTGTCACTTTGCTTTTGGTTCTTTCAACCAGTTACGTTTAGTTGAAACCTTACTTGGCATGAGAGTTCTGTGTGTCGGAGCATTAAAGAGAGTGTGTTTTGCGGATTCAGCTTCTGTTAAAAAGGAATAAATAAAAATAGATGCTTCGAGGAATGCATCTGAGAACTGAGGAGAGAGGCCTAACCCTTCCCCAGGCAGGCAGACTTCAGACAGACTGAAAGAATTTAAGAAAACGGAATGGGGAGAAGCAGATCTGAGGCAGAGGAGTGTCCAGACTCGCAAAAGCATGGAAAAAGGATTGTCAAGTGAGCTGAGAGATAAACAAACAGAAGCAACGAGGAGGGGAGGTTTAGGCAGGAACAGATTAATGGATGCGGAGACAGACAGAGAGAGAGGCAGACAAGCATACAGACAGATTAAAACAGGTAGACAATCTTAAGAGATGCTTTAGATAGAGCAGCAGATAAATAAAGTGTGTGTGTGTGTGGGGGGGGTCTGTTCCATAACCAGCAATTATAAATAGATATAGCTTAGCATTTATTGATAGGCTGTTAAAGGATGCTCTTGTGTAGCTGCCTTAATACAAAGACATGTTAAGCTGCAAATGAAAGGAAAAACCTGAATAAAAGAGGAAACATAACAAAACACCTTTAACCTTTAATCCTTTAATCTCTTACAGATCTGTACATCCTCATCTGTACAGCTCCTATACAGTAGATTACAGTTTGAGTATGTCACTATGTTGAAAACTGCACAAGCCTCATTTAACCTAAAGAATTCCATGTTATTTGCATCATGTTGACAGTCAACATATAGTATTTCTATCAAAGTGTGCAAGAACGAGCAGGTCAGCCATCCAAACTGAGAAACTGCTGGATGCTTGCATTAGAAAAGGATGCAACATTAACCACCAGAAGCTTTTAAAAGGTGCAAGACGCTTTCTTCGACAGGCTGACAAGCAGGTAGCACCGTGCACAACTTGCCCTTTATACCTCAGCAGCTAGAAGAAAGCTCCACTTAGCACCTTGGTTTGATAGAACTGTGTCTGAAAAAAAGCTTTGATCAAAGGGAAAAACACACACACACAACTTGAGTGACAGTTCAGGAATATTGAAAGTCTTTAGGTGATAATGAAGCTATTAACTGCATCTTAATTTAGTAATTTGCTCCTTTAAGCTGATCTGCTCACTGAAACAGTCCCATACAGATTTGTTTGTTTTGAGCTAGTTTTTTCACTGGCTAGATAATGGAGGCTAGAGAATGCACTAGATAAAATGTTGATAAAGGTCAAATTGTTATTTTCAAGTTTCCAGTGGCAGACAGACAGAGACGTGAAGTGCCTTTGGGGAGGGACAGGGGGACGGAAAAGAACAGGGATGGGGGAGTTGCCATAGAGACTAAGGATCAGTTAATGTTGCCCTAGGAACAGCAACAGATGCTGGAGTTAATGAGACCTTACATTGACAACACACTTGCTGATGCTACAGTTTATGTTTGACACAGAACTATGAAATGGACATGAAACAGTTGCAACTCTACTGTACCATTATTTCAGATCATTATACTGACTGTAATCCATGTTAGGGATAAATTCTCACATTTGTTACTATATTACCATGTCACCATTAATCACTAGATTCTGTTGTAGAAATTGATTTCAGCTGGATAAATATAATTTATTTAACATGTTCTTCATAACAATAAAATTGACATCCAGTTTACAGCTACCTGCTGGCTCTCATTGTTACATCTAGTAGGATGTTCACCTTCTCCTGATGGGGTTTTGGATATAATTAAAGGCAATACACCTGAAGTATAGTGGATAAGTGGACATTTTGTGTTTGTAAATATGTTAAAGATCTTTTTGCAAGACATATTTCTAGTCCATAAGGCAGAGGAGGCAGAAATACCAATTCATCTACCAATGAACAAAACCGCAAAATCTTTTTTTCTTTTTTGGAACAAATTCAAATCCTCACCCCCTGTATTCATCAAGGTTCTATACTTGGTCCCATTCTGTTCTTAACGTATTTGCTCCCATTATTAAACACAACATTGCTTTTCACTGTGACACCGATAACACCTACATTTACCTACATCTAGAGCCGAATAATTAAACATACAACCCTCATTATCTGTTTTCAGGACACCAAATCCTGGATTGCTTACAACTTTCTTCAGCCTAATGAGTTAATTCCAGTTATATCATCTAAGCCTTCATACCACTTTGTAAAGTTGCATGCAAGTTATCTTGGAGTCATATATGATTCAGCTTTGAAGTTTGACAAACAGATAAACTGTGGTGACAGGGCTGTCTCAAAAGCTGCCCCAAAACTAAACTTCTCTCAGTTTTCTCAGTCTGTTGAACCTATTCAACCTAAATGACAGTTTTACTCATTGGCCTTTAACAGTGCCTCACCTAACCTGCTCTTGTATTTTCTTCTGAAGCATTGAACATATGTTTTTATTTTACTTTCCCATGTCCTTTTATTTTATTTTTCCTCGTCCTTGTTCTTGGGTTTATTCCTTTCTGCACTTTGAAACAACTCTGTTGTGTTTAAAGTGCTATATAAATGAAGTTGAGTTAAGTGAAATGGTGTTTGTAACTTTTCCCAGCAGCAATAATGACCATGAGGCCATGGGTAATGTATGTTCCAGACTGTGTTGTGATTTGTTGTTGCCATGACTATAATGTAGAAAAGATTGTTGCTGCCGAACATAATTTCTTCTTTTGCAGTGTAAGTCTGAGAAACCCGATTGGAATACAAACAGGGTGAAAGCTCATGGAGCTGTATAGGTAGCGACATACAGATAGAGAAGACATGAGACTGTCTGGGTTTTCTGTGGCAGTAGGTTTTGGCAAGTGATTGCACTGCACAAACATCAGTGGGAGGCAGTCAGAAACAGCAAAGCCACCCCTTTCAGCATCTTAATTATGCAAAACAAGTAAGCAAGACTGGTGCATTTCTGTACCAGTCTGTGAAATATGGAGATATCCCAAACCAGCAGGCAGCTGGGGACAGAGATGGAGAGAGAGGAGGAGGGAAAACATGAAAAATGTTTTGACTTAGTGCTATCAAAGAACAGTCTGAGCTGAGAACCAAACAATCACACACATTCTGCATTGAGCTATGCAAAGTTCAAATTCCTGGTACGTGTATGTCAAATTATATTGAAATGTGTCAAGAGCATTTCACCATTTACAGTTAGCTATAACAAGGAGGAGGAGGTGAGTGAAATAGATGTGGCCGAGACTGAGCTGTCACTGGTATGAAAATAATCTTCCAGGACGCAGCCAGGATGGCGTGATGGTAAAGTGCCTGGTGCTGCAGTGTGTGTGCCTGATGAGCATCTGACATTTTTCAGCATTTGACACAGGTTGACTAATCCAGACTGGAAATGGAATTGAAATGCCACCTGAAACTTAATATAGATCTGACTTTGCTTCATTAGCAGGGAACTGACTTTGTTCAGTAACGACCAACAACAGGAACAGCAGGCTGGGAATAACCTAGTCCTGGCTTGCATTTATGTCATGCATATGAAATTCTTTTTATTCAGTAATTGACAATCCAGGGAATGTTACTTTGTGATCCCCATTGGTATCATCATATAATCAATGAAAAACAAAAATTTGGAGCCACACTAGCGGCAGTGGACCAGGGATGGCAATGTTGGACAGTGGGTTGGTCAGCAGCTTTGGTCTGATCTCTCTTAATTTACAATAATAATATCTTGGCAAATATTGGATATATTGTCATGAAATATGCCATAATTCATGGTCTCCAGAAATTGAATTCTAGTGACTTTGGTGAACTATTAATTTAGCCCCACCAGCTTCATCTGCCTTGGCAGTAAACACAACACATGAGCCCACCTTTAACCGTGCCCACTTCAGAACTTAACAAGATCATAGAGCTGACGAGCAGTAAGGCTAACTGCAGTAAACGGCACGGCTACGACTACGTACTGATATTCCCATACAGGCACATACCTATCTGAGAGATTCCTGTAGTCGAGCTGCTAACTGAGCTACAACTCTCAGCGTGTGTGTCTAAATATAGCTTCACAGAAGTGTAACATGACTGTAGATTCTTGTTAATTTCATTAATAATAATCTAAGCAAAGTTACCATCTGACCCCTATTTTGTAATATACCATTACCAGTTCAAACCTCTCGATGCAGGTGCCACTGTGAAAAAGGAGAAAATCTTCCATATAGTCCCTGTTTTCAGGCAACAGTTACTGTAAATACCATATCTGTGTATATAATATATTTAATGCTTTGCTATGCGTTAACACAATTTCTAACTTTCGGCTGTTCTTTAAATAACACAAATGCATAGATGATACATTTGTTTTCATCACATTCTTGGAATTGGCTGTATGAATACATCCAGAATAAAGTGACAGACCGACACCTAATAGTAGCGGTAACAGATATGAATGTCACATTTTTCCATTTTCGCTGTCTTTCCTTATTCCGTAGATTAATTTCGTCTCACTCAGCATGCATGGATCCTCGTCCAATTAGCTTTTAGTTTTAGGAGCCGAGCTCAGCGCTCTGTGCCGCTGTCCATCATGGCCAACAGACTGCATGCCCTCGGGGATAATGAGGGTGATGCTAGGAGGAGTAGAAAACTGTAGGTGGACATTTGGCGATGTGGTGGTGAATGTTGTAAACACGAGCAGAGTTTGTGTTTTTGTGTGTCTCGGCGTGTGTTTGTGACAGAGAGACCGAGACAGCAGAGGGTGAAGTAGATGTCTAAATTAGCCAAGGGCGGCAGATTCATTCATTATGAATAATGAACTTAGATCAGACAGTCGCAGCTGCTTCATAGGGAATAATAGAGCCGATGGTTATTATGTCATTAATTAATAAAAATGAATGAGGCTCTCTCTCAATTATGCACCATTTAGGCACGTGTAGTCTTTTTATCACCGAGCAATACAAGAAAATTGATGACAATGAGTAGCACATGTGTGTGTGATGGATAAATGGAAATACAGACAGGATGTGACATGATTGACTCAAGGGAAATCCACAGAGCTTTTATTCATACAGCTTATGTTCTCACATCCACATTTTTGCCAACAATTTGGTGTCTCTCAGATGTTTTCTTTTAGTTATTTGCTTTTGTAACACGGGTTTGTGCACATACGTTTCAACCTTTTATTTAATCGTAGAAAGAATTTGTTATGCTTACATCGTCTTGATGGTGTATTTAAAACAAATTAAGTGTGCAAGCAGGGTTGGTCCAGGATTTAAAAAAATCTCCAGCCACTGCCACCACCTGTATATAGTTTATAACTTCAGTTTTTATTTTTGCCACTTAAATGTCCCATGTTATTTGCTGAAGTGACAATACTGCATGCATAGAAACGCTGCCTTTCTAATAGTTAAAGTAAATCGTTAGGTAAATGCTCATACCTCAATACAACACACAATTAAGAAATTACCTGGAAAGCTTGCGCTGTTCAACATAGTTTTCAAGGCAATATAGCCTACAGGGACTTGTAGAGGTGGAGTGAAATGTCCTTGCAGGTGTGGGTCTCTAAACCGGAGAAAAATTTTTATTCGGGTGGTTGGTGGTTGGATGATGTATGTGTACGTGTGGCAATTTGTGCATCACTAATGTTTGTGTGTTTTTCCATGTTCACACTTACTTGTTCATGATGTTAAGCATCAACAAAGTACAGATCCACACATTAACATGCATCTCTTCATCATCAGACTTGTTTCCCAGGAACTACTTTCTTGCCTGATGACTGTAATTAATACAAAGACACCACTGACTGGAGCGAACTCTTTGACCTCTGGCAAGAGGCAGAGCAGATTAGCATAGTGGAATACCCTCCCTGGGGTTTGTAGCATATTAATAACCCCTCCCCTCCTTACATACACACACAGAGACACACACAGCCTTCATCCATCCTCCCTCCATCCTGATTCTTCAGACGATACCCACACCATCACCACTAAACATCCCCTCAAACCATTTCCCCCAACCCCCTACGTGGCTGGAGCCAGCACACTGATGAGGAGCCAGTTGCCATAGCAACAGGAGGCAGTTGCTTTGGCGACTAATAGGAATAGGGGCTATGGAGGAAACAATGAATGTTTAGCAAGGATGGGGGTGTTGTGACGGGCTGCGAAGGAGATGCAATAGAGCTATAAATAGACTAAAGACTGTCTGTCGTCCTCCATCATCCTTTTCTCCAACACCCCCCTGCTGAGCTTATCCTCTTCTCTCCACACCTGTGATCATCACTCCTTCTCTGTATTCCTGCCTTTCAGAGGTGAATTAGCATATAGAAAAAGGCCTGTCTGTATTCAGGCCACAGCAAAGGAATTTCTCACTCTTTTTCGTCTGGCAGTTTCAGACGTACCATGGCTCATGAATAACCTGGAAAATATTGCACAACCTCATTACATATTATACGTTGAATCAGGCTGGAGGATGTAAGAAGCAAGACAATCTGGCTGGGCCATATAAATGATAAAAACATTAATTGGGCATAGAAACTCTTTCTCGTGACATAAACAACCAATCACATCAGTGATACAAAGCTATTTTAAAGCGATTTTACAACAGTCTTTAAACACATTGCATTCTATTGTTTTGGTTTCAAAAGTCAGATAGAAAGACAGAAGAAAGCACCAGAGAAAGCACTCTTGTTTGGTTATACAGTGGATGACACAGGGTTAGACCATTTAAACTGCAACATGAAACCCTGAAATGAAATCCTTGAAAAAAGGAAATATGGAAATAAAAAAAAGCATCACCATTCAATAAAGCATGGATCATGAAAACCACTTACAGTCTCACAGAAACACACCCCCACAACAAACAAATAGTAAAATAACTATTTGTTTTTCATCCATTAATAATGATTTGCACCCATGCTAGCAGGCATGCAGCATGGCTCTAGAGATGACAGTGTTGGTTGGATTGTCTGTCTGTTGGTCAGTCACAGATATCCGGGGTCCCCAGAGGATGAATCCTACTGACTTTGGTGATCCTGTAACGTTTCCTTTAGTGCCACCAGCAGGTTGGAGTTTTCACTTATTCTGTTAAATATCAATGCCAAACATCTACAGGATGGACTGGCATTTTGTACAGACATTCAAAGTTCCCAGATGTTGAATTCTGCTGACTCTTCTTGCATCATTATCATCTACCCACAAAAGCAGGAAATATTTGGTTCAGGGAGAAATGTCTTGATAACTATTGGATTGGCATGAAAGTTAACTTTCAAACTTAATTTTCACCCAAAGGATGAAATTATTGAATTTGGTGATCATCAAGTTTCAGTTTGTCAAATAGTTTGGTTTATGACTAAATACCAGTAAAAACTAAAGACAGGAAGGACTGTTGTCACAGAATGGGATTTTCTTTATTTTTTTCTTTTACCTTTTTTTAGCTACTCTGCTCATAAAATTCTTTGTCATTATTAAGATTAAGATCTGATTCTTAAAGCTTAACAGAAAAAGTGAAACAGTTTAATTGTGGAATTACAAAACAAACAAAAAACATACCAAACACTGCTACATCGTGTGGCTTTAACCGTGAATGGATGAGGCCATTTAAAAGTGGCATGCAGCCCTTTGATTGACCACAGCTTTTGTCTTGTCTGTTTGCCCTCCCAGTGGCCTGAACGGGTTATTAGGCACAACGCCTCTGTCACCCAGTGGAATTATATAACACTTTGTACAGTCTGTGTGTCTTTGCCAGCCAACCAGTCAGACAGGATGAGGTCATCTATTTGGTGGGCTCTCTGTCTGTGTGTGTGGGTGAGTGTGTGTGGGGGTGTCCATGGGACTCTGGTGTCAGTTTTGTCTCTTAAAGAGGCAAGCAGACGGGAAGAGAAGAAATTTGCGGGGGAAAAAAAGACGGCAGATGTCAGGCAGCGACAGTACACCGACCTCCAGCATGTCCACCCACCTGCCAGCAAGTCTTCCTAACTACCTGTCTGTCCATTCCTGCCTGTCTGTCCATCTGTGCAGGTGTGATGTGTAAACGTGACAGTGACTCTGTGGTGCGGTGATGGGGAGGATCAGGGTTTTGTGATTCACACAGACAGACAGGTTTGGGGAAGGGAACAGGCTGCAGCTGATGTGAGTAGCAAGTGATTGAGGTGGTTGGCATTTTGGTGAAGACAGGTTTTCCAACTGTGGTGACAGGCTGTCTTTTACTGTTGTCCAAACATGTAGGCGTCATCAGGAACTGTTTGACATAGACTGATGGGTGAACTGGAAGGATAGAGGAAGGGAAGGCAAACTGAGATCTCCAATGAACCCATTGACCACATAATGTGTCCAAGGTGTTGTATGGGTAGATCAGCAGGCAAGGAAATAGTGTCATCTGTGTCATCTTTTTATCATCATCTATTCCCTGTGACCAGGAGTAACAATGATTTGATCATACTAACAACTACTGTCTGTGTGGCAACACTGTTTGATGACTCTTTGATGTCCAAAAAGTATTAAAAACATGAAGGGACCATATTGTTTCCCTGGGTGATGTCCTTCAGAAGGATGGCCAGTGAATGTGTCCTGCTTCTGTTATATACTCATGTTATGTATTCAACTGAAAACAGTATGGTATAGATAGATTGTTTTACCTCATCAACTTTATTGATTCTTGTAAATTTCATATCATATATAATATGTTTATTCTGAATTTGACGGCAGCAACATGTTTCAAACAAGTTGGGACAGGAGCAACAAAAGCCTGTGAAAGTTGTGGACTGATCCAAAAACACCTGTTTGGATCATTCCACAGGTAAACAGGTTCATTGGTAACAGGTGATAGTATCATGATTGGGTATGAAAGGTTCATCCTGGAAAGACTCAGTCGTTCACAAGCGAGGATGGAGAGAGGTTCACCACTTTGTCAAACACATGATTATATAAAGGATGTTACCACTTGGGCTCAAGAACACTTTGTAAAACCGTTGTCATTAACACAATTTTGCAAATGAGGGGAATTCATAAGTTCTATGTAAAAGCCAATCAAGAGATTTATGCTTAAATTAATGTGGTATTTAGATAAGATTTCCCATAAATGTGTGTGAGGTTTTGAGTTGAATTTTCATTAAATCATTTCATGATTGTAATGACAAGGTTCCCACCTAGAACCTACTACTATGTTTTTATTATTGGTAACACAAATTACCTTACATTCCAAGCTTTTAGCTAACTCTCATTGTTGTTGTTCTCACGTACAGTGTTATACTGGTGCATTCATTTAGAACTACAATGACCTCCATCATAGGTCTCCTGTTATATTGTCCAGTTACTAAAAGTTAATCCATGCCTGCCAGTGAGTCACGGTTGAGAATGTTCATTGGCCATTATATAAACATACACAGTATATTTTTGTTATATATTATCTACTTTTAAACCATTATATTCTTAAAGGTTTCATTTCAAAATGTCAGTCAATCTGGCCAACATGTAATCGACAATATCAAGGAAAAGGTGCCCTCACACTGAATAATTGCTCCCATGGCATTGTTTTTGCTTTTTTTACCCACACACTTGATAGAGTATGGGATGTGCGTGCACTACTATGTGGTAATGTATCATCCTCCAAATATTCTTACAAACTTTTGAGGATGACCTGGTCAAACAGGCATCACCTGGGAAAACCACAAAAATAGCCCATAACACGACTACAACCCCTAAAACTGCACTCTGCTGCCTGATTGTTAGTGACACACCCCCTGCTGTGCATCTCCTCACACTTCCTTGAAGTCAAGCTCATGGTGGGTTACCAAAATACCAAACCTGCGTGCAGCGTGATGAAAATGCCACATCCCTGAAGCAAAGTTCCGCCATTCACTGCGTGCTGCCGCAGCAACAACAGAGCTCTTATTGTCCTACATGATGTTGTGCATTTGTGGACATAGTAAATCAGATGCAGAGCTTTCAGAAGCTTCACAACAAAAAATACAGCAGTTCAGCCCTCAAACACCGGCTACACTGGCTGCAATACATGAGGAAGGTGTTGCACTGTGATAGTGATTTGTAAATGGAAGTCATCTTTATGGCTCACTGGAAATGAAATTAGGTCAACTTCTCTGGTAAGAATGTGGCATTATTACTCTTTTGATATATTCTTAAGATGGCATTGTCTCTCGACTTTGCCTCTTTCCAGTGAGCTGTCGACTACTATATAGAATAAACATTTCAAAAGTAGTAGATGAATTTTTTTTTAATAGATTCAGTCTTTACTCAGTTTTAAATCGATATAGGTTGTTGTGATTTTTTTGATTGTATCTATGTTGACATACCTGCCATGAACAGGAATTTTAATAATAATTGAGGTATGTTGTCTTTACCTTCCCATGCACAAATTGATGGCTGTTTAACACTTGTATTTAGTTGATTGGGACATGCGAGCATTAGTTGATGAAGGCATTATGACTGTGACTGCTGCACATTTATGCTGTGGTCCAGAAATGCTTTGTCATGTTAGACAAAGTTTTCATTTGAATGGAATCATTTTTCACAGAATTAGCTGTTTGTCCGAACGTTAACACTATACACATAATGTTTTGTGTTGTAGTTCCTATATCTATGCATTTGTAGTTTTTTTTTTTTTTTTCAATTTTGTGTATGGGCTGTGGGAGAGAGGCTCTTTCTTCCTCCCTTTTCCTGTCTTGCCTCTTTTTATGCTATTAAAATGTTTGCTGTTGCTTTCAAATGGCTCCCCACCTTTCCCTTTTCCAAAGCCAACTTGGCACGGCTCTTTTTTCCAGTGGGAAAGTTGCGATGAAAACAAAGCTCTTGTTCATTTAGTGTTTTATGAAGCAATGCTTCCTCTGGGTATTAAGACTTAAGAATGTACATATTTCTTTAGTAAACCATTAGGACTCTAAATGAGCAAAATTGTTTGTATGAACCACTTTAAGTTGAAACTTCAGAGCTGTGAAATGTTCTTTGCAAAGTGAGGTGATTTTGGCCAATCTTCAAGGTTTCACTTGAGTTTAAGATTGAAATTAGGAATAAATAAGGTTAGAGTTATGCTAAAGGTAGGATTTGGACTGGGTTTTAGATTTAATTTACCTCAAAAGACACGTGCATGTGGGCATTGATATACCATTCAATGTACTTAATTGACATTCAGTGCAACTGCTCCAAAGCACCACCAAATCCTCAAGTGAGGCAGAAACAGAACTTTTAGAGTCTCTTGTTTGTTAGAGCAAAAGGCAAGATGCAGTGGATAAAGCAGACAGAATCATTGAACCCTTCAGCCTTGTGCATTGTCCTGTCCTGTCCTGTGATGATGTCAGAAGGAGACATGTGTACGTTCACTAAATCTCCACTGCCCTCATTCCAGTCCGGCTTTCCTGTTTACCCTCACTTCCTGCATCCTTTGTTTCCCTTTTTCTTCACTTTCCCCTTCTTGCCTTACTTCTTTGTCTTCTTTTTCCTCACTCCTTTGACACTCTGATCTTCCTTTCTTTCCTACCTTTTCATCTTTCCATCTTTCCATTTTCATCTTCTACTCTTTGTCCTTGTGTCTGCCTCCTTCCTTACCTGGCTGATAATTTCTACTTTCTCTTCCTCTTTTTCTGCCCATGATCCTCAACTGTCATCCCTGCTTCCACACTCAGTCCTCCCTATTCTCTGCTTTTGCCTCCCCTTTTCTGACCGCATTTGTCTGTATCCTACTCACCCTCTGTCCCGCCATCTCCCGCTCTGTCCCTGTTTGCCTGTCTGCCTGTTATACATCATTGTTTTCTGCCAGCGCTAAGGCTTCAGTCCAAACCGACAGCCACAGAACACCTGTAACCGCCGGCTGTTGTGACTGGCTCTGGACACACACACACACACACACACACACACACACACACACACACACACACACACACACACACACACAAAACATTCACATATACAAAATTCGGCCCAGGACAACAAAGTGACTCCTCTCCCCCTTACACACTTTCACGTCTACTTTCCCATCGCCTACTGACCTTTGTCTAAAATGCATGCTGTGTAGCCCCAGATGATCCATCTATATGTAACAGTGCCTTTTCCAGTTTACCTATGTTGTCATGTATTTGATGTGTGCAGCTGTAAAGTGATATATTGACACCATCTTATAGCTGCACATCTTTTTTACAATATAGTATTTTTATTTTAAGTATATTTCTGTATCACTCTGAGGTAAGATAATAGCTTTAACAAAGAAAAGAAAGGAACATATACAGACAGGGTAAAACACATTTGCATTACCTGTAATATAATGGCTCACATGGTAAATTCTTCATAATGTACGTTTTCACAGCATTCAATTTGTTGCGTATTTAGAAACGTATTTTGTGTCTTTTTGTGTAGATTATTGTTAGCCAGCACCTGAAAAGATTTTGTAGATGTGTGTGTTCCTTATGATGATTCATAGGATTTCAGTGTGAAACATCAGTGCAGGAAGGGTTGACACAGACATTAGCTGAAGACCAATCACAAAAATGGCCAAGTAGAAGCAATTACAATTAATTCTTGAATGACATTTTGAGAACAAGTGACAGGTATGACATAGTCATATGTGGTTTATATTGATAGAATTTGTGGAAATGTACAGTTTATTGAGACAAATGGGTTAACTTAGAAACTTGGAGGAAGTTAATTAAATAAGACAAAATATATAAATTACTAAATATTTACTTAGTTGTAAAAAAACTGGCTTAATATCTCTACTATAGTCCTTTTACAAAAAGGTCACTATTGGACAATTAATGTGTCATTTATGTGTGTTTTGGATGTTTTTCTTAATGCATAAAGCAGACCGTTTTCAGTTGTAGTTGTGTGAGAGTGTAACAACAGACTACATTAACAACTCAAATGGCTGTACGAGAAACAGTAAAGCACTCAGTGACTCAGTCTGCCCACTTCTCCTGAAACACACAGACAATGTCTGGGAAACTTTTTCAACAACTTGTAGTACAGTCAGTTCCTGCTGACAGGCTCAATCAACACAGCTCCAGAAGCAGTTTGCGAGTTTCTTGTAATTTCGTTGGAAATCGCACTTTTGGTGTGATTGGGAAGACAGAATATTGGAAATGGAGCAGAAAGTGTTTCTGTGCAAGACTCCAGGCTGAGTTCCTGTTAAATACTTACAGGCATTACTCAGTATGTTTGTCTGAGATAGCCTGAATAGTGAATAGTGTGTGTGACTGTATTTTTGCATGTATAAGCATGTCTGCCTTTCATAAATGTTTCTTGCATACTACGTGGCAGAATGATTACACATGTACATACACAGTGTGTCTAGTATATGTGTGTTAATGTGCAAGAACCTGCATGTTTTTGTGTATTTTGCATCGCCCATCTTCGATTATTTAAGTGTGCGTTTGTGTGTGGGTGTGTGAGCATGTTAGAAGTATGGGGGGTAATGGAGTGTGAATATCCATATGTGACCAGATACAGTCTGACAGACAACAGCCTCTCTTTACCAGAGGCTTTACTCCTCATCTGTCTCCCTTAACTCTATCTCTCATCTCCTCCTCTTCTCCGTCTTCCCTCTCATGCGGAGCTCTTAGATTGGAAACGCTGGGAGATGCTCTAATCATCTCACACATGCACACATGCTTAGGTGGACCTTCTTGTTGACACACATAAGAATATTCACATATGCTCACACATTTACACACACAGTTGTTCATGCTGTAGTGTCTTTGGTCTTCCCGGCTCCTGCTGTAGCCTTCTTTCATCCCCCTCTCTCTCTTTCTTTCTTTTTCACACCTGCACATGATGGAGCAGAGGGTGTCTGCAGCCTTGGAACAAGGACCATGTACTTGTTTGTAACAAGGAGGTTTTACAAAGCACTCCTTGACAACTGAACCATGGACTTTAAGATTTGAGCCAAGAGCATTTTATATTTTACATTGAGCACAGTAAAGAGGAGGTGTGTGAAACCAAGTGAAAAAGTGTGGTAACTGGTCAGAGAGAGATAAATGTTAAATTCATTTCATTGCTCTAGAGAGCTGACACAGAGTGTGTGTGCAGATGTGTGGTGTGTGTGTGGTTTGGAAAGGTCTTGAGTTCAAAGCCGCTCTCCCCTGAAGCGCTTGCCTCAGCCCTCACTCAGGCCTCCCCGGGGGAAGACAGAGCTGTGTGTGTGTGGGTACGTTGTGCTTTTTACCATGAGACAGAATGAGAAAAAGAAAGGGGTTGAGGGGAGAAAAACGTGGAGTGAAAGAGAAAACTAAAGGGGAGGGGGCTTACTCACTCCACCACAGTGGGTGGGATCTCAGAACTGGCAGCAGCCAATTGGCAGCCACAACTGGGTCACATGATGACTGTAATAATCGGTGAGAGAACCAAAGAGAGAGAGAGAAAGAGGGAGGGAACGATGGAGAGAGCTGCACATCCAGTTCACCCTCAGTGTGTATTTGAGTTCAGAGCGGAGACACAGCACGAGAGACTCCACACACACATACACACAGAGTGCAGAGCGCACCTGAGTGACTGAAGGAACAACAGCGCAAGGCAACAAAGGAAAGAGGGAGAGAAGGAAAGAGAAGTGGTGAAGATTACCTTTAGACACCTAAGACTGAGACAAAGACAGACTGTGAAACAAAGAGAGGTGAAGAAAGAGAATAGAAAGGAGAGACAGCATGTCTTCTCTCTCCAATCAGCAGCCTGGCTCTCCTTTCTCAGAGTACAGTGAGCTGTGTAAAGTGCCGTCCCTGCCGCCCACCGTGCCGGCTCAGAGCTGGGATTGGCAGCACCCCTCAAGCATGGACATGGGCACCCCGAGGGGCCTGGTGGTAGGTGGCGGGGCTCTTGCACCGACTGGACTCACAGATGAAGACAAGCTGTGCTTCTTCGAGCAGCCAGGCAGGGGCAGCATGGACGTGGAGCTCAAAGTTCCGGGCAAGGTTGGGGGCATCTCTGGAAGCACCTCACTGGGTAACGCATCACTGGGCAGTGCAGGGGACAGCCCAGACAGCCCTCTGTCCTCCTCCCCATCTCCCTCCCCAGCTTCCCCTGGCAGACTACCCTCTGCCCTGGGATGTGGGGGCACCAGCAGGGTCTCCCTGCCACCAGTTCCTGGATCCCCAGCCAGGCACATGGAGCTGCCATCACCCGCTAGTGCAATGCCTCCACACTCAATGGGAGCCTCACTGATGGAGGCATCTCCAGTAGATGAAGACTCTCCATCCGAACCATGGAACAACTCCAGTTTTGCTGAATCCAGCCCAAAAGTCGCCATGCCCCAGGTGGCCCCAAACTACTGTGTCATTGGAGTTGTCAATGACAATCACTTGGAGAAGGGCGAAGAGGTTGTGGCTGGAGCTGGGGCAGCCCTGGGGGCTCGAAAATTTTCCGAGGGCTCTTCAGGGGACAACAGCGAGGAGGAAGAGATAGAAGAGGAAGAAGAGGAGCTGGAGCTGGAGCCCTGTTTTATGGGACGAGCTCAGCAGCAGAGGAAGGCTATGCGCCGTGCAATGTCCGAATGTTCCCACCTGTCGGTACCAACCAGTTTAGAGCTGCCAGATAAATACCCAGGTGGAGATGGAGCAGGGCTGGACCAGCTGGTGTCACCCATGGGTGGTCCACGTCGTTCACCACACTCAATGAAGCGCTCACTGACCGTGGCTGAAGATCAGCCCCCGACTCCACCACCCACCCTCTCAGCAGCGGGCACCACGCACATTGACCTGCGGCAAGCCCCACCTGAACCCCGCCTCTGCCTCTCCCCGTTCCCACCGCTGAAGGACAGCAATGCTGGGTTCCCTCTGTCACCACTAGAGGCCCCACTGGAAGGCTTTAAGGCGGAAAAGGAACCAGGTGGCATTGTGCTTCCCGTGCCCCCCAGCCCCAAGGGGTTCCGCGGCATGGATACCAGCTCTGCTCTGTCTGCAGGCTCCGATGCTGAAGGGGAAACTGGCATCATATCTGAGATGGCTAAAGATGCTGAGTTTGTCAGCAACGATACTAAACTCAACACTAACGGAGGTCTAGACTTTGGAGCTGGCAACAAATCAGCTGTGGCAGGGGACATTGATGGTGATCTTGCCACTGGTGGCTATACCAACCTTGGCTTAAACTCCAGCACTAACCCCTTCATCACTGTGGATGGTAGGTGGAGGTCATGTTTGCAGTCTCCCCCTTTTAACTGCGATTGTTCATCAACTGTGAAAGTTGACTAACAAACATGTTGAGAAATTGAGTTTTTAGGTTTGAAATTTTTGAAATCTTGTCAGTCATTGTGGTGTGGTGGTCATTTACAAAAAGAACACCCTGTCATGTAAAATAAAAATAGCCCATGTACAAATCACAGAGTATACAACTGAAAGAATATATGGTATCTCCCTACTTTAAAAATGGTTTGACAGGCAACCATGTAATTGATCCTTGTACAGCTGCAGACCACCCAGAAAAGGGACTCTGTGCTAAAGGGTTAAAGTGGGTGCAGCATGCAGACAGGGAAGGTAGATTAAAAAAGATGATGTCTAGATCAAGTGTTGTTGTCTGTCTTGGTGGCTTTGTGAGCTTCAGTGAAGCACTTATGGGCAGAATGTCTTGCTGTCAACAAATCCACTCATTGTTCATATAGGATCTCACTACTACCTGTATCATTCAGAGCTACTGAATGTTGATGAAAATATTATAAAGATCCCTCTGTGTGCTCTCCAGTAGCTTATATGTGTGTTGATTGTGCGTTGTATTGGTCCTTTGATGAAGGCAGTGAGTGATCCATTCATTCATTGTTCCAACACTTCATTTACTGACTACAGTCTGTTTCAAACCAGATTCGGTTTTTCTAAGCTTGCAAATGCCTTGGGCTTTGGAAATAGCTGCAGAGGCAGAGTGGAAGGAGGAGTGTCTGACAGCGAGACAGAGAGAGTAAAAGAGAAAGAATGAAAAGCTGTGAGAAGTCGACAGCAACAGAGCAGTCCCCCGCAGGCTACTTGACATTCTGTGATGGTAGTGTCTGTCTCGTTGTGCTGGTCAAACACAGTGAGCCAATTTTAGATATAGATCTACTACAAACTGTACAGAGTTTGTGAATAGAGTAATTTAATAGTGTGTGAATACTGGGACAACAGGTATATTGTCTTAGTTTTTGCATTTGTGGGCACAGGTGGCTGTCTTCATGAGCCACTGAGCGCGTCTGGTCATGTGCTTGCAAATGTGTGTTGCAGCGTAATAATCTTGCAGCATTAAGTTGAATAGTAGCTGACTCTCCGGCTGACATTTGGGTGCAGGGTCAGGATAACACAGCTCATTATAGATGACGGAGGCTCTGTCTTTGTCCAGCCTCATTTGTTTGTCTACAGTGTCGTCTCTTTCTGGCTCTTTCTTCTGTCTTCCTGTTGCTCTGAATGCTCATTAGATTCTTGGTGAAGACAGGCAGAGCCAAGATGGCTGAAAGCGGGTCACGGTCACGTCAAATGATGACCGCCTCCGAGCCAAAACGGGGTCACTGACTGGCTTGTGCAGTCCAGTATGGTAGTGCTTTCTATAATGACCATTCTTCTTTCAGTTTGTCTTCGTCTCACACTTTGCTCTCTCTCTTTTTTCCATCTCTTTGTCTCTTTTTTTCCTCTCTGCTCGCACGCCGTGGTTGTTTTCGCCGCCCGCCCCAAAGCCGAGTGTAGCAGAGGCTGCCAGCCTGGCCACTGTAGTATTAAAGGGGCAGTGATCTTTATTTTCTGCCCCCTGAAGTCTAAACAGGAGCATGGCAGAGTCATTAAGCCACAGGCTGTGTGTTATATTTATGCAACTGTTTGCTTTTGTACCAAGGTCATGGAAAGATGTCTCTAGCTCCTGCTGTGAAGAAAACCTTTAATATCCACTGGGTGGACCTGAAAAATACTCTTTTCCTTCAAAGAATAACCTTCTGGAGATGCACTGTTTTCCAAAACAGTGTAGCAAATCCATGCAGCTCTATTGTATGAGATGCACATGTGCATTATACTATTGCTTGGTCTTATTCTTTCTCTCTAGAGGGATTGTGGGAAATGAGGATAAGCAGATTTGAAACTGAAAAAAGAAGAAAGAGGATTGGGTGGGGTAGAAAGAAAAAAATAGAAATAAAGAAAAAGGCATGGAGGGAAAGATGCAGATGAATGTATGAGGATTTTTTTGGACCTTGCTTGTATGGATGGGGAGGGAGTAAAGAGTAGAGTGAGTGAACAAGGAAAGAAAAAGAAGAGAGGAGAAAGTAGGAGAACTCAGAAAAAGTGAACATTATGTACTGAACAAAGCCGAGATCCAGCTGATTTGAAAAGAAGGGGTTAAAAAAAGTTGAACCATAAGAGGTCAGAGTTCAGTCCATTAGCTTGCTTTTCAACAGACACAAAGCAAATCCCACATTAAACACACGCCCCGAGTCTTCTGTCATGTCACATTATTATTTCCTGGTTTTGGGGGAGATGTTCAGCTGCCTTCACTCACAGGAACAAGCAGATAATTGTCACACAGCGTTCCGTCGGGTACGTTGAATTGAATGTTCTCTCCAGCGGCAGCCCCGTGTTCAGCTGTAGTAGCTGGCTTTGGGACGTGGGCACGTGTTTGCTTTTGTTTGTTTGTCTGTGTGTGGGCTTATTTATTTATTCAGATGTCTTCTTGCATTCATTTGTGTATATTTGTGCATTTTGACTTTTATTGGTACATTTTTTAAACCCTTGTTGCATTTTGTGTCAAAATTTGAACCTCTTCTTCTAAGTGTCAGAACTTCACACACATACTACTGGAATGAGTTGAACTAATAGCAGATTGTATAATGTTCACTGAGTGACACCTTTCATAAATCCATTCAGGGCCCAAGTAAAAACTATTTGCTTTCTACCTTCAGATCTTGCCTTATACTCATCAAAGTTTGAGTTTTTCTTGAAAAAGTAAACCTGTTGATTCTGTCTTGCCGTGGTTGCAATGTCATCAGGAATCTAATCTATCCTGAAAATAACAATATATAGCTTGCCCAGCTAAGACATGCAGTTCCTATGCTATAAGCCTATACATGAATGGAGTGAAGTCTGTGGTTCAAAGGGTTCAGCAACTTCACTGTAAACTGCTGTAACTGTATCATAACTGAGCTGTCAGTGAGTCTTTAATATGTCCGCTAAGACAGCCAAACACAGGGTCTGACACTTCAGATACCATAGTCCAATCTCCACTCTCCACTCTGTTACCACTTCACAACCACTTTAAAGTGTCCAGTGTGTTTGATGTGCTACCACAGGGAAGCGATGGAGTGTAGCGTTCACTTCACAGAGAGCGCTGTTGTCACTGCTGACAAACTCTGCCAGAGAGCTTCAAGTGTTGTGGAGCAAAGAGTGACAGGGTTTTAATGAGACAGCATCTGTCAGAGCTGATTTACATAATCCACTTGAGGAGCTAAATGAAGGCCGTAGAATTTAGTCCTGATTAGTTTATTTATGATGGAAATCTCAGTACATCTTAACCTCTGCTTATTTGCTTTAGATTCTGTATGGAAGATAAAGATAATGAACTTTTTCACTGACGTAGCTTCAGTGGTGAGAAAACCACCTTCATGAACTGAACATCATGGGTCGGTGAAATGCAAAAAGACCAGTGTCATGTTTCCCGAAAAGAGGCAAAGACATTCTTAAGGATATGTGTATATACCATATATCATGCAAATGAATACATCCTATTGCTTTACAAATGTCAGACATGCATTTTTTAACCTAAATTTCTTCAAAAATATGAGACAGCTTAAAGAGCTTTTTAATAGGAGAGTAGACTTGGCATATTTTACCATATTAATAAGCCGCAAAAAAAAAACCTTTGAGTCGGTGCTCTTCAGGAGAGTCCAGGCTTAACAGCCCTAAATGAGCTGTAAGTGTTATCATTATGCTAATGAAACCTTCAGATGAATTGGCTCACTGCACCCAGAACCTCATTGTTCTCTGCTGTCCTGAGCCATATATTATACAAGAGTTAGGCAACCCCGGGGCATCCTGGTGCCTCAGCAGCTCTGCTAATGCAGCAGGTTGAGATCTAGCTAAAACCCTTATCAGGGGCTGTGCTGGGCTTTGTGACCCATGCAGAGCAACGGTGCATTGCAAAACCTTGTAGCTCTTGTGACAACATAAGCAACATCACTGTCATGTGAGAGCGTGTTCACACTAAATGCAGTGTCAGAAGTGTGGACATATGTTCACTCCTCTTCATGGCTCCACTTCATAAACATATAGAGACAAGGAGGAAAAAACACTCTATGTGCCACCAGCTATAGCTAACATCTATAGGGTCTGTATATTGGCTGTTATGGGCAAATAAACTGGGACTGAAAAACAGCCCAGCCTTCAAATTTGGCTGAATAATATGAGATGAAAATTTGCTTTGTATTCAGTTGAGCACAAATTAGTTACCTTGTGTGCAAGACTCATTCGTAAAAATGTCATCAAGGAATAAAAAGAAGAACTTTATAGTACAGAGCTTGCAGTCCTTTTTTCCACTTTGGAGAAACACAGCTTTCATCGGTGCCAAAGAGCAAGTTTTACAGAAGAGAAAAATTCAACCAACCAGATCTCTTGAATGACCTGTGCGCTCACACAGGTTCACTTCATCTTGCTGATCTGCTCAGGTTTAAGGTTTTCAGAGCTACAATAAACTGGGATTACACGATGACGCATGTACTCACGTAATCCTCCATGTAGTAATAACAATGATGAAGGTATAATTTGTTCCTCCTATCAGGGGAAACAAAGTTAATAGAATCAGAGAATCATCAACAGTCCTTTTTCACATTAAACCTTTTGACTTGTCACAGTGGGAAAAGCACAGGTGTTACTAATAAGATCAATGGTTCTGTTCAAGTGTGACAGTGAGCCAACATGCACAGTACCAGGACCCTGAAAATGTAGCAGCTAAATGGAATTTGGCCATCATTCATTTTGTTATCTAGGCCTGTTACAAAAGGCCTATAAGCACAAGCTACATGGACCCGCAGTCCTGAGAATAATTAAGAACAGTGTGGCTTTACCATCGGTGTGCAGGGCCTTCTAATCACTTAATGTTATGTACCGTTTAAGAAAGAGTCTCTTCATCTGAGTGGTTCTCACATGAAGCCCATTGTTTGTCATGGTTTTCGTCACACTCTTGGCATCATTTGCCCAAAAAACACGCTGTTTCTTCTCTTTAAAAGTTTGGATGTGCAAGTTACATTCACACTGTCGTGACTGCACTTCGGGATTTATCGCTGACATCATGCTTGACCTCCACTGTACCAGCATGTTCTCATGAAATATTTCCCTGAGTAATGCCCCCCCATCACCAGCCGACACCCTCAAGGCGCACTGTGATTGATGCTTCCAATCACAAGCCCTGTCAATAATTAATGTCCCTCCCTACGGAGGTGAATTATTGCCTTTTTTCTTTTTCTCTCTGTTATGGTGGATCGTCCCATCGCTCTGGGGTTTTTGTGCTATCACATTTGTTGCTAGAATTGGCTGAAAATCACCAGGTAAAAATTGAAGTTGCAGGATTGGGTGTTGATTGAGTGTTTTTGTCATATGTACCCGATGATGTTTCTGTCTCAAGTTAAAAAAAAAAACGTGGCAGAATGGTTTCACTGAAGACAAGCAGTAAATGACCTGCAGTGTTTTTAAGAACTGGGTGATAAAGATAGAAAGAGAAAGAGCATTGTGACAAAGAGCCACATGGGAGAGAGAGTGTGAGAGTGGGTAATTTGGGCATCACCTCCTGCTGTTTGCTTAAGTGAAGCCATTCTCAACTGGCTTTCCACAGCTGTGACACATATCAGATTTCCGCCCTAATTAGAGGATCAAGTTGATCTCCTGAGCCTCTCATTGTTTACAGTGTAGAAAGTGAAGGCCTTGATTTTTTTTTTTTTTTTTACTCCCACTTCTTTCTTCATGTTCTTTTTCCTTTGTCTCGTCACACCGTTGTCTGGCTTTATTTAGGCCAGTATTTTTTTTTCTTCTATATAGTCACCTATTTGTGTACAGTCTGTTCGGCCTGATGTCTGTCACCGCTCCAGGTCTGGGGTCGCTGGCTGTTATGTAAGCTAACAATGTCATTTCATTCTACTCTTTACACCCCAGTTCCCTTGTCTCGTTCCCTCTTTCCCTCCCTATGTTGACCTCCTTCTGTCTCTTTCAGAGCGTTGTGTCTTCTTCTTAAATCGCAAGTTCATTTTAAAGGTCGTTATTGGCATGGTATGATTTTCCAAAGCTATTATAAATAAGAACAACAAAACAGATTAGGAAGAGAATGTGTAAACACCCCTAACAGGTTCTTCACCTTTGTATTCCCTCTATATTGATCTTTCTTCTTGCTCTCCTTCTGTCCACCCACTCACCTCTAAATCTGCTAATCATTTCCCACACTGACTCTTGAGGCCACCCCCAACCTGTGTTTGCTCTTCCTTTTATCATCATTTTCCTAATTCTCCGCCCTTTGACTTTTTCTCTTTGGGCTGTAGCCAACCAAAGAAAATCCTGCTCAACTGAAATTCTACCAGCTCTTCAGTGAGGGAAACAATCTGCACATTATTATTTTACTTTGTCATCTTTTATTTGCTGATAAAATAAATTAATTTCAAAATGTGCTTTGGCTCTGATATAGCTGCCTCTCTCTGTCAGTAGTCACCATCCACAGCGGTCTGAAGAAGGTGTCATCCCTCTTTTCTCTGTTACCTGATCAGTCTGCCAAAACAACAGGAAGCATGTAAGGGCACAGATGGGAAAATTCAAATTCCAATAAGCCAGTAGATCAGCGCCGCCATGATACGTGTGTGGGCTTCAGTACAGAAAAGGGCAGCAGACAACAGCAGCATATAAATGATAATTCCAGTTTAAAACAACTTAGCTCTTATTGTCATAGTTTTGGCCCTCATTTCTTGTGATAATGAAATTGAACTCACTGTCTTTCTTTAACCTCAATCTGCGTGTAGCTGACACAAAGAGACCATGTGTTTGTCCTTGTTCATAGAACCTTCTTCTTGCAACTGTATGTATATACGCTATACATTATACTTTTCCACATCCACACACATAGGTGTGAAGCTTTGTGATGTTCATTTCAGTGTGGCAGGTGCACACTGATCACAGGATACAGTGCTTCTGCCCTCCAGATTTGGACAACACAACTGAATGTGTTATGTTGTATTCCCTGTAAAAAAAAAAAAAAATGTGGATATGAGAGGACTCAGCTCCTAAACTGGGACACAGCTCACCCCAGTGTTAGGTCATCACCACCTGAGGTCAGATGATGCACATGTTTCATTCAGTGAGTCAACTCGAGAGAAATATCTTTTTTTGCTTGTTTATTTTGCAAGTTATTTTGGTTTAGCAGGAGAGCAACATCATCCAGATGCATAGTATTTTGTCTTCATTCACATCAACGAATCAGGTCTGAAATATTCTGCTAATATATCTCTGTGTCAATCAGTGTTATTATTTTCTATTGAACCTCTTCAAGCAATTCTACAGCATCAAATAAATAGACTTAAGATGACTTGATTTTTCTCAAAGCTGGTACAACACACTGGGCACTCTCATCAGTTAATTTCCATGTTTTGCTAGATGTTTTTTTAATGAAATGATAGTTTACATTGTGATAAGGAACACTTGATAGCTTTTATTAACAAACTTTACATCATAGAGCTATTTTGCAAAGATCCCAGTTCTCAAAGATTTTCTACAAGCATCACCGCCTGTGTTTTTAAGCAACACTGTATTGATGCCAGTATGGATCCAACAACCCCTGGGAGGGAAATTAGCTGCAGGTTGCATGGATTTCAGGTTTGAGGTGTCAGTTTTATCTCTCAGAAATGGATTTGGTTTGTGTGTGACTCTTGGATTTTCCACTTTTGTATCTAAACTGCTTGCTTGCTTTAGCTATGGCAGCCTGGGCAACAGGAAGAGATCAGTCTTCAGTATGAGCTTTCTGCCTCATCAGATGGCGTTTGACTGCAGAGACTGGTCAGGACAGATGGGGAGAAATGGGAAGGATGAACTATTGAGAGGATGACGTATCTGTTATGTTGGCCTATTACAGTCATTTTAAATCTGTGACATCCAAGAAGAAATGTAAAATACATAAACTGACAGATACTGAAAATGGAAGCAATGCATAGGTAACAGATATAATTCAAGGTCCTGGAGATTGTGATGATGGAGTGAGAGATAGTGGAGAGGGGAGAACACAACAAGATATATACAGGAGAGGGATGAGCTGTCAAAGGCAAAGAGGGGAAGCAACGTTTCATGTTAGAGAAGATTAGACTGTGAGGGAGAAAAGTGATACCTGCTCTATCTCACGATAGTATCTTCTACATTCGTCTAAGATTATGTAGTTGGATGATTGAGATATCTAACAAGAGCATCCTCCTTATCTGTTTATCTTATCTTGTGTTTAGTCTGGTTTCACCCAGGCACATTTTGAATCTTTTGTCTCTGCCCAGTCTTCTGGGATATTCAAGCACCGAGATCAATCTGCACAGAGGACAAGCATTGCCTCAGGGAACCGTGCAGGAACACAGGAAACTGTCTTATAGAGAAAAGAAAATTGTCCCTCTCTACTGAATCTCAAGAAGGACATGTTCCTCTCAGTGTTTGGAGATAGATGTATGTGTTTGTTTTTTGAGAACAAGTCACTTTATCATTTCACTTTAAAAGCCACATGACCAGGGTCAGTGAAATTAGCTTCTGGTTCTGTATGGTAAACATCCCATACACAGTGTCAGCAGCATCTCGTACAGTATGGGCAAACACATAAAATATCACTCAATAAATGATCACAATATTTGGAGCTGGGCAGATAAAGCTGCAAGCTTACGAGCGTGATGCAGAGATTCACGATTATTTTCACTAGAATGAGATGACAGAAAGAAGTCCTTATTGTAGAAGGAAGCTTTTCTTGAAGCTGTTTTTTAGTGACTTTTATGGACATATTTTTTGTAAATTCACAAAGCTCAGTCAAAAAAGAAGATTGATTCCTTTTTTTTTTTTTTTTACTCCAGACCTTTCTAGTCCAATCCGGTCTTTATTTTTGTTCTATTTTTATTATTTTTCTCCCAAAATATTTGGACTACAATGAACATTAAAACTACTGAGTCACTCTGTTTTAAGAAAATATAACCTGTTTTCTTTCATGGTTTTCTATAATATTTTGTACTGTACCCTAGAGTATTTTGTGTCCTTGTCAGTGTGTTCCTCCAATGTGAACAAAACACTGAAGCTCAGGTGCAGTTTTCAACCAACAGCAGCAATTTACAGTTGTGTTAACCCGCAAAGCGATGCTCAAAAAGATATAGTGTGATTGAGAGCGATGCAGGGCAGCAGGGACATTTCATCCATCTGTGCCCAGGGGCCCATTCTTTGATAACCTGTCTGTGGACTGAATATAGTTTCAGTGATGGCTGTATGAAACTGTCTTTGTTTCACTGTGAACTTCTTTTGTCGTCAGAGAAAGAGCAGTCTGCGTGTGGCTTTTTTGATGTGGTCTCAGTTACTTTTCCATTAGAGTGTGATGCTTAAAAATGAGTCCATTATGTTCAGCTGAGATGTATATGGGAGATCAGAGTTGGGCACAGTGCCTCAGGTCAAGGAGGAGTTTCTGGGTTTTGGATGTATTAAGCTGGAGGTTGTTGTGGCACCAAGTGAATACTTAGGATACTTGCTGCCAGTAACTGTGTTTGTTGTTGGATTAGATAAGAGGCTTATTATTTATCATATATTGGCATTATTTCTAATTAAAATCACTTTTTTTCCCCAGTAAAATCAGACATGATGATGAAGGCAGAGAAGACGGAGGAGAAACTGGAGGATAATGTAAAGAAGGTGGACCTGTTTGACCCTCTGGATAAACCTGAAAAGAGTGTGAAGGTTGAATTCATAAGCAGCGAGTCTCCAGCCAAAGTGGAGAAAGAGACGGAGAAGGAAAAACCAAATGAGACACAAAAAGAGAAGGAGAAAGAGGCAGAAAAGGTGAAAGAGAAGGAGAAAGTGGAGAAAGAGGCAGAAAAAGTTAAGGAGGAGAAGGAGACAGACAAAGTGAAGGAGACAGAGAAACAGGCAGAAAAGGTGGAAGAAAAGAAGGAGACCGAAAAGGGAAAAGAAAAAGAGGCAGAGAAAGTAGAGTCAGTGCAGCAGAAGACAGAAAAAGAGGAAAAAATAATCAAGGTAGAAGAATCACCCGATAAATTGGTGAAGACAGATAAAGTGGACAAGACAGAGAAAGTAGAAAAAGTGGAGGTGACAGAAAAAGCAGAGAGCAAAGTGGAGAAAACAGAGAATGTGGAAAAAGTGGACAAAAATGAAAAGTCCAAAGTTGAAGAGAAAACTGAGAACAAAAGTATTGAGAAGCTTGAGCAAACAGAGGTGAAGGACGACAAAGAGCAGCACATCGTCAACGTGGAAAAGACCCCAGAGCAACAGCAGACACCCGTCAAGCTTGACACCAGTCATGAGAAGCAGGAGAAGAAGGCTGACACGGAGACAGAGACGACAGCAGAGGTGCAAGAAACCAAGAAAGAAGAGGCCGACGCAGAGAAAGCTAAGAAGATGGAGAAAGAGGGCGAGGTGGAGAAGCCGGCCGAGAAGCTTGCGGAAAAACCAACACAGAAGGACGAAAAGGAAGAGAAGCAGGCCGACAAAAAGACTGTGGAGAAAAAGGATGACAAGAAGGACAAGACTGCAAAAGCAGACGGAGGAGACAAGGCCAAAAAAGCAAAACCTGCGACGAATGGAAGCAGTGCCACGCCGAGCAAAGACCTGGGGAGTGCAGACAAGAAGAGCAAGGTAGGATTTACTGTAGGTGACAGTATGAGACCTCTACTTCCACACTGATAAAATCCAAAGAATCTATAATGAAAACAAACATGGGTCAGACCATTTCATTACTATAAAAAAAACAAACATATATTGATGTGTTACATTTAGACTCATGTTGGACGTGAAAATCGAGGTAAGTGTTGCAGTGTAGTAGGATGAGTTTTAATCTCTGATTTTAAGACAGGACACACTGCAGGTGTGGACCAGTGTGAGCTTCAATAGACCATCAAACATCTCACACAACTCTTGTTCATGTGCTCCATGCTTCACTTTTTCAGCTGTCTTACCTTCATCAGCCAGCTGTCTGAGGTTGTTTCCTGTTCTTTATATATAGTGTGGTACATTAATCACTCATGTGACTTTACAAGAGAAATAAGAATTACATCCCAGTTTATTCCTGACTGTAGGTTACCAGAGGCGAGCAAGCAAGTCAAGCAAGTTTTTCCAACCTATTTGCACAGTGTGAACAAACACAAATCATTTATTGCAATAAGATTTGATGCATTAACACACCGTGATGCTTTTTTTGTTTTGATTGACACTTTTTACGCCTTGGTCCTAAAGACACAATATTTAATTTTGACCTCATGTGGTTAAATATGATCTTTCGTTCTTGTGTTTATGGTAATTTACACTTCTCTTGTAAAGTCACATGACTAATTGATGGGCTCAGATACCACCTTGATGTGGGGAATATAGCTGAAATGTTTAGGGAATAATGATATGCTGGAGCAGAGTTGTGTGACATATTAAATGTTGAGGGTGAGTTAAATGACAGAAAGCCATTCATTATGCACGCTGCTAAAGCTTCTGCTACTGCTTTCTTTATACCTACTGTGTACATGCAGTACAAAAACACATTTTTTCAGAGCTATTGAAAGTCAGAAAATTGTATCACCATTGAATCATCAGACCCGATGCTAATTTTTATTTTACTAAGTTCTTATCATATGATTTATAATTTTTAATGCTGCTTGTGCTGCTTAACCTCCCCTGCCGTTATCATTTCACATTTTCCTTATTTTTTCTTTCCTTTGCTTTCCCTCTTTATTTTGCCCTCCATCGCTCCTGTATGTCTCGGTTCTGCGTCGCAGCCTGCAGCCGGGGTGACCAAACCGGCCGCTGCTGCCAAAACGCGGCCGAGTAGCGCGGCTGCTGGTGGTTCGGTCCCTGCTAAGCGCCCCACACCCTCCACCATCACCTCCACCTCAGACAAAAAACCAACCGCAGCCAAGGCACCATCCACAGCCGCTGCTGGTCCAAAGCGGCCCTCCACCACATTCACCAGCCGCCCTGCATCCTCAGCCACCACCACTGCACGTGATGTCAAACCCAAGGTAAGTTTCAGCTGTCAGAGCGTCTGTCAGAGAACGCTCAGTTATACGGAACAACACACCTGGATCCACAAAGGATTTCATGGACATGTCAGCATGCTGCTGCTCACCAGCTGCACCATTAATGAGCTATAAGTCTTCTTCAAGTGCCGTCCATCCTTTATCCTTCTCAGCACCAAACAGAGGAGATATGGTTGAAACATCAGAGAGAACGCACCTGATGGGTTTGCATCAAGTCTGACCAAATTTTTCATTTGTATTAAGGGTTCGAGGGCAAACACTGTTAAATGTGTCTTATTAATTTGAGGCTCACATGATTGCATGCATAGACGGATTCACAGTAGTGCATTATAACATGATGAATCTTGGTCAAATGGTGGAGTATGTAGTTCAACCTCAGGAACATGCAATGCATTTTCTCTAATGAACACCCAACAGAGTTGCTTTTGCTATTTTATAAAAACGTGCTCATGTAAAAATGAGTACCACTTTGTAATAAAGCATCCTTTATAACTGTTTTATAAGTTGTAACTAATTGTTTACATAACTACTACACACTAGAGCAGGTCTAAGCTACTAATAACTAATTTTGTGGATTTGAGATCAGTGTCATTGGATCAAAATCATATATCTGTGGCTTCTGCTCTTATCTGATACAAACCTCCAAAAGTGAACATTTCTGTTATTAAGTCTAATGTTTTGTGCTCTCAAAGGACCCATCAGCCTTCTATCACCCTCGTCCGGTGGCCTCCTTAACTACAACTAGTGTGACACTACAACCGATAAATTAGCAGCCTTTATTTAGCCTCTCAGCGCCCGCGGGTGCAGGGTGAGTTCAGCGAGGCCGGCTTGTTGCAGGATGGCTCAGCTGTATGTGGAGCGTGGCATCATGCAAGGGGTTATGGGGGGAAACACGCTGCTGAGTGAGACGTACAATCCTCAAGGAGGACATTGGACTCAATCTACATGTTGAACTCATCAGGGCAAAATCTTTGACCTGAATTTCTCAGTGAAGCCACTGAACATTTGCCTGAACTGACAGCAGCCAGACATGCACAAGATGTTTTATGACCCACTTTAGTGCAAACAGCATTTCATTTGTTAGTGGTTTTCTATAGATTTGTGCCATTTACTGCTGCAGACAGTGTTTGCCTTCATTCAGCCGTCTTTCTTTTCTTCTTCACCTGACATCTCCTGTTTTTTCATTTTTCTCCCTCTCCTCAGACAACTGCAGAGAAGCGCCCCCTTGTGCCAAAGGCCAGCACTGCCACCTCAAATCAAACAGGCTCCACTGCTGCCACCAAAAATGGAACTGCTGCCACAGCAGCCAGTAAAACCACTACATCAGTGCGCACAGCAGCATCCACTCGCACCAGTACTACCACTGCAGCCAAAAAGCCTCTGGGTACAGCAGACATGCTCACACACATTTGTACACACACTTTTGATGATCAGTATTTTTATGCGTAGCTTTTCAGTGTCTTTGAGACTAAATAAAATAAGTGTATTCAGTGCATTTTCTGAAACACTGCAATAGTGACGCTGCAAATGATTGAATCTCCAGTTTCTCATTTGCAACAACTACACACTCACCATCTGTGTTTCAGCCTCTAAGACAGACAGCAAACCAGGCGAGGAGAAGAAGCCCAGCACTCTGAGGACTTCTGCAGGTATTACAGCTCTTCCTTCACCTGTTACAACACACAGAAACAGGAGAAGCTCTCACCCTCTGCCTGGAGTTTGTCAATCAAGCACATAGGAAGAGAAAATTGAAAAACAGATGATGACAACATGTCATGTGATGCATACTATATCAATACACATGGTGAAATGTGCCAAAAGTTGGGTGAGCATTCCTATAGAAACCCAGTATTCGTGTTAAATGATGTTTTGACCCTGCATCAGGCTCCCATCATAAATCTGCTGGAAATAATTTGATATTCTTAGTAAAACTCCCAGTAGAATAATCAAATCACTACAATATACAAAGTCCATGTTAATTGAAGAGAGGAAATGGGAAAATTGAATTGAATAAGTAATTTGTTATTAGCTGCTTTCCACTGTGCAGCACAAATTCTCTTAGTACTTCAAGTGGATTAACCACATCCAACATAATAGATATTAAGAAATAAAATATTGGAAAACCAACTTAGCATAAAATTAGTAAAGATTTATGAAAGGTCGATTTATTTACAGAGATTGTGTAAGGTGATTCTGTTACATCAGATGAAAGTCCTAAAATGTGTAGCTTCTGTTAATTTGTAATTACAGTTTCTAATTTGAACAAACAGTAAATATGATCAGGTTGTTATGATGGGATACTACTGAAAGTCAGTATAAATCATTATCGCGCCGCAGGTTTTACAGTCATAGATTTTACACAGTCAGAGAAATCTCACTGGTGGCTAATATTTAGTGTTTAATAAAATCCTGACAAACTGGTGCCATTATTTAAAGCAAGCCTCTGACCTAGCACTGCAACGCTCCCCCCAGTGCGCTATTAGCTCTCTGCAGATATTTCGGTCCTCTTTCTTCTTCACTCTCCTCTTCTGTAATCCTCTCCTCTGTTTTGCCTCCGCTCTCTCTCTTCCTACACTGTTACAGCTTTACTCCTCCTCTCGACAGATTAGTTTACACTTTGGCAACAGAGGAGCTGTCAGCAGGGGTTTGACACTGCAACACGCACTGTCCAACCATGACAATGCCGGGCAGGCTCGTAGAGAGAGAGAGGCTTTATTGCTGAAAGGCCCCGGAGAGTTAAAAACCTTCACCACAGCAGTCTGTGGATTACTGTCCCCTTGCTGTTGACAGGAGTTTGCAGCTCCTGCTGATACAGCCTTGGGTTGTCTAATCTGCCAGGGTTCATACGGCAAGTCAAATTACTCTTTAGAAACACGGAGGCAAGCGGGAGGATTTCCTCAATTAAGCATGTCTTAACAGGAGCTGGAGATATACCAAAGGCTCCCAGGGAGGATTGCCAGCAGGACACATGGCTCAGCATGCCTCAGCACTCTGAAAAAGAAGCTGACATATAGCAAAACATATGTGAAATGACAGATTTTAATTGGCGCAAATGTTGCACTGCCTCAGTGGCTTAACATGTCGAAGTGAAGGCCGTTGAAGTGTATTCACTCAAACCAGAGGGAAATAAAAATGTAAGCTGTTTGTTTCCACCAGGTGGAGATGGTATGGTTCGACAGAACTGACTTTATGAGTAAACCAGACATTCAGAATGAATAGTCTAAGAGGTTCCCCCCAACACAAGACAACAAGACTGTCTTACCATATATTTTACCACTTTTCATGGACAGTTTATTGTTGCCTGTTGATTTTGCTGCAGGCATGTTGTTGGTTAAGGTTTTCTCAATCGAATCTGAACACATCTGAATCATAGTTCTTAATCATAGGCTTCAATGAAAGCGTTGATGAAAAGCAAACATTCACACTCAGACACCTGTAAAAAGTGCACACAACTCATAAACATATCAGTCTTGTTCACTGAGATACTTAAGACGACATTGGTTTTTCTAACATACAGCAAGGCAGAGCTGTCAGCGTGAGTTCAGTGTTAGAATATATATGCTTGTCTTTCCTTTTGTCTCTCTCTGGCCTGTCTTCTAGCTCTGTTTTTCTCCCTCCCTCTTCTTTTTTTTGCTTGCTTTCTTTTTCGGGACTCGCGTCATTTATCTGTCAGGGTTGACTGTAAATGACAGACAGGGTGCTTTGTGGTTTGGCTTTGGGAGAGAGAGAGAGAGAGAGAGAGAGAGAGAGAGAGAAAGAGAGTGAGTTTCTGAACACATAATACACTTTGAAATTATATCTACTCCAAAGCACTTTGCCTTTGGTTGTCATTTGTATGATGTTTCTAAGTTAGCAGAAAATGTTCACTGCATTTGGATTGCTCTAAAGCATCAGTCCACTTCCATATCTTGGTTTAGTCTACATAGTCCTTAAATCACTGCAAATCAGTAAAGTAGAGCTTAAAGGTCTCCTGAAGTGAGATTATTAAAATAATTAATATCTAGTTTTGCAATGAAACACTATAACACTCTGAGTAACTCTCCCCCCAGCTGACTCTACCAAGCCCAAGACCACCACCACCACCACCCGCAGCTCTGCCTCCACCACCGCTGCATCTCGCACTCGAACCACAGCAGCCAAACCGGCCACACCATCCTCCACCACTGGCACGGTACCGGAGAAGAAGCCCCCAGTGCCCCGCACCGCCCGGGCCACGTCCTCAACCACAGCCACGACCACCACCTCTAGGACCACAACTCGCCCCAGCACAGCACCGACCCCCGACATCCGTAACGCCCGCTCTAAGATCGGCTCTACAGACAACATGAAGTACCAGCCAGGAGGAGGGAAGGTAGGTCCTACTGCGGCTTCATCTGCAGCTTTCACTCCTCTCGACAGGTGTGCTGCTTTTTATAGCATGTTTCTTCCTCAACTAACAGGCAGTGTGACTGCAAGGTCATTTAAACATGTGACACTGGCTTCCTCTGGTTCCTCACTTACTCTTTAAACTTATTTCTGAAGATCTTCTAAATCTAAATATATCTATATTACCATCTATCAACGTGTTAGCATAATGCACATGGTTGCTGGTACCTTCTCCTCACCAGCTGTAGTAAAATACAGTCCTTACATTTCTGCATCTTTTTTCCTCACTGTCCTTGGCTGTGTTCATTTCCCTGGTTTTGACAGTCGCAACTTCTTTTATTCTTACAACTCCATTTTTACATCATCTCTTCCTCAACCCTGTGCATTTTCATTTGCTACCATTTACCCAGTCTCTGGGCTTTCAAAGGATTGTTCTGGTTCATTTCAACCTGGCTTTATTTAGCAGTGTCTTCACCAAAGTAACTGATAAGATCGCCGGAATGCAGTGACATTGCGACAATGCACTCACCTGATTGCACTGTGTTTTGGCAGGTATGGAGTGTACGGTAGGTCAAAGTTGAACCAGGAAGACGGTCTCTCAGCTGTAATGGGTTTTTACCACAGTTTGGGTTTAAGTTTTCATTTGCCTGGAGAGATCAACAAGTTAGTGGGACCCAGGGCAAAACTTTGCTTGCCTACTGTCTACAGTACATTGTATATGTACCTTGTCACCTTCAAGTTAAGTTAGAAAGTGCAGTACACACAGCAGATGACAGTTACAATTGCTGAGGTAGCGATTGCTAGATGCAGCGAACAAAGAAAAATGTCAATGTAAGAGTTGTTATTTCTTTGCATTTGCTTACAACTACCTGTACAGCTGCCTTGATCAAACTGTTGTCTCTTGGACTTCTTCTTAGTGATGCATTTTGTAGGCCCAGGTTGCAATAAACCAGAAATATCCTTTAAGTCCTTCTCGTCCATCTCTTCTGTTTGTGCACTCAGTCTTTCCTTACCTTTCCTTATTCTACTTTTCATCGTCTCCATCCTCATGCATAATTATTTTGCTCTTCCTGCACCGCCTCCTCTTCCTTTGTGTTGATATGAGGTGTTGTTGTTGATCCCGGGGTGGGCCTGTCTCCCCAGGTGTCATCTGCCTCTCAGAGCAGGGCTCTCGCCTCCAAAGAAACAAGCCAGGGCAAAGTGAGTTCCCTCTCCATCCTCCCCACCTTCACCACATACTCTACCTCCCACCTGTCTTTTATGTTCATACATATTTTGCCAATTTTGTTTCACCACCTCTTATATTTTTTGTTTGTTGTTAATAAATTGCACTACTGAGGGCACAAGTGAGCACAAAATGACTCGCCACAAACCTTTGAGTAATAAAAGCACCTGCAGTATCTTGTACTGTCACATTTCAACAACACAAATACACAATTTAAAATCCATTTTGTCACTCATCTTCTATTATAGTTATCACTCTCATTCTCTACAGATGTGCCATTTAAGAATTGAAACAGTTGCAATCACATGAGTGATAAATGATTATTTCCACTTCTTTATTTAAAAATGTTAATTAGCATCCTGGTTAGAGAACAGGATGCTAATTAAACTGGAACAAGTTTGTAGTTTTTCTTGGCTCCTGACTTAGGATTCACTCCTAAATGTGGCTATGACTTTGAGCTATGAAAAATGAAGAAATCAACGAAAGCTGACAGAGTATTACTAACTAATGTCATCATCAGCCGTCATCTTAGCCTGGTTTCACTTCATTTATCAGATTTCAGCAGTGGCTGGTTAGAATACATCGGTTCTGTTAATCTTGTAATGCAAATTGGCTCCATTTGAAGGTACAGCTTTTACTCTACTTCCAGGCTACTCTTGTTTCAAATATATAACTTTAAATTGCAAAGGAGACCATCCAAAAACTTGTCAACAGATAAAGTTGGCACAATCCCTGCTACTACTACTCTAACAATACTGCAAAAGCAATGATTTAAGACATTTATAGTTGAAATAATAGAATCAGACACAATGTTCACATGATGGATTATTGCTGAAAAGAATGGAAACAACAAAAATGAAGGAAACATTGCAGATTTTTTTTCAGCCAGACAGTCATTGATAGCCATAGGGTAAAGCGTACAAAAAACTCATTTGGTCTTCTAACTATTTTTCACATACTGTACTGTATATTTTAGTAAGAAGATGAGAAAGTGAGCATCCCTGACAAGTGTGTTTCCTTTCAAATCTGTCTGCCTGGAAGGGGTTAAAGGGCACACGTCCAAAATGTGTCCAATCCACCCACTGTAGTTCAGCAGTTGAGACTTTCTTATTGTACATGCAGCCAGTGGTTCTTTCAGTACTGACGTGCCAGGAGGTAGTAAAAGGCTAGCAGCAGTGTGTCACATCAATAAAAATCAGCCAGCCTTTACATTCATTTACAGTATTATACCATACATCTGTGCACTCCATATAACAAGTTATTATTTTGGTACAAAAGCAATGGTCCACTACTACAGTCCTCCAACGTGTTTTAGAAAGAAATATATGCACACCTGAATGTGTGAAAGGTCACAACTGGCAGTGTTCATCAGTGGAAAGCCTGTGAGGGATCAAGTCCTTGTCGCTGCTACATGTGTCTCCTGCTGGTTGGTGACTTGTGTAAAAGGCTCTGGGATCAGGGGGCATTTCTATTATGGCACTGAGCTGTGACCCACAGCTGACACATCTTTGACTGCTCAGTGCGTGCGTGCGTGCGTGCGTGCGTGTAGTCTTACAGTCTAACCCAAACTGCAGTATTAATGTTGCTTTTGTCATTTGTCAATGTGTGTTAATAACATTTTCTGAGGTTCTGGATTCTCCTCAACAGACACGTTTTTATGTTTTGTTGCATTTGTGTGCTCTATAAAGTAGCTGCGGATTTCCTTTTCTGGGATGATTTCTGTCAATATTCAAATGGAAACACATGCAAGATTTACCATTTCCGACAGCTCAACTGTCCAGCAGCTCAAATCAAACGCTTCTAAGACAGTTCAAATATTTGTAGCCAGGTTTGATTTTGCCCAGGTGAACCTCGCTCCATCCTTTTGTCCTTTCCTTTCTAACCCGACCTGTGATGGTGACTTCTTCTCCTCTATTCTTTTTTTATCCTCTTGTCTTCTGTTACCTTTTCTTTTCCTCTCCTCCCTCCTCTTCTATTCTCTTCTTTTCTCTTCTCCTGTCCTCTCGTGTCATCCCCTCCCCTCCCTTGCTCCTCCTCTCCCCTCTTGCTGCTATGCTGTGTCCATATAGGTTCAGATAGTCTCCAAAAAGGTGGACTTCAGCCACGTCACCTCACGCTTGGGCTCCAAGGACAATATGAAGCATGTTCCTGGTGGAGGGAATGTAAGTACTGCCTGGCCCACAACCAGAGCTTATATGCATCGGCATATCAGTCAAACAAATTCGACTCGATGAGATGGCTACAAGGAACAACAGTGCAAAGATGAAATATTATATTTTCATCTCTCTCCTAAAAATGGAAACAAATCAAATAAAAAGAGACTCAGTGCTGCTCTCAGTTTGCCCCTTGGAAGTTGGGGGGATTATGGGACAGCATGCTAGCAAGCCTGATCCCCAGAACCCGCTTCAGTCCCTTGCTTCCTTAAAGTCTTCCTGTGTTGTCCTGCCCTGTCACTAACTTACTAAACAAATAATGAAGTCAAGCAAACATACACTCCTGGCCTCTGATTGGCTCTGTCTGTGTTAAGATTGTCTGGTTCTTTGAGGACGTTATCACCACAGAGAGGTTTGGGATTTCTGGTTTCCTGTCCTGTCTTGAGCTTCGTCTTTTTGTTTCTGGCATTTTTACACTGACTGTACCAGATGATCCTAAAATGATTTTACTACATAAGATATTGAAGTTTTATAATGAGTGTTCACATCAAAGACTATAGGCTGGATTCAACCCTGTCTTTGCAACATGTCTGAATTGTCAAAGTTCAGCAACATCACATTGTAATGGAAGCCATATGATTGTGAAGTTGCAATCTGAATCTGAACCTTGTTGTTTTTCTGCTGTTACATAATGGTCACAATATGGAGGACAGTTTGTGCTCCACCATATTATTTGGCTCCTGGTCTTTTAGAGTGCACTGCTTATCTTTATGGCGGTAATTCAAGGTGTAAATGGGGCTTTTATTGTAGCCGAAGAAGAAATAGCCCTTAACAACGAAACTATCAAGGGATCCATATCCCTGCACTGTATTTTAAACACTCCTGTTTAAAAGGCCTGTGTAACATTCGACAGGTGCAGATACTCAACAAGAAGGTGGATCTGAGTAAGGTGACATCAAAGTGCGGCTCCAAGGACAACATCAAGCACAAGCCTGGTGAGCTCGGAAATGTTGTTTTGACCCATTATTTAATGCACAAAAACTGTTATGAAGCCTACCTTCATGAAGGCTGTAATGCTCAAGAGAGGTTTTGATTCAGTGCTGAAATACTTTTCAAATATAATGCAATGCAAGTTACGGTAGAGCTGTTGCATCAGACTGTGTTAGGTTTAGCCTAGTTTACCTATAAATTGGTAGTGTACTTGCATTTGTAAACATTGTGGATCCATAATATGTAGTACATTTTAAATGTTTAAAATGTTTAAAATTGTAGTGACCATGCCACATTGGAATTATTAAATCAGGCTTTTGTGTGAATATATTAAACCAGTAAGTATGAATGGTCTGTTTTGTTAAACGTATCAGTCTTGATATACTCAACTCCAGCAACAACAGTTATAATAATATAAAAGAACATGAGATTTGCTAATTCTTGACTTTGACATGAAGTATTGCTCCACTGTAAGGCTGTGTAGGACCTGTATCTGTTTTGCACATGCTCATGAATATGTAGGCTTTTGTCCTTGCATGCATGTGTGTGATCATCACACTGATTATCCGTGTGTGCTGCAGGCGGTGGGGACGTGAAGATCGAGTCCCACAAAGTGAGCTTTAGGGAAAAGGCTCAGTCCAAAGTGGGCTCCATGGACAATGTGAGCCATTCACCTGGTGGAGGAAACATCAAGGTGAGATGATCACACATGAAGACCAGTTTTAGTTTGTGTGCACACTGCTACTCTGTCCTTAAACTATAAACTGCTGTTTTTACATGCCTTTACTGGAAGTGGTTGCAGATCAGTGGACTTCTGATCAGTCTAACATTGTTTTTTTTGAGCCAGCCAATCACACTGAAGCTCAGTCAGGTTCCATGGTATGTTAAATGAAATGAAAATGCAGATATTTCAGAAATTCAGAGACTTGCTACAAATAGCCTTTACAGTTTTTTCATTATGGCAACAAAGTGTGCATTGCTTGACTCACCTTCAGTATTATATACAGAAAATGCAGCTGAGTCAATGCATCCAGATGAAAGCAGTCCATTACAGCATGAATATAAAACATATACAGTTGTACATCTACTCACAATTAGTCTTGTTTCTGATTGTGGGTCTGCTCATGCAATGCCTCTGCAACAGTTGTTTGTATGTTGCTGTAAAATGGCCAGTGTTCTCTATAAGCCCGTCTGTGACCCATTTCCCACAATGAGAGACCAGATTTCAAAACAATGAGAAGAATGAGAATGAGAAGATCACAGAGAAAATTACAAAAACAAATCACGCTCTCATGTGAAATAACCAAAACTGTCGGAACTTTGACAGAAATCATTTTGTTCATGTTCCCCAAGAACGTGATAATCAGACAAAATATGTTTTCAGGGCCTAAACTTTCCAAGATAGACAGCAGTGAAACACTGCTTTTCAGCTTGGTTTGAAGTTCCTATTGAAGTAATTATCTGGGAAATAGATATGAAGCATTGAGAATGATTCATGTTCTGCTGTCACACTTACTTAACATATCACTTTACCATCTTCAGTGCACTGCCTGAAATCCTAATGAAAATCAGATCACATTGCCCACAAATTGTGTACAGCACCAAACATGTTGCTCAGGAATGGGTCTCAATCACTTTCCTTTCTGCAAACAAAAAGTCTTCTCACATTGAATGATGAGAAAGAGTGTGCTTGTGATGACCTTCACTGAACGGTGGAGCCATGTCAGACTGGCCATAACAAGATGGCTGTCTGAAGGACACTGCTGCTGACTCAGTTCCTTCATTTCCTGTGTCTGCATGTTAATAAATACAAATGTGTCACAGATGTATTTGTGTATGAGGAGAAAACAGTTCGAGGCTTTTCATTCCTGTCTCGTTTCACCGCTGTGTTTCATAATGACATTTAAAAGATGCCGGATGGCTTCAAGCTACAATTGCTGATGATAATGACATAAACCATCTGCGGCAACCTGAAACATCTCAAACCCTCCACACCTGCAGTCGGCTCCCCTTCTCCTGTCCTTCTGTCCTTCTTTTGTGTCTGGATGCTTCCCTGCAGGGCACGACTGAAGCTCAGCTCTGTCTGACACATTTGGAGAGAAAATGGGAGAAGACAGGGACACAGAGAAAGGATGCTCACATGGATGCATATGGCGTAGTCGTCCACATGTGATACTAAAGATTGGGAATAGTCATAGATTTCTAAAATACCAAAATATAAAACTTGTGAACCTATAGAAAGCAATGACATTTTGGGCAAATTGATCAGAAATGATGTCGCCTGTCCCCTCAGCCTATGGCAGCCCATCTGTGTTCCATGATCGCTGCATGATCCCATCCGTCACTCGCATTCTCATCTTCACACTGTTTTGCACAGCCAGTCATCAACTGCACCCTCCAGCCTGGTGAAGATGCATAATCATAAGTGCAGCCCAAAATAGCATTCACACAATAATAACCTGTCTGAGAGAGCCTTTTACTTTTGATAGCTTTTTGATAAGTGTTAACTGAAGTCTATTTTTAAAAATGATTTGTCAAGCTCAGAAACCTGCTCTTTATACCAACAACAAAAACAGATATTTGCTGCTCTACCTTCATTGTTTTTGTTGAAAGGACAGTGTACCATACACACAATATCCTATTATTTTATTCTAGAACTGTGTCAGCTTAAAGAAACACAATGCCACACACCCTGTCTTATGCTGTGTCACTGACAAGAGTCTCCAACTAATGGCTGTTCTATATGTCTATCAGTGGTGCTTTGTTTGCTTTTTAATAGATAAGGCTGGCAATATTCTATATTTATATTTTTATATTTTTCTTACTGTCAACAAACTCCAAACCAACAATGTATAGTGTGTTTATCCAAAGTCTGATATATCAATCATCGTCATTACTGAACACACACGCTGTAGTTTGTTTTGACTCCCACATACACTGTACTGCTGCCCATAATACTCTCTGAAGCACCAAATGTGGATTAATCCGCCCCTGAAAACAGTCCCCAGCACACTACACTGTTTCCTCACGTTTGAGTCACCTTTGCTAAAAACTACAGTGACCAGTTTTTCTGATTGATGAAGACTTTTGTATTTATTACCCATTTTTTTTTTACAGGCCTAAGCTCATTGGTTCCTTCCTTCAGTAGAAACCAATGGGCCCAGGGCTGAATGCCACAGAAGGGGTAGGGAGGTCAGAAAATACTAAGAGAAGGACTAACACATTATTGGTTTGGATTTTTATTATGAGATTTGTTAAAATATAAATAACATCACCAGCCTTGTCCTTAAAACCTACCTGATGAATCTACTGGTTGACACATGATTTTATAAAGTGAGAACAAGCGATGAGACGTATTCAGGGTGTTTCAGTCCACACAGCTGTAACTGAGACTTTTTACTTCTGCAGGAATGTTCCCACAGGTTGTTGAACTGTGTGTAAAGTATGAAGCCATTCAGTCCTCCTTGATCGTGTATTTAACCTGGTTTCTCCTGAGTTTTGTCATTTTACATTGAATTCCTCTGAGGTAGCATCGAAGCATTTGTACACATGCTGTATGTATATAAGATCACGCAGGATTTGTGGTTCAGGAAAAACATCATTTCTACACACTTTGCATCAGCTTTTTTTATATGATGTGCTTGAATTTGTTTTCTATCATTGCATTCATTAGGCATGCTCAGTTACTCAGTTTGAATGTTACACACTCCAGTCATTATTTTTGTTTTTCCATCTCCGTCCACCTTAGTCTGGCTCCAGGTCTGTTAATGTTTTTAGTGTTTACAGTGTTGACATCCACATCACCAGATTTTTGTAAATGCAAACTGCCTATCTGAATTATCTGAAAATAACTACATACAGAACTTTATTTTCTCTCACAAAAGACAACACATGTACTGTAGATATATGAGATTTGGAGCCAGGTTGTTCCATCCCCATCTCCACCAATTGACACGCCCTGCTATTTGTTTCTAGGCTGAGGGGGCCCAGGAGACAACAGAGGGGAATGGGACTCCCCTGAGTGGCACTGCGGCCCCAGCCCCAGGCTCCGAGCCAGGGCAGGCCGGGGGCCCCGCTGCCCAGGAGAATGGGCTGAAGGAGGGGGCTCCCTGTGATAGTGAGGGCCTCCGGGAGCCACAGGCTCTGGACTCAGGCATCCCAGAGACAAGTAAGTTTGTGTGTATGCCAGCCTCGTCTGCTGTCAGTTCAGGGTTTGAGTAGCAAACACGGAAGGAGGAGACCAACGGGAAAAGCCAGGTGGTATCCGGTGACCAGGAACGATCTGAAGCATAGCATACTGCTTAATAAATGGACTAACAGTGTGTGGGAGTTGACTTTTTCTCCTGAAGTGAGATAAAATTGTTCATCACAACATCTTTGAGACTGCACTGTAAAATCTGCTGTTTGTGCTGTATCCATCATCATGTTGTCTGCAGTCCAAAGCACCTGATCACATCATCATCTTTTGACTTCTTATCTTGCAGGCATTTAATTCTGCTATCCCTCTGCCCTCCTCATCTCAACCCCCCACAACAACACCTCCTCCCCCTCCCCACCTTCTCCTGTCTATATTTTTTCTTTCTCCCGTACCTCCCACCCCCTTTCTTTTTCTTTCAAACCTTTCTGCTGCAGATTGAGTCTTTCAAGCTCAACTTCCGCGAGAATGCTCGCTCTCGCACGGACCACGGCGCCGACATCATCACCTGGCCAGCCCCCCAGGACGACAACAGTCCCCACCCACACGGTTCCTCCTATTCTCTACACCAAAACCACCACCACAACCACCACCCGACTCCTTGCAGTGTCTCCCTCATTGAATCGTTGGCTTCTGCAGGCTGTGTGAGCTCCCCCTCTGCCCCCTCCTTGCTGCATCTTCAGGGGGAGGTCCAGGGGGACAACAGCAGCTCCTTAACAGGATCTTGACCTTTCTTGCCCATCAAGCTCTGAAAATCCCTTATATCTTAAATCTGTCATTGCAAAGGTTTGAATCATCCAATAGTTCTGCCACATTAGTATCAACTTCACATTATCATGCCTCGTCTCTCACATTTGAGCTCATCGTCACACGCCATCGCCCTCATCGTCGCCATCCCCACCCTCCTATAATTCGGCTGAAGTGACTGTATAGACTAAGCTTGGGCCTTGGTGGGAATCCACATGGAGGGAAATGAGGGGACGGCAAGGTTTTCTCACATATTTGGTTGTGTCTTCTCCAAGCTGGCTGACCTGGAAATGTTTGGGTTTCACTTGGATCCTCTTCACCCACAGCCTGTTGGTGACCCCACATCATCTCACCTCCACACACCAAATAACAGTAGCGTGCGAACCCTCTCAGACTCACCTATGGCTTCTGTCACACCACATAGCTACTCTGTACCTTGTGACATAAGGGGCTGTTTGATCCTAATAACCACTTACTCTTTGCTTCAATAACATCATAGTATTTCAATGTCCATCTCATCTGCTTCATCACTTCCTCTCTCTTCACTATCACTTATCATAAACAAGCTGACAAACAAAAAAGCTAGACAACAAGTAGGCTGTTTAACTCTTTATTCTCTGTGTTTGTGATGATGTGTTTGAGTGAAAAAAAAATTGTGTAAAAATGAGCTTTGGTGTTCTGTTCGGATCTTATTTCTGTCTTTCTCGAGTTTTCTTCTTTCTTTCCTCCTAGTTTCTTGATTTGAAAACAAGATTTTATTTATTTATTGTACGTTTCTTCCTGTATAAGCAATACAGCGGGTGGTCTTTTTTTTTTCCAATAGCACTCAGAAAATCTCAGAAACACGCACAGGTTTTTTTTAAACCAAGACACACAGTGAAGAAGGAGAGGATATCCAGAGGGAGGAAGAAAGTGAGCAAAGAGGTGTTGCTAGAAGGATGAGAAAGAAGCATTTGAGGTGTGTTTTACATTTGTGGCAAAGTAGCAAAAGACATGTTGAAACCTGAACGTTTTTGAAAAGCAATAGAGGACGTTTGCTAAAGTAGAGAAGTTTTAATGGAGCTTGCAGTCCGGAAGGAGATGAGGAAGACGTCTAAATGCTGCAGATAGGAAACGTCTCTGAAGTCAAAGGAGCTGTGTGTCTCGTATGTGCCTCCTGTCCTTCTTACCTGAAAACTACAGCACACGGGGATGATGCAGGGTAAAACTGCTCAGAGAACGAGAGCATCATAGATGACAAAACAGATATAAATTGCTCGGGGCAACTTGGTATTGCTGTCTTAAGGAAAATCTGTAAATGAAGCTGTCCTGGTAGTTGTGTGTAGTCATGGTTGTTGTCCCATTTCAGGTGTTTCTCTGAGGGTTTTGGTAGCATGTTGTTTGGCAGTTGATAAAAGCTGAATACAAGAACACCTCTAATATGTGTTGGGCACTTTTCTTGTTGGAGTATTGGTAGTGAAACATGATGTGGCTTTATCCTCTTCTCTCGTAGCAATGTATTCAACTGTTGCCTCCAATTGCCTTTATAATGCATGGCAGAATTATATATGATGCCCAGAGCTGAAAGCCTATGTGCATTATGACTCAAAGTGTTGTGGTTTGGTACCATATGTATATCTCTGGGGCAGTCCTAGCCAGTTGATGTGTTGTTACTCAAGTGGCGATTTTTAGTGCCGATGGACGGGAAGAGCTGCTTTCTGATGGTGGTTGTTTCACTTCTTAGTTTCATGGTTTAATTCCACCACTCCAACCTAGATGCCGATTTCTATACAGTGACTTCATGGATCATACTCATGAGGTGGTATTTTTATCAAAGGTTCTACCTTGTTAGTGGTATTTAATTTTAGTGACCTACAAGAATCATTGGCCTAGTAAAGTTGATTCTGCTCATTATTCACTTGTCAGCCAGTTTTAAGTATAGTGTTATAACAAAGGGCTGGGTATCATCTGGAACTTTTCATATTTATCAGTTTTGCTTCTGATGCTGAAACATTCTTTTGTGGACATTTTAAACCTGCATCATTTTTTGTTTTGGGGCACACAAAATAGACCCATTATCACCATATGAAGTTGTTATGGTGAGCGTGTTAGCTGAGAGCCTGTTGCTTCTTTACACACCGAGCGTATATAGAGCAACATTAGCATTTATTTGGAGTCCTGTTTGTGTCCACCTTGCAAACGTGAGTCCAATATTCACTGTTCTTTGGTTTGGTCTTTACTGAGTCTTGAAGGAAATGGCTTTTTAGCTGCAAAAACCTTGACTATGTTCACCTGCCATCCGCTGACTGTGTCTGTCTGCTGTTTGGTGGTGGGCAGGTAGCGTGCTTTCTCTTTTTCAGAACCTTTTTTTGCTGAAAATGGCTGCCTGTTAAGGCTGGAAAACAGGCTAATGGGTGTGGTGAAACTGAACCAAACCGTAAAGCGCGGCTGTAAATCAATGAGCTGAAAGAAACTAAAACAACTCTGTACACCTGAGGGAAACTACGAGCGACCCTTTTCACATCACACATCATTTGGCCAAACTTCTCAAACGATGTGTAAACACAAGCAGCCGTGCAAGATAAGTCTAAATAAAACACAGTTGTAAAAGGCCTTTGCAGAAAATAACCAATTTTAAAAATATCTTGTTTGATTTTTTTTTTTTAATTTCAGGTCTTTTTTGAATATAAGACCAAAGCTCCATTGACTGCCCCCTTGAGACAATATCAAACTATAAAAACACTCCTGATGATTTTTTTATTATTGTTACTCTTTTTCGTAATGCTTCATAAAGAACACAGAATTAAATTGCACCTTAATGCTTAAATATATCAAAGAGGGCTCACTGTGATTGAGTGTTATTTAATTAACAATTAAATCCCCCCTGTATGAACAAGTGAACCTAAATAGAATAATTATGAATGAGCTTTTGCATGATGACATGAATAGCAATAAATTGAAGGACCTAGTGCCCTAATTTTTTCCTTCTACTATTCAATCATGAAACACAGTCCAATTCAGATTCAGTCAGTATTTTGTTTCATATACTGGAATCCCTTTAAATTTATTAAAGATCAGGGGAAATAACTTCTAATTAATGTCTTCTGACACATGCAGATGTTGGAGTACTTTTCTACCAGTTGACGATTGAGTGTTTCTAAAAGAGCAGCTGTCATCATATAGTTGAATTGCTTCATTTGTGCCACGGCTTTGCCTAGTTAAATTTGTCCTTGTGCCTGTCCACAACCGTCTTTTAGCTTTGCTTTAACCCCAGAGTTTTTACTTACCACTACTTATGAGATTGCACATGGATGTATATAGGTATTATATTGCTGATGCACTCTTTATGGCCCTGAAAAAGAACAAAACACAGCAACAACATCAAGGGGGTTCGGTGGGTGGACCTGTAATGGTTCTAAGGGGAGGAAGCATTTTATCATGATTACAACTATTATTCTGATCATTAGTAAGACAAATTGAAAAAGTCTGCCTTTTTCACTTGAAAGGGGCCACTGAAGTGAAAGAATGTCTTTTGAGATATATTGTACTAAAGACGCAACACTTTTGTATATGTATTTATCGTTGTGTTCCTGTAGCCTTGTGGTGGTTGTGCTCTCATGGTTGAAGGGATTATACTTCGGATTTGTGACAGCCAGTTTCACAAACTGTGTCCAGAAGTTTCTCCAAGGATGTGCACAAAAAGATTTGAACCCACTGCAACACTTCTAATCTCAATAAATCGGATTGTATTTGCTTTTAACAATAGCTTGATTTAGAAATGTTTAACTGGCAATATAGAGCTTAATTAATTTAAGACATTTATAACTAAATTGTAGTGCACAGTTATGGCTACACACTATTAAATCATGCCCACAAACCCAGTCTTAAGAGATGAGAATAATGTTCTGACTGGCTGGCACACTTCTCATTCAGGACACAGTGACCTCTACGGGTTTATATGACAATAGGACAAAGCTGAAAGGGACAGAAGCTAATGCACCTGAAACACGACACTGTATATCACAGTGGACACAGGGATTTTCTTCTTCAAGCAAGCACTAAGTGTAGAGGTCAACGTATAGGCCTGTAATTTGGGAGTACTGCATATCAAAACACATTGGCTGCTACACTTAAAAAGCAGCAACCTGCCCAGGAGAGTCACACACACTCCGAGACCCCTAACACATCCTTGTCTAAGGTTAAGAAGACTAACTGTAGTTGCCAGGTTGGTTTTTGTAATAAATGCTCCTCAGTAAGTTATCCGAGGAGTATTGTAGAGCTTCATCTACCGCCACTGCACTCATACCAGACATGCAAGTGTAACACTAGCTTATAAACACCTACTGTACCTGCAGAGCATGCTGAAAAACAACAATGGGATGTGTTAGGTAGACTTACTATGTCATTTGCAGAACCTCCTCATTGTTTTTTTGTGGTTTTATTTTAATTTTTTTTTTTTCATTAATTTGAATTTTATTTTTTTGGTTTGGGAAAAAAAGTGTTTATTGTGATTACTTGTTAATTAGTGATGTGATTGTTGAACATGAAATAAAATGGACTAAAACTCATTTGTGTTTATTTTGTTTCATGCAATTGTGTTATGGTTGTTGAAGTTGGATAGAGCTAATTCCTTATAGTATAATTAAAAGAATGATGAAGATTTAAATTGTTCCACAAGTGCTTTGATGCCAGACTGTATAACTTTTGAAAGAAGAAGCAAGAAAATAACCCTTGATTCATTCAGACACAGCTTTTCTTGGGTACAGCTGCCTTATGGTGGTTAATGTCAAATAATGAAAACTACTAATATATAATCTCCTTTTAGTGCTGAATGCTACTGTTATTTCACGGTAAGTTCTTCTATATTAAAAAAAATAAACCAAGATATAAGAGCAAAGTTTGAATTTATAGGAAGTTATAGGACCAGTGGTGTTTACCAAACCTGGAACAAAGATGGACACTGACCTCTAGTGGGAATTTATGGAATAGAAAGCTACCATTCTGTCATGTAGTCTACATGAAAACATCACCAGTTCATTCCTAAAATACTAAATAAAATATTTTCTTTTTAGGTTTTTGTATGTGAAAGTGTTCATTTTGCTGAACAATTCAGCTGAACATTAAACTCACCAACAGACTGGGATGTGATCTGTATGTATTTCCGCTATTGGACGATGGGGGGCAGCAGCACACTTTTCAACTCTGATTCTGCCTCTGTTCAGGGGAAGAAGATGGTTACTGGGGTAACGTCAACATCTTGTCGCGTTGCTGACTTTCTTCTAGCCAGCATCGCTTTAGTTTTTAGCGTTTGTTGACATGTTCCTCTCCGGGAAACTAGCTCACTAAACAGCCGCTTAGTTTGGAAATTTTACCTACATCTATACTGTGGACGAAGACGAACAAGAAGGAGTTCAGTTTAAGGTACGAAACACTTCCTAGCTTATCTGTGCTATTCAGTAGCTACGAGCTAACGCTAAAGTTATTCTAACATCGGCTAATGGGGTTTGGTAAACTAAATGGCAGACGTGCTACAGATGCTAGGACCGACGTGAGTTTAGCTAACGTTATATTACAATATGTTACAATATGTCTTGAGGATAACGTTGAAGCTAATGCTAATGGTAACTATAACGCCAACACACCACATGTCATGATATGAGAAATAACATGGTGATTGAGATGCGCTGGAAATCCTTTTAATGGACATCCTTGATTTTATTATTCGCTGTCATTCTTGAAAATAGGTGTTTTATGCTGATAGGCTTTGGTTAACAGAAAATAAGGTTTTCCAATCACAAGTACATAAGATCACGTTAATAGACTACATGAAGGAATCACTTACACCTTGACATCAATGTCTTCAATCTTCTTTCAAGTACACACTACCACCCCACCTATGGGGCCCATTGTGTATTTTTTTTAGTAAGTGGTGCCCACTCCTGCACCTGGAGAGGCCCAGTACTGCATTTCCCCTCCTCTACTCACACCATGTAATCTGGATCAGGTGTGCTCATTTAAATGCTAGTCAGGAGTGGGCAGCATAGAGATGACGGGAAATACACAGAGCAACACTTAGCTGCTGTCATAAAGCAAGCATTCTAACATGCACAAAAAGCTAAAGCAACACTACTTGGCGGTATGAATTTGTTTCCACCCATCAGCTCCAAATGTTTGATTTTATTAGTTGTTATTGTTGCTGTTAATGTGTTCAGTGGATTTAGGCATCATGGCGAGCCAACGGCCTCCAACCAGCATGGGCCGCCCAGGGAGCCGCAGTGGATCTGTGCTCCCTGGTGCTGGCAGACCCCCAACAGCTGTCAGACCTCCTCCTACAGCCATACGTGTCGCGACTGGGGTAAGTCAACTGCAGCTTGGGTGCATTTTAGCATCGAGATACAAGTATTCTTCCTGTGAGCATCTGGGGGTACTCTGCTAAAGCAACGCATAGCACAGCAATGTATCATCTACAGTAGAAAATGTGGAGTCAGATCAGTCTTTGCTAATGAATGCACAGAGGGACTCACAAATGTATTTCTAATGCACACATTCTACACACACACACTCATTCTTTCTAATGTTTTCAATAAATGTAGCAGAAATCCACAAATATACTGTACATAGTTAAAAGTATGTGCAATTTTTCTGAAAACCATATTTGGATGTAGTTAAATGTGTATACAAACTGTTGAACCTACGTTTAGAAATTGCTTTTCGTCCACATTTAATGTGATGTTCAGGCAGCATTTCATCACACACTCAGCATATGGGACTGGCTTTAGATGTTGCAGTGTTTTTAACTAACCTGCACTTTTAGTACTAATGTTTTCTACAAATGAACTAGTCCTCACAAACAGACTTTCATTCTTTCATTTTTAATCTAGATGGTTCCAGGTACAAGTGGTCATCCTGGTATGAGGGGCGGCATCCCCATTGCCACCCCAGGAGTCCTGTCAGCACCAATCAAAGTGACCGACAGGCCTGTGACTCAGCAGGGCCTCAGTGGGATGAAGACTGGCATGAAAGGTAAGTTTGATGTGATCAGCCCATTGTTTTCACATGAAAAGATTTGTGTTTGTATGGTTGAATGTTAGGCAACACTGTGAGCCATTACATCATCATCATTGGTGTCATTTCTCTCTTTGTTTCCACTACCTCTTTCCTCCTTCCATCAACAAAAGGACCTCAGAGACAGATTCTGGATAAGTCCTACTACTTGGGCCTCCTGAGGTAACACATGCTACTATTAGTCCTACTGTCACCAACCAAATTGTTGTGTAAATTATGTTAAACCCTTATTGGTATTACTTTACACTATTCTGCAGATGTTCCCAGCAGGGTAACCTTTTCTTAAACATACCTGTTGCTACACACTTGTCAATTTTGCCATATGAATGTTTTTGCTGTTGTGCTGTTAGAAGTAAGATCAACGAGTTAACAACAGAGACCAGCAAACTGCACAAAGAGATTGACAACTACAACCAGGAGAACTCTGTGTATCTCTCCTATGAGAAGAGGTGAGTGGTGTGTTTACTAGTTAATGCTGTCACTGTGCTGCTTGTAATTACAAACAGACCATGTTCTCCAATTTCATTCAGGCCTTCAGCATTGAAAGAATGCTACTAAAATGCAAGATGAGATGAGATGCTGTCAGTATCTGTCAGAATTAGTGCAGCAGGTGAAAGTGATTGATCGATCAGGCCGACCCATCTTGCATTTGTGTCATGGTAATTAATCTGAACAGTATGTTGGGTTAAAATGGATAACCGCCTTCTCCAGTCAGGAAGTGTTAGATGAGAGAATCTAAAACCTGTTAGCACTGTAATATTACCAAATCTCTCACGAACACGAGGGCTCAGGTAATACAAGGAATGAATATTATAATGAACAATATTATAACAGCATGAAAAACAAATCACCAACTCTTTTCTTTCTCTTATAGAGCTGAAGGCCTGGCTTTAGAGATTAAGGATCTACAAGGCCAGCTTGCTGATTACAACATGGTAAAGTTATACCATTTAGCCTTTGTTTATTTTCAGTAAGAAGCCACAGGAAAATTATATTCAGTTTCTAAATTTTGGGCAACAAACAAATATTAAGATGATTTTAGAACAAATATTTTCACTCTGTATTTGTTGAACTGAAGCTATCCATAACAACCCATAGTGAGTGTGAAAATAGAAAATGGAGCAACCAATAAATTAACTTAAACAAATTACAGGCAGGAAAAAATCCCTCTGGTTTAGCAGCTAAATGATGGTAAATGTTTGGTCTTTGCTGTTAAGTCACTGTTAAGTAACTAAACATACTTTGAATATTAGCAGTGTACTTCAAAAGCTTAAGTGTCTGGTATAATAGAGGGGGTTTGATAATTCTTCCATGGTTTAATGGACTGTGCTGCCCTTATTAAACACTTGATGAGTTTTTTCAATTCATGTCTGTGTTGTGTTATTTATTTTTATTTCCAGCTGGTGGACAAGCTCAACACCAACACAGAGATGGAGGAAATGATCCACGACTACAGCATTGTAAGTACACCATGTAAAAAATATGGTAACCTTTCTGACACCACCTGCTTAAAACATTAAAAATCAGAGCACAAGTCAAAGGTGTAATTCAGCAGGCTGTAAAAAGACTGTTCCTTGTTGAAAATATATTGAGAATGACCTCTTATTCCTTTCATTTTCCTTCTTTCATTCACCCTTTCAGGTGAAAGCCCAGAACAACACTGAGGCTGAAAGCATTGATAGCATCTTCACTGAGAGGAGAGAGTAAGTTATTACTATTACTATTATTGTTATTGTTATTATTAGTAGTAGTATTAGTATTTGTAGTAGTACTATGTTATTGTTATGACATATGTTATATGCCCAAACCTCACCAAACCAATCAACGAAGGCAGCCAATCAGTAGACCAGCAGACTAGCCAATCAGAGGCAGAGTAGAGCCAGTCATGACTTTGCTCTCCTGGGAAAAAAAATTGCTTATCATTACGTTTTGACTGTTGTAGAGAGCTACACATAAAATACATTACTTTTCTGATACATCAACTTGTAGGCACCCCTGTACAAATCACTCTTCTTCTTCTTCTTCTTCTTAATTGGTTTCCAGTTCAGTTGAAGCATGTATAGCTGAATTACTGCTGTATTACCGCTTGCCATTGTGTAGCGTACAGTAGCCAGCAAAACAGAAAACAAACAGGTGGGGGTGGAGTTAGAGGTGGGGACTGTTTGCACATTCACTGATTTGTGCATACTATGAAAGGTGTGAGAAAAAAGGTGTAGAGTTACAACTAAACCATTTTAAGGCGTGAAGGGATTTTTTTTAATGGAAAAAACTTCTAAATATGTATTTTGATGAACAGAGATGAGTGTTAGGGGTTTAATTAATGCCAGGAGAGAAATTCTAAGACAAAAGTAGTAAAAAGTTGATGGTTTTCTTTACCCTTTCTAAATTGGGTGGAAGCTTTGATATCACTTGATCAATTGCTCTCTGTTTGGCAGCAACTACAACCATCTGTTTTTCCTCCAACTCTGGGTGGAATGGTGAAACATTTTAATCTATTGTTTTATTTTCAATAGTTTATCAGTTTCAATTGGTTAATCAGCTTGTGTCATCAACAATCCATTAAGGAAATTGTTTATTTGTTTTATGTCGTGGTCGTGTCTTTCATGAAAGTTAGCTTTATTACATACATGCATATACTGCACAGTTAAACAATTTGAACTACAGTATTTTGCATGAATCAACATGTTTACATGGGCAGAGTGCAACTTTTAAAATGGTGAGTACCTTCAAAAAGGCTGTAAACAGTACATTGCACAAAAATAAATGAAGCAGAAGGATCCCTGGTTTTGACCCACTTGTAAACATTCTTCCAAAGTGTGGTAGTTAACGTTAGGCCCAGAAGCAAAAATGAAACCAGACCTAAACTACGAGGAGCAGGTGAATGATACTAAATGTCAAGCAAGAATATAAACTAATGCAGATTTGCAATGAAAGGTACATGGGTAGCCCTGTTGTCTAAAAGAGAGTGAAATCAGTGTTGTTGGCTCTGTTGCAAATTAAGCAGTGGGAGTAAAAGACTAATTCAGGGGCACACATTGATTCTGCATCACATCTTTCTTCTCTTGCCTGAAGAGCTTGCGTAAACTCTGATGAAGGGCTGTGCACTTCAGAGACAGCAAGTAGCAAGCTTCTTGTGACTGGAGTCTAGCATCTTTATAGCATATCAACTGTGCAATCCCCAGCTGCTGTTTGCTTCTTCATGGCTATGCTGATGTCTCCTCTGCTGCCTGTCACTCTTCCCTCTTGATGTATGGATCCTCAAAATACTCGTCCTCCTCCTTCTCCTCCTCTTCCTCTGTCCCTCCATTCTCTTGCTCGAAGGTGAATGCCTGATGGTTCAGATATCTCCGTGTGTCTGAGAACACTGTTGACACAATGTCCTCATCGTCATCCTCTTCTTGGTGTAGTCGCCGATGGCGGTAGTTATGGAAGAGCTTGTAGCAGGAAGGCCCCTTTATGGCACATACGATGAGCATGAAGGTGAATAGTGCCAAAGTTGCAACACATGCTGTAAACTTCCATGTGCTGCCAAGCACAGGTGTCTGGTCTAGTTGGGGTTACAGCAGAGAGATGGGGAGATCAGTCTGTTAAGCTTGTCTGTACATCAACAACGGTTGAAGAATGAGAAAATGGGTAGAATGTCCGCATCTCTCTTTGTCCTACCTTTGTTGATGTGGCTGTGGCTTGCCAGTGTGGTCTCCAGCATAGTGGAGGAGCCCCAAGACTCCTGAAAATTGACTGTTGTTTGTGGGCCTGGAGTGACGGGTGTGGTGGATGGTGGTGATGGGTAACACACAGCTGTAGCCTGTAAGAAGTCCCTTCCAGCTTGGTTTTCTAGAGAAGCACAGGTGACTTGTGGTCCCCCTGTAGAGCCAGACATCACATATAAAAATCATTAATGAGCATTCACTTAAGCCCCTTTCAGACATGCACTCCTTTACTAATCTGACTGCAAATGAATTTCTTCATAAACAAGCACCCTGGTCGCATTTACATAAAAGTCACAGCGGGAAGTCTAACTGGAATGCCGTTGGATTAACGTAAAGGCTGCGGTAGCACAAGGTAAAACATGCACAAAGAGAGATTACTGTAAATGCATGTCTTGTTGGCTGTATTATTAAAGGTTTAAAACTGTAGAAAGGAAATTACCAGTGGTAACTTCTGCTATTTTGACTTCTCCAGTACTGCTCAGCAGGGGACAGGAACAATTCCAGGGGTTTCCCTTTAGGTTCAGCACCTGATGGGATCAGGGTCAGGTTAATGAATTAACAATAACTTGATTAACACGGCTAAATTTCTCATGGTTGACCAGGTTTTCACTTGTTGCATTTCTTTTCTTTTGCACAGATATGACCTAGGTCCACTGATGCAGGAAGATATTTTCTTCTATTGACAATAATTACCTGCAATACAAATGTTTTTAGGTTGTATTTCACACGTTGAGGAATAAGAGAGAAGAAAAACTTAAGGTTAAGACATGATTGTGTAAATGTTATAATAATATTCTGTCTTAGCCAGGTAATCAGTCCTAATAAATACTGAAGCTTTACATATTTTACACATTTTTACATATATTAGGGGGTCCTCCAGACCAGGTTTACCTGTAGTTTATTTAGCCGTTTGAATAGCTCTGTATGGAGATTTGTCAGCAGGTTGTGGGACAGGTCCAGCTCTGTCAGGACATCTAGGCCAGAGAAAGACTCTGGGTCCAGGCTGCAGTAACATCCAGGAGAAGGATCAGTTGTAAATGCGATAATTATTGTAGAAGGAGCAGTGGTAGTACAAATACATTAACAGTCATAACAGTGACTTTTCAAAAGTCTAGAGCAGTGCAGATGGCTGTATTTGTTTCTTATTTACCTGCTGATTTTGTTCCTGGACAGAGACAGCACATTTAGGTGTGGTACCACAGAGAAGTACTTGGCTGGTATACCTGTGACCAGGTTACCATCAAGGTGGAGTTCTACCAGTTTGGGATAACTAACCAGAGCTAGTCTGTCAGCCTCATTCAGAGTAATGAAGCTCCCCTCGATCGCCAGTTTAGTAACAGAGGAACTGTTGCCACTTTGAGGAATGACTTGCAGAGGTTTGTTGGTTGAGTTCTGTACCTGCTGATAGGTGGACAGTTATTACACTAGATAAAGAATCTGAATAAACACTTACAGACTGAGCATAAAACATGTAAAAAAAAAAAAAGTGTGATGCAGGAACCACATCATGGCTCTGGATCAGCTTGTCAGCTAAAAAAAACAGTTCCACTCAGTGTGAGAGTGCCAGCTTAACCAAAACAGACAAGTAACAATACAGCTTTTCATACCAGTTTGTCCTCTTCCACAGCCACGGCATTACTTCTCAGTGTATTCAGTGCTACCGCTGAAGTCAACCACAGCAGTAGAAGAGGCTGCCGCCACCTTTCCATTATCCTACCCTGATAAAACAGACAACACTCAAATACTTTATATGGAAATACTCTGTTTTTCACTCCAATAATTAGAATATATGCTCATAACTGAAAGAAAAAAATAGATCTTTGTCTATTACCTTGTAGACCATACATTCTCCTGGGCACTAACCTGAATGTAAAACATCTCATGTAAACCTGTTAAACCAGGTTTACATGACCACCGTAATCTACCACTACCATAATGTTAGTAATCATGGCCGTCATGTTATTTATAAGACAAAGTGCTGCACTCAAGTGGTCATGCTGTACTGATGTCTTGTGGAGAGAACAAACACATTGAACTTCTTGAAGAACAAGCACACCTGTTCCTTTTATGTACTCATGTAGATGTGTGTCTGCTGAATAACCTCTAACCTTCATAAAGCACAACATCTATCAGTGTTACTGTTACTCAGACTTTAATTCTATCATTATTCAATATTAGTGAATATTAACCAAAGACACTTACCTGTAGTTCTAAGAGCACCCCTACATGAACATTACTTCGCCTGTCACTGTGATGCAGCCAGCACAGCAGATGACCTTTGTTCCTTGTTGTAAAACTTGAAGGCTGACATACACTGTTACAGCCAGCTAAGCATTTATGATTGATGAAGTCAGTCCTCCTTTCTTCCTGTCTTTCTCCTTTTCTTTGAATCACCTCTCATTTAAAAATTTGAATAATATGGCAAATGAATGAATAGAATTATTGGCAAGTATTTTAAAAGTTGTTTTTAAAATGATGTAACCTAGTCTTAGGGGAGAGGCTGAAGGAGTGCAGAAAGCAAAAGAGAATGATTTACGTAATGGATAAGAGAGGGGAGGGGAGACTGAAAGAAACAGTGATATACTGTACATGTGTCCATCTGACATCACTTCCACCCTTCCTTCTCTGCATCCTTTCTTTATCTATGTATATAGAAGGGCTGGGTGATCAATCAAACTCATTTTCAATCATGATTTTGGCTTCCAACAATTATGAAAACAAGATAATCAGAATCCATTACACAATGATGTCTTGTGTAATAAATCTACTGCACCATTTCCTTTATTATTATTATTATTATTCATGTTAAATAATCGTGATCTCAATATTGACCAGACCTGTGATTAGAATTTATCTGAATATCTGTCAGTCTTATCTGTCCTGAGTTTGACTGTCGCCCACATGCCACCCTCCCCTTGCTATTCACTAATTACAAAATGAAAAAAATGAAACACACGATGACTCTTCCACCCTCTGTTTGCCGTGCAGAAGAGAGGAGGCTATCAGGGCGATCGAAGAAGAGATCAGGAGGGAAAGGAGTGTTGCTGACGAGGTTATCCAGTCGATGCCAGCAGCAAAGCAAGAGAAGTATTTCAACATGACGACAGCCAATGAGGAACTGCTACAGGTGTTAATGTGGTTTTAGTCTGATGTTATTTTACTGCTCTGTTCCTTGTATTCCTTAAGTGTAATATCTGCATGATACTCCAGTGATTGTACGTTACTATTACTCATACAGTAGTCTTACACTGTTACTGTACTTCATGTTTCTCCATCTTCTCTCTCCTCCTGTCCTCCTGTTTTTTGTGTTGCAGGAGCTAACTGTTCTGCAGGAGGAGCTGGACATTCTGATAACCAGGAAGGAGGACTATGAAGCAGTGAGTTGGATTACAAAGAGGTGTAGGGGGGGTGAAAGGAAGGGTTCATATATGGAAGGAAGTCAGGGTTTCTGCAGGGTTCACCAAGTTACTTTTAAAACTTTAACACCACCTGTGAAATGGTTATTGGTCCAGGTATGAAAAAGATGACAATAAAAACCACTAGGGGTGGTGAGGCCTGGTATAATTGGCCAAGTGCAAAATGTCAATTTATTGATGTTTCTTTGGCATTTTTGTCACTGCCTACAGCACACTCGAAATTTAAGATCTTTTTTAAATTAAATGAAACACTTTTTAAGACCATAAACCTTTTATTGTAGAAACCTAATCACTGTGTTTTAAGACATTTCAAGGCCTACGATATACACGTGGAAGGGAGGAGATGAAGTGTGGAAAAGAGGCAGGGAAGAAGGAGGAAAATGCTGTTCAGTAACATCCCACCACTATGTAGTGTAATGGTAGTTGCTAGCAGTACTACTAGTAGTAGTAGTAGTATATGTCGTTTTAATTTACTTTCTCCTATGTGCAGGAACTGAGCCACTCACACATAAAGCAGGAAGTGGTTCGGCTTCATGACACCCTGTCAGCACTGGAGGCGAAGCGTGACACCATGGAGGCTGAGCACAAGAGCCTGGGCTCCCCACAGGAGGAGAGGGAGAAATTATTTAAACAGGTTGGCTTCACAACCAGCCAAAGAGTGGCTGAATATTAGTCAAGAACATCAAACTGAAATAGACAATATGCAATAACAAGTCTTATTAAACTAATATAAACTGCATTCATTTAAAACAAATCAACAAATTGTTTGATTAAAAAACCTTCATTTTGTTTTAATTAAGATAAACTCAACATAATTACAATAAAAATACTAAACTACAGTTTCAGATTAATTATTTGATCCAGACAAATATGATAATAGAGGTTCTCAGGGCAGTAGTCCTGACACACACACACTTGGCAGCACTCTGAATGCAGAACCTCAGACTGAATATGGACAGTAAGTGCTGTATCAGTTTTGATAAGAAACAGTGACCTTTTTTTTTTTTTTTTTTTAAATTCTACAAATGGGAAAAGTTTGCTTTTGTCAACAAACAATTTATGCTGCTGGTTTGTTTCCAGGTCAAGGAGGATAACCAGGAAATTGCCAGCATGGAGAGACAGTATGTATTCATATTAAACACATCATGCCATGTTGTCACACTAAAACTCTGTGTCTGCGTTGTTAGGTTTGATTTCATTTTGTTTAATTTTGATTAGTTTATTACTTTAAATAAAAGTCCAAGCATGAAACATCAAACTAAGTAAGACCTATTTAATTTTGCAGCATCTCTGTAGCATCTTGTGCCAAAAGTTATGCTTCTAAATTTGAATCTCACTCTGCTTCTGTCTAATAATATGTGTGTGTGTGTGTAGGCTTACAGAGATCAGGGACAGGACTGGACAAATCACAGAGGAGATCCGACAGCTGGAGCAGGACTCAGAGGAAGCACAAGGTAACACTGGATGGCTGCTTTCAACTTTTCATTTCCCTCTCATGATTGCTTTTGCACCTGTCATCTTATAGTGGGAAATGCTATAAACCAGGTGTTACACTGTCAACTGTATCAGAGACTTGTATCAGAGTCTCTTTGAATAAATATGGCGAGCTGATGCTAACAGTCATTTTCATTAATTTATCTGCTGATCATTTTAGCAATAATTGCTTTCTCTGTAATATTGTAAAAAACAGTCACTATATCATCACAGTTTATCAAAGCCACAGGTGACTTAGATTACTTACTCTGTCTGACTAAGAATCTTATATTTATCATAAAAGAACAGAGATGCCATATTGCCAAACTCCTACACACAAACTGTATGCATTAAATAATTCTACTTCATTATTGTATGGTTTCTGGTTAAACTAGTAGTTTTTTTTCCGTTTGTCCATAAGGAGGGTGTCAGCAGAAATACAAGGAGCTGAAGAAGAAAGAGGAGGAAATTGACCGTAAGTTGAACACATTATTTATTGAGTACCTGGTTCAATAATGTGGGCATGACTATTGATGCTTTCATATATTTAGTTTAAAAGAGGGGTGCATAATAATGTCTGAGAAATAATGTAGATATCAAGCAAAAGAAGTTATTAAGACAATATTTAGTTACCGTATATTTTATTAACATCTTGTTATGTCACAGTTGCAATATTGCCATCAATCATTATGTCTGCAGGGTTTGGCATTGCATTTAAAACTGGTTTAACTGATATGGAAACATGCACTTTGCAGTGTCCTTTTGAAAACCACCACCAGGAGTCGCTAAAGGCAGAATGTTTTTAAATCCTGCACAAAGGAGCTTTAATGTATCTGCATGGCCACTTAATGGTTTAAACAGAATTACATGCATCTAGATGAAACTTATTTCTTGCCTTCTTTCAGGGTACCTGGAGTCATTTGAGGACTCCAGGGCTCAGGAGCAGGAGAAGATGTCACAGAGCCAGGAGAACATCGTCTCCCTCCTGGAACACTGCAGCAGGGTGAGGAGGAAGGGGAGATGTGGAGGGGGAAGGAAGTGGGGAGGGGAGGGAAGGGGGAAGGATGGAATTTATATATTACATGAAGAGACAGAGATTTAAGAAGGTGGAGTAAATAGCAAGGTAGAGTAAGAGAGAAGTGTGGGGTGATGGGTAGTTGGAGATGGACAAAAGAAAGTGTGTTAGAGAAAACTAAGTGTGTTTATGTGTGTGTGTAGAACATGTTGCGGCTACGTCAGGTGGATACTGTGACAGCCAGTGAGCTGAGGAACATGCAGGAGGTGCTTGTCAGCAAGGAGACAGAGATGGTCCAATCAGAGAGCACCGCCAGGGGACTGACAACCAGTTAGTAGCACAAATACACACACAGTCCTGGCAAAGTATACCTTCTTTGAAAAACATTCCAAACAAATGCTAACTGGCAAACTATCTCTCTGTACCCCCACCCAGAGTCCCAGCGTCTGCAGCAGGACCTGGAGAAGGTGCAGCAGCTGGAGGGGAAGATCACAGGTGAGCTGAGCACCCTGAAAGAGCGCATCAGCACCATGGAGTCTGAGCTGCACACCTACCGAGACCTGGACACGCTGAGGCACACAGCGGAGGAGAAGAAAAAGGTAACACAGGCTGTGCTGCGGAGACATGCAACAGTGTCAGAGTGAGAAAGTTCTAGCACCAATTCTAGCTTTGTACTACATGTAGTCCTATATTTATTTGTAGTTAGAGATATCAGCCCTGTCAGCTCACTGTGGACTAACTGTTCATTAATTAAACACATTCTCTAAACACATTCTGTTTTGCCTAAGGCAGCTATCCTGTAGACTAACTACATGTATGTTCTTCTGGTGCAGAGACTACAGGAAGACCGTGTCTCACTGACACGCCGTCGGGATTCATTCAAACAGCTGCTAGAGGAAATGAACCACAAATATGAAGCTCTGAAGACCAAACTGCAAGAAAATGAGACTCATGCTCAGGTTAGAGCGTTTTACAAATCACTACTGTATATAGGCACAAATATACTGAAGACACTGATAAGTGTATTGTTCATGGTTGTGTCACCTCAGAGTCTTTGCAGTCACAGTGCACATACAGTGTAAATCAGATCACAACTTAGTGTTTTTGAAATTGCTGAATTTAAGGCTCTAATGTCACAACAGTTTATGGTCACAGACATGGTCTTGTGAATCGAAGGCTCTGGTTCAGTACAGCAGGAACAATGTGCATTACCCCCTGCTGAAGTGCCTTGAGCAAGGCAACTGAACCATTTTATGTTGTTCCAAACTTGTATTTTTCTGCTCATGCTAATCTTGTGTTTTTTTCCCCTGTGCTTTGTATTTCAGCTGGCTAACCTCGAGAGGAAATGGCAACACTTGGAGCAGAACAACTTTGTAATGAAAGAGTGTATCCTTCTGAAATCTGTCTCTCTTTATTATTATAGTTTTTGCCTCGTTAAAGACAGCTGTGTTGTGTTGCCGGTTGTCACCTCCAAAGATATCAGTTTTGCGGGAGATGTGATTTGTCCCTGTAAATGCCACCCATTGGTTATACCAGTGTTCTTTCCTTAACTCAATCACCAGTCATCGCCTCTAAATCTCAGGAGAGTGACTACGACTCAGTGGCCAAGAATGTCTCCCAACAAGTGGCAGAGTACAACAAGAGTCTTATAGACTCCTTGCAAAACAACAGGAACTAAACACACATAACACGCTGTATATTTAAGACATCTGCATTCTGACAATAGAAGGAGTTTTACTCTCAAGACAATAGATGTGTGTTTTGCCACTTAAATATGCAGTTCATGAAGTTTTCAGTTTGTGATGAAAGTGGCACTCTTGTCAGAATGTAGATGCTTGCTGTCCTTAATCAAAATAATCAAATATTTTTTGTATTCAGTCACAGTTTGTAAGTATTTATCTACTAAATTTTGTATTTAAATGTAGAGATGTCAATGTGTGAACTTCAAAGTGCTCTAATCATATGAATAAAGAGGTTTTTTTCAAATTCAAAGAGAATATCTTGTCTGCTGACGATTTCCCAAATGATACTGTTTTAGGTTTTTTCTGTGTGAACCGCCCCTTTTATGGCTCACACAGAAAAAACCTAAAACAGTATCATTTGGGAACTTGCATTTTGAAATCAGTTTTATTCAAAACAATGATCAAACCATACCAGGAGGCAGAAGGTCAGCAGTCCAGGGAGAAAGAGAGTGAACAGTCTGAGGAAGCCTGCCATTGTGCCCTTCAACCAGGTGCAGCCCATCAGCAATCCCAGAAAGTCCGCCTCCAAGCCACTGGGAAACAAGCCGCCACCAGATGGAGCCAAACCTGGGTAACAGAAAGCAAAGACCAGTACCAGGGCAAACACAAAATGGCCAGGGCCATCACACCCCCACCAAAAAAAAAAAAAAAAAAACACCTGGGAGAGAGCATCTGCCATTACATTCTCCCGACCCTTGATGTGACAAATGTTTAAGTTGTACGGGGGAGAAGAAGCAGACTGGATTGTCAATGGTCCCCTCCCCTTCCTGCAGCAGTACAGCCCCCGCACCAAACTCACTGGCGTCCACCTGAATCTTAAAGGGTTTCGCAAGGTTTGGAGCTGCAAGCACAGGAGAACAACAGAGCAGGTTTTTCACAGCAACAAAAGCTTCCTGACATTGGGGAGACCATACAAAGGCAGCCTTTTTACTCAAAAGGTTTGTCAGCGCATTCCGCAACCCAAACGGCACGACGTTGTACACAAACAACCCATTAGGAGAAATAAAAGTACATATTTCTTTGGCTCTGGGAATCAATGGTACCTGCCAGTAGCCCTTCAGAAGATCCAGCTTTGTCACAAACTTTGCATTGCCAACCTCATCCACGCAACTTCAATACGTGAAAAATGTACAAAATCTATCAGAACAATCATACTTCGGAACAAGTAAGCATGGCGAGGCCCAGTTAGATGATGTTGGTTCTGCTATACCGTTTTCTATCGTGTACTCAACCTCCTTTTCCATACGTTTTCGCTTCTCTACAGGTACACGATAAACGCTTGATTGGTTTAGAATCACCAACATCAATGTCATGCTGCACGAGGTGGGTACTTGATGGAGTGTCTAAAAACAAGGAAAGATGGGAATTAATCAGCTGCATTAAATCCTTTCTCTGCGCCTCGGACAAACCACTCAGTTGACTCTCCAAGTTTGCCAAATAGGCCGAGTTGTTCAGTTAGCCCATAACACACTGCTCTGGCAGAACTGCAAAGTCTTCAGGTGGAACGGAGACAGGCTTTGCTACAACTAATACAGCTTTGGATTGAGAATCCCCCACAGATGCAGCTGTGCCCCCCTTCTCTGCCGCATCAATTGATTGCCCACCATGATACTTTAGAAGATTAACATGACACCACTGAACTTTCTTCCTCCTATCAGGTGTATGGACAAGATAGTCACACCCAGACATACGACTCTTAACTGTGTATGGCCCACTAAACTTAGCCTGGAAAGGGAAAACAGTACAGTACAGTACAGGCAACAACACTAGAACTTGGTCACCTGGGTCAAATTGGCGAGACTCGGTCAGCTGCACAAGCAGTATACGGACAGCAACGAAAGTCATTCACATAATTCAGAATGTTTTCAGGAGGATCACGGTTTTCCAATGATCACTTAACACTGCCAAGGGACCACGTACAGCGTGCCCAAAAACCAACTTGTTAGGGGCAAAGCCTGTACTCTCCTGACAAACCTCACGGACTGCACACAAGAGCCAGGGAAGACAACCTTCCCAGCCATGTGAAAGCTCAGTGCAATAAGACCGTAACGCACTGGAAACATTGCGCTTCACCTGCAGCTGCTTCAACACCTGTGCAAAAGTGCAAGAAATAAACTTACTCCCCTGATCGGTTTGTATCACTTTTGGAATGCCAAAAACAGATATAAAGCTGGTTAACGCTTTCAGAACAGGTTTCACTTTAATAGAACGTAAAGGAAAAGCTGCAGGATATCTAGTACTCTAGTACACATCACAGTCAACAAGTAACTGCTACCACTTTTACTCTTAGGCAGAGGACCAACACAGTCAACAAGTAAGTACTCAAACGGGTTCTCAACCACTACAATCAGGCACAAAGGAGCTGGCTTGATCTGCTGGTTGGGCTTGCCAGTCATCTGACAAGTATGACACAGTTTACAATATGTGGAGATGTCACGCTTCACCCGGGGCCAGAAAAAATGACAAAGGACATGATCATATGTCTTCTTAACCCCTAAGTGACCAGCTCCTCCATCATGTGAAATGCTCAGCACTAGCTTCCTGAATTTGGAAGTGACCACCACCTGAGTTACCTGGTCCACTTTTACATTGTCAACAAAACGGGACCATTTCCTGTACAGCACCCCTTCCTGAATAAAGTAGCCATCGTCCAACTCCTGTATGTTTTCCTTAGAACAAACCTGGTGTGGGACAGAGTCTTTAAATTGTTCCAAAACGATGAGATTACACATGTCTTCATAAGTATCTACTTCAGAGGCAGAGCACCAGCGTGCAAAATGAGCAGCAATGTCACGTGTGAACCCCACATGAGTTTGCCTGTCACCTTTCCTCCAGCTTCTAAATCTCTGCCTATATGCTTCAGGGACCAATTCATAAGCCTTCAATACTGCAGCCTTTAGCCTAGCATAATCCATGCTATCAACAGGACTAAGGGCAGAATATGCTTCCTGAGCCTTACCTGTGAATACACACTGCAGCATTAACATCCTATCAGCATCAGGCCAACCGCTAGCATCTGCCACCCGTTCAAACCAGCAACCCCAAAAGCTGCACAACCAACAGCCTGTTCTGACAAACTAGAGCCCAGGAGAAATTCTCTAGCTTTCCCCTCACTTACCAGCTCCAACTTCAACTGCTCAAGCTTTAATCTTTCCCTCTCCAAATCCACCTTTAATTCAGCCTCCCTTGCCTTCTCAGCCTGCTCTACTCTCAACCTTTCATGCTCAAGCTGAAACTGCAATCTTTCCCTTTTTCAAGTTAGCCTTTTCTCTTTCCAACTGCATATACTATTCAAAAGACAGCTTCTCCACAACCACTGGAAGCTTCACACCTTACTAATGAACAACTGTGTCTACAATACCACCTGAGACCAAAAAGGGTGCAGTTCACCCAGTGCACAAGGGGGGGACAAAATGCACATGCTCCAGCAGAAATAACTGCATTACCAAGAAGGGCTGAATGATTTGGAAAAAATTTTGAATTGTGATTATTGTGACTTATATTACAACTTAGATATGATTTATGGTAACAAAGGGAATGACAATTTATCTGATCACTCTCTTCAATCGACAAACACATCAATAAGATCATTGAAAGATTACCAAAATGATTGATGAGTATGACTTCAAAGATTAACAAAGATCATAATGTTCTTATTGAAATTTTGAGTAATTGCACAGCCCTATCATCAAGCCCCCTCCCCCACAGCCAAACACTGTACAAACAGACCCACCATATCTTAAGCAGTGGTGGGTAGAGTAAACAACAATGGTACTCAAGTAAAAGTACTCATAAAAATAAGTACTTGAGTAAGAGTAAAAAAGTACCTCGTAAAAAAACTACTCAAGTAGTGAGTAACTTCAGCTGAGCTAAAAAGCAAAATAGTAACATCAAATTTGACGGTGTATGATCTCAAACGTTATTATTTATATTTATATTATTGCTGAAACAGAAATTTTACCTGACTGACTGTGATCGGCTGGAGGCTGAAATGTTGACATATAACATTACGCCGGCTTATTAAAGTACTGTAACCGGCGCCGAAGCCAGCCATTACCACCGAGTTAGCCGGACGGGACCACCGGGTTAGCCGGCTAGCTCGGTTAGACGCCGGCGTTTCATCTTCTGCCATGTTGTTGAGCTACAGTGAGGTGAAGGAGGGCCGTGGAGGGGCGGGGCACACCTCCGTCCACCTGCGGTGCTGCCGCTGTGATTGGTTAAGGATGTCTCCCTCAGCCGAGAGCTGCAGAGCTGCGTCTGAGCTCATCTCAATTTATTTATAGATAAATTAATGTAACGACAAGCATGTAGCCCAAAGTAACGGAGTAAAAGTACATATATTTTCTCACAAATTTACTCGAGTAAGAGTAAAAGTATTCTGCAAAATAACTACTCTTAAAAGTACAATTTATCCAAAAAAATACTCAAGTACATGTAACGGAGTAAATGTAACGCGGTACTACCCACCACTGATCTTAAGTACCAACAGTTCACCTAAAGGACAAAAAAAAAGACTAATTGTGCACACAAAAAAACAGGGACAATAAACTCATTACTTCTTGATACTACTCAAAGAGAGCTACTATCAAACCAAACAAAACTGCAAGCTACTAAACCCACCCCCCCTTTTCCTTCAGAGACTCTACAAACACAGCTACAAAGTCAACAGACAGGATTGTTTTTGGACGAGCCCCCATTTGTTATGGCCAGCTCGTTTGAGCCATAACATTAAAGGGAGGTCCACACAGAAAACTTGCATTTTGAAATCATAGTTTATTCAAAACAATGATCAAACCATACCAGGAGGCAGAAGGTCGGCAGTCCAGGGAGAAAGAGAGTGAACAGTCTGAGGAAGCCTGCCGTTGTGCCCTTCAACCAGGTGCAGCCCATCAGCAATCCCAGATAGGCCGCCTCCAAGCCACTGGGAAACAAGCCGCCACCAGATGGAGCCAAACCTGGGTAACAGAAAGCAAAGACCAGTACCAGGGCAAACACAAAATGGCCAGGGCCATCACAGTACCCTCCAGGCTGCCACTGCTGTTCATGTTAGTGCACAATGAAAAATCGACATGTACAACACAACGTACTTAATCCATCACAGTCAACAGTATCTTACTTCACGTCTCAAAGAATGTAATGAATCAGGTTTACAAAGCTAAACAGAATTTTCAGCCTAACCTTTCGAAACCATTCTGTTATCCATCACTGATTTACTCATATTTTAGGAAAAAGCTGTGGACTTATTTGAAGATTTTTTGACTGTGAAAACAAAATGATCAAAAATGGAATTATTTCTAATAAATACGACTAAATTTACATGATGAAAATAATTTACCCAACCAGGAAACTATTACACAAGGCATTACAGTGTGTTAAATTATCTTGGGCACCTGCTCCTCACTGTGACAGAAATATCCCAACAATAAGTCAAAAGGGAGTCGGGACAAATTCACTTAGAATTTTTATATTTATTGCTTTTAATTACAGAAAAAAACATCAACAATTTGCATAAAATCCAAATTCCACTCTAGAAATATAATTGACCTTTCCAGTACAGAGATATCAAAGAGTACAGTAAACATTACAACTGAGGGTGGCAGCAGAGTGACCCCTTGCAAATGTACAGTACAGCATTTTTCAAACCATCGAGGTTAACAAAACTACACTTGGGTTGGGTTGGTTTGGTGCATCCTCAGTATTTACACAGGACTTCCCTCTTCATCCACACAGTACGACTGGTCCGCGTCTGCTCACTGCTCGTGATCTCTGGATCCAGAACTCTCGCCGATGTTCTGATCCACTTCAAGTGTCGAATGAAAGGAAGAAATTTCTAGGAAACAGTTTTGGGACAAAGCCCCGTCTGACAGCAGTGTGTTTGAGGGTGTGCATCCTTTACAGATTTACATCAAATATCCACCAATGACATCTCCTGACAGTCACTTTAAGCATTCAGGAAAACAAGTTTGTATGCATAGATTTGAATTGAACTAATGCACTGACAGTAGGTCAAGCAGGAATGGCAGACGAAACCACAAAAACAAGCAGAGCGTCCACAAAGAGCAGCCTGAGAATCACACACACACACACAAACTCCTCCCTGACCAGGAATAACAGCAAAATGATGCTGAGGAAAGAATCAAATACCACCTTAAGAAGAATAACTTTAAACAAGTGAGAGCATCACTGAGAGGAAACGGCCTCCTCTGATGGCTTCAAACAAAAAAATGCAACATATTTGTGTCATCTTAAGACAAAGAGGACAGAAAACACAGACCTCACTATCAAGTGTTCAAAAAATATAGTAAAATTAATAAAAGTGAATAAATCTTGTAAAACATACAAAACTAATCATTATGAAATTTAATTTCAGTTTGGGCAGATCCTCATTCAAAAATCTTTTCTTTCCTTTCTTTTCATGACAGTTTCTTGTCACTGCCTCTCATAAACTAGCAAGTTCAACAGCTGCTACCTGATCGAGCTAGTTAGCACCTGTTAGCATGAGCAACAAAAAAGTCAAAGTAATTCTAAATCAGCCATGTAGCTCCTGCTGTAAATAAACAGACACAGTAACTGAACCTCTTCAGCTTTTGAGCCTCAGATCAACAAGGCTGCTCATGTGCCTGCCAAGCTGGCTTGTACACTTGGACTTGGCACCAAAGTGAAGAGCCAGTGTTAACAGTGTTAGCCAGCTAGCTAGTTAGCTAGCTCCTGTTAGCTACAGTGACCAGAGAAGGCCCGTCTGTCTTTCTGCTCTTTGGAGTTCTGTGTCTAACATGTTAAGTTTAAAAACACTGCTGACATAACTGAATTAAGCATATATATGAAATAAAAACATGTTAGTCTCTGTGTCTATTTACAGAAACAGCTAGTTGATGGATTCAGTTACTTTGGAATTCTCTGCTAAGAGGCGCTAACGAGCTAAATCTGATAGCAGCTGTTGGATATAAACTATCCAACTGAAATGATGATGAAGTAACGTTTCATAATAATGAGTTGAGTTGTAATTGTTTCTTAAAAAGAAACCAGCTATTGCCTCATTTGCTATTATAACGTATTAAATACTGCACACTTTGGGGCTCCATATTCTCACACGTTGCCTGTTCCATTATTTCAAATGTTTCCCAAAACCCTTTTTTAAATCCCTCAATGAACATCAATGAGCTCAGTACTAATTAAATGTAGGCATTTCAGTACGGATGGTTGGGCATTTATCCACACTGAGGGATCTCAGTTCAGAAGACATGGTCAAATACCATTATTAGGTTTGTCAGACATCTCGGGTCAGTTATCTACAGTTTTGTGCGGAAAACAAAAACAACATAGAAGTTTCAGATTTATTCACTCAAGTGCAGAATAAGTCAGTTATTGCCCTCCTCAGCGCTTCAACCTCAACAACACATTCTACTCTTATATAGACTTAAAATGGAACCAGCTGTGAAGAATTCACTCTGTAAGAGAAGATCTGACACACAAATACAGCTGTCAGATAACACAAATACATTGCTTTAACATACCAAGAGTGCAGGAAAGATACATCTTTAATCTATATAATGTGAGGTTATCTGTCCATTCTGACTATTTCTGGTTATCAACCTACAAAAGGCAACCCTTCATAGAAATGAATCCATGCAATAGTTTGAAGCTGGCTTCACCCTCTGTAGTGCTGCACCTTGTACACTGACGACAGCAACAGCGGAAACTTCTGTACTTCTACATTTAAAAAAATTAAGCTCGACAGTCTAAATCCCCAACAAGCACCCAACAACACCAAACTTAAAGCGTCAGTATGCTTCAAACAGCCACCCCATTTACACTGGTATAAAATGGAATCTGTATCCGGATGCATTATCCGGATAACAAACCATCTGATCGTGACTTAGTGTTTTCACCCGGACCTCATTGAGATCAGAACTGAGAGCAAAACCTGTGAGTAATATGAGGTGGCAGCATATTAGCTTCAGACTCCTTTAATTTGGGGGGAAAAAAAAAAAAAAAAAAAAAAAAAAGAAAGAAAGTGAGTTGAGATCATGGAAATGCTGTCTACAACAAATTTGTAACTTTGTCTCCTCTCATAAATTCAGCAAATGTAATACATTAAGTTATTCTATTTTTTTTAATAAGATAAATATTGTCAGATAAATAGATAAATTATATGTCTCGTTAACAGAAGATCAGTAATTGGAGGCATGTCTGATTGCTCAGGGCAAGACAAAATAGCCCCCCACCCAGCGAGAAACTGGCTAACATGAACCAACTGACTGAACTAAGTGAGTTGGATTTGGTTTGGATTTTCAGGCTATTGAATAGATGAAAAGACATTCTTGAGAAGAGATGCACATTGTATGTTCTAGTTAGTTTGAAGCAAACTGAGGCCTTCAGAATTGTCCCTGTAGTGGTTAAAAATCTTAAATCCCGTCTCGAGGATGACCAAAACTTGAGTGTCCAAAACTAGAACAGCTTTATCTTCAGGAGAGCATGAATCTACACGACATATATGTATTTTCTGTGTGCAAGTGGGAATTGTGGCCAGATTGTGGCCTGAGACTAAAGTTCAGGAAGTTAAAAAAAAGTGTTTGCTTCAAAGACCATAAAATACCATTACAATCTCACAGGTGGTTGTCAAGATATCTTGCTCTTAAACAAACGCTATGACAGAGAGAAGTGGTCTGAATGTTAGGAGTATACTCAACTGGGAACACGGTTGAATGATTTTCTCTTCTGTTGTATTTCTACAGCATCTGTAAATAAAGTTAGAACAGTGAGAGATGTCATGCTCTCTAAAATGTTAGTCATAAAAAGCAGTTTCACACCTGAAATACGTAAATATTGTAAAATAGTCAAAATGTTGGATTTGCTGATTATTTGATGTTGACTTTGATAATGAAAATAAATAAATCCTCTTGTGATGCAGACTTTTAGTGCACTTGTGTTCCTGCCTTGCTATAGTGCATTTCACCAGATAAAACAATTTTTAAAAATAATAATAAAAAAAACCATTACAAAGCAGCAGTTACCTTCTAACTAAACATATATCAAGTGGCAAAAATGCACGAGATCGATACACTTTGACACAGTCAGATTCCTTATACGAGAAGGTGTACATTCACAAACCTTACAGCAAGATTGAAAATGAAACAAACCTAAAATTCATTTTGCTTACATTACTTTTCTGATTTTGTTTTAATCTTTCAAAACTGCTGTACAATCCTGTCAGACAATAAAATCCTAGGTGAACAATAATAAAAGAGAAAAAAAAGCATAAATAAGCTATTTTAGAAATAAGTGTATAAGAACCTTTTTTCAGTTGAGACTAGTCTCGTCTTTAATGCAAAAACAAACAAAAAAAATCCCTCAAAATCTCTGAACTTCCTAATAATTAAGAAATAAGTTAACCACTTCCAACCCTCAGTGCAAAAATATCAAAAACAAACTGAAAGGGAAGGGAAAGGGAGTCACGTGGACTGTCGGTGTGCACGAGACAGTGAATCATCTCCACGGGAACAAGATTTTCTCAGGCACAAGTACTTAGGCTTTGTCCACTGAGCCCTTGGCAAGTCGCTCTTTCTTTTTGAGAATGTTTTTTTTTGTTTGTTCCTGAAGTACTCAGAAGCATCAGTGCACTGCTCACGCACAGTGCCCGAGGAAGAACAGAGGACCGTCACTGTGGAAACGAGACCAGCGGAACTCCTCTTCATCCTCTTCAGTCAGCATTGTCAAGTGCTTCTGAAATGTGGGAGGCTGCGTACTTTAACCGGAAGCCACCTGCAATGTAAACACCAACACACAAGCCAACACATGCACACATACAGAGAAGCATCCAAACACACAAAGGATATACAATCAGTGGACAGTTATATATATGAATAATAGTCTGAGCATTACTAAAGGTCAGGCTGTGTTTTAGCTTGGAACATGTATTGCATCCTATGTATTACACATGTATTACACCTACCAAAGTTTTTGTTCATGTACACTTTACATTCTCCCATTATTACAAGCATTCAGATTGATTTGTCATAACCTTTTGAACAGCAGCACCAGTTACCTGCAGATGCCGCTACCAGCAGGCAAGTAGTAACACACAGTAACAGACATGCTTCCCATAGAAAAGCTTAGGGAAGCAGCTCTATGCACATAGTCCACCTTTGTGTGACTAGTCTAAGACTGTTTTCAAGCATTGCTACAACTTAAGGCCAATGACGGGAAAAGCATCACAAAATAACATATTTGTTGTGGGTGTTTTTTGCGCTTCAGCTTCAGGGGGCAGTAATGAGCCCATTACTGTTTGCTGCACCAAAATGAGGAAGTTGTTACATGTGTTTTCATGTAGCATGTTTTCTTTTAATAAGAGGCAAAAAAGGACGAAGACTAAGTGGTTGGTGTGGAAAATGCATATTAACTTCACCACCTCAGATTCTTAAGGTGCTTCACATTAAAGTTCAGTCTCGGGCCTGACATGCTGTCTTCTGTAGTGAAAATACATCAAGACTGTGGTCACACCTACTGCTTGTCTAATTTTGTTCCTCATAGCTCTGTATGACAGACTTATCTGCTTGTTGCAATGTTTTTCCTTCTGTGTGCTTTTCCTTCCAGGTAGGAACACGCACATGATGTCATACTCCACTACCACAGTGCAATACAAGTGTCCTGGAAGATAAACGACACTAGCATTTTCAAGAATTTTAGCTGTTATTTGTTGCTATTTGAACGTTCAGTTGGCAGCTTTCCTTCGGGCCAAATAAACAAACTGAAGGATGTTATGAAGGAGAGCTGAAACTAAACTGCTCAAAATATATTTTTTGTATTTCAAATTTTCATAGTCTGCTGAATGTTGGACTCTTTGATGCCAATGAATACTTGAGGTTCTGGGAAAAGAAAACTAAGGAGTACTCTGTTTCCTCCTGTTTCGTATAGCTGCACTACCTTGCTGTGTGGAGTCTATGGAGGGTTGGTTGCAGTCATGAGCGTAGTGGCCGCTCACCCCACAGTTATAACAGGACACATTGCCGTTCTTCTTATTGACTCCACCTCCCCCCATTGTAGCAGCGGGCAACATACCCAGGGGATTTGGGTACACATGCTGGTAGACACGCTGGCAAAAAGATGCTGCCGGCGCCATCTGCTGCTGGAGGCTGTAGTTTGCAGCTGCGGCGGCTGCCACGGCCGCAGCCTGAGTACCAAGCATATGTGATGGCACGTCCGCATGGCTGTGAGAATGAGTGTGGAGGGGGCCGTATGGGGGTGGGTGTGCAGGAGGTGGAGCAGTTGGGAAGAAAGCGGACAGGGTGGCAGCACCGTTGGCCTGGTGAGGAGGTTGGGCCTGGGTGAGGTAACTGTTACTGCACAGGCTTGTGAGCTGGAAGAGAGGTGGAGGAACGCTGAACACCTGCCGTGCTGCTGCCATCTGGTGGGCAGGGAAGAATAAGGGAGCTTGGCAGCCGGAGGCACCACTGACACTGTTGTTGTTACTAACACTGACTCTGCCACCGCAGTTGTTGTGACAACCACACGTCCCACAGCCCATTTGTTGCTGCTGTTGTTGCTGTGGTTGTTGTTGGGGTGGTGTTGGCTGCTGTGGGGGCAACTGTTGCTGTGGGGTTTGCTGAAGAGTAATGGGGTTACCAGGGGCAACAGGGGCACTTCCACAGGAAGCACTACTGTTGCTGTACGATGTACAGTCGCTGTGTGCAGTGCTGTGAGTAAGCGCTGGGCTGGGGCTGGGGGCCGGTCCAGGGGTGTGGGTGGGCACAGCTGGAGGAACAGCTGCTTGTATATGTCCAGGAGACGGAGCTATTCCAGCGGTTGCAGAAGCTCCTACAGTAGGCATGACAGAGGTGGGGACAGGAGGAAGGGTGTATGGAGAAGGCAGGCCAGATGGTAAGGTTAAGCCCGGGTGCTTGGCATGTGAAGTCTCCACATGTGGCAGAGAGGAGGCCAGGCCTGAGCTGACACTGGCTGGGTCTTGGCAGGGCAGAGACTGCTGAAGAGGAGAGGAGAAGGATGTGGGGCCTTGAGACATGACACTGATGGCTCTCACAGGAACCTGGTGTGAGGCCTGTGGGGCAGCAGGAGTAGAGCCACTCCCCGGAGCTCCATCAGTGCTACCTTGACTGTGAGACAAAGCAGTTTTGAACCTCTGAACCATCGGCTGCACAGCAGGATTTCCTGAAGGGTGGAGAATAGGTGGAATCCCAAAGGTTGGGAGCATGTCCCTCTTCTCTGGGTCTCCCACAATTCCAGGGCCAGGGCCAGCTGAAGGCACTAGGGACATCGGCATCATCAGTGTCCCAGATGAGGACTTCACATCGGAGATGATGCTTTGGCTGGGAGGAGGGACCAGTGGGAGTGGAGAGTCAGCAGCTCCGTTGGGGAGCACGTAGGGCAGAGAATGCATGAAGGAGGAGAGGGAGAGAGAGGGGAAATCTGTGCTGGTCTCTGGGCAGAGCGGCTCCATGTGGGCCCGGTGGTTCTTGGAAGACAGAGGGTGGACAGAGGAGACCTTCCCCACCACAGCTGGATCAGTCTTGTGGGCAAAGAACATGTCAGGGCCTGGACCTTTGCTGGAGTCATCAGAGTGGCTGTCTGTATCTAACAGAGAAACAATATTAGGTTAGTACATGTCCAGTCCATAATACAGGAGCAGAGGACAATAAGAGCATGAAGCACAATACAGGCACATGCTTCATTACAAAAGCATTGATTCCTCAACTTTACTTCAGACAATGTGTGTGTGTGTGTATTTTACCTTTGTTGTTGTCGTCCTCACTATCTATGCTCTCTGGTCCTCTGTGTTGAGGGCTGGATGGAGAGCTGTAGCTTTCTGATGATGTTTCACCAAAGGTATCTGGACCCGAACCTCCATCTGCAATAACATGTGTATGTTAAACTACAGACAAGCCATCATTTAATAGGTTTATTTCAGGGCTGTTGATTGATTAAAAACATTAACTAATTAATCGCACAATGTGCTATGATTAATCTTGATTAATCACTTTTTTCTTCTGAAGACTAAAGCTTGTAATAATAGATGTTTAAATGTGAATGTTTCTCTGATGTTCTTCGTTTGCAACATCAAGAATATGATCAGCATAGTGCAATGACTGCAGATTCTATTTTTTGTCAGTGAAGTGCGCTGTGACAACATAGTAGTTGTCATTGGTCCAAGAATATTAATTGTCCCCTGTGAGATTGACATCCTTTGCTTGCTCAAGCATGTTCATCATCCGTACCCTGTCACCCACATACAAAGTGTGTATTCTTGACATGATGGTTCATCTTGAGGGTACATTAGGCCTATAAGAGGTGTCTCCTGATGCAATTCAAATGATTTCTCTCAGACCATCTTGTACTATGTTAACTGGGCAGGAGTTTTTAGCTATCCAATTAGCCAAAGCACAAGTGACTTTCTCACTTAAAGGTTTTGTTATTTGCCCACAAGTGCCACACTCTTGTAGTGTAGATTAGCGAAGCCATGTAGAATTTGTTTCAGTAGGGTGTTTTGCTTGAGGTGATATAGCAAAGAGGTTGTAGGTCAGCCACCATAGGAGGAAAGAAATGTGGTTGTTAACTGCATTAATTATTTTAAAACGTTAAATATTTCAGATTAATCGGAAAAATTGACACATTAATTTTGACAGCACTAGTTCATTTGCATTAAGTCGAGCTACCGTTGTGTGAAGCAGCATGGAGCTGTGTGGAACAGGGTCTGACATCACTTATTTTCATTGTCTCTAAAAAGATGAATGTCAGTTATTTGACGTATCTGTGTCTGGTAAAATCTATTTTAAATCTAAAATCTAAAACTTGTGATAGTAAGTTTAAAACAATTTCATACTTTGTCTATGATTGTGTCTGTGTAAGTATATTTATCGTGTCAAGTATTTGATTAGATAAGCAAAACCACTTATGTAGATAAGATACTGTATTTTAGGAACTTTCTATGGCAGGAATCAAAATTCAGCTTTGGTCAATCTTATTATTGTTCTATTCGGTAGTTCATGTCCAAGTTTTTTCCCATAATGCTTTAGGGGATGTACTGTAAATATAGACACTGAGGAAAACCTGATGGACGTCAGAGATAATAATAACCTTGGAAAGGTGTATTAAAATCTGTGAATCATGTCTGTGTTTAGATTTGACTGAGTTATGATTCTGAGAAGTAGTGCCACTGTTTTGTAAAATTGCTAATCATTTCTTAGACATATTCTATTCCAAAATGGATGTGAATGCAAACAGCAGTTGATAACCCCAAAGTACATGCTACATTGAACAACATATGGGAACATGTTCCACACGTGCAGTCAGCATTGCACTGTGTTAGTGATTTGGCATTCGTGCAAATAATGCCTTATGAGTTTCACATTAAGAGTTATTCTGGGAGGCACGGTGCAGCCAATGTGATGGCTCAGTCTTCAGGTTTGTAATGTTTATTGCCTTGATTTCTACCATCACCATTTCATTTTAACATCATTTGGCGCTTAGAGGCTCAACCAGGAGAATTAACATTTAATGTTATGTTAAACTGCCATTTAACTTCTGTTAATGGAGACAGTCATGTCATTTTCCATCCAGCCATTCAGATACTCACCTTTCCTCTGAGGTGACAGGGCTGGTACCAACCTACCATTGGCTACAAAAGCAGCACCTTTCCCCTTCCCCTTGTCCCTGAAAAGAGACAGAGATAAGAGACAAAGGGACAGAGCAATGTCATCAGAGAAACACAGTAACAAGGGATAGAAATGTGGTATGTGATGAGTAAAGTCAGTGGCAGATCATAAGACTGATAGGCCTTTGACAGAGAGCTGCAGTCCTGCCGTGGTCCAATAACATAAGTAGCTTTAAAGTCAGTGACACATATTTCTACAGATCACTGATAAAGACATGTGATTATAACTTCAAAAATTCACTAATGTCTTGTATGTGACACACAGTGTAAGTATGATCCATCTTCACAAGCAGTTAAATTTTTTTCCTTCTTTAATATCTTACTCAACAGTTTCACCTTCTGGCACAAGTGACTGCAAAGTTACCATAAAACGGTCATAAAATACTGATCAGCTGTTGTTGACGCACCTGTCTGTGGGCAGGCCTCTGCTCTTTGTTTTAGTGGCTGGGTGGCTTCTCTTCTCCGTGTCCGGATGCTGTGAGGAGGACAGTGAGTCAGGACAGCTTCCTAAGTTTCAAACAAAACCTTTAACACATCATTATGTTCAACAGAGAATTCCTCTAGGACTCGGGTACTTTTTGCTGCCATTATTGCATTAGTGTTGTGATGTAATTTTGTTTCCTCAGTACCACTGCCGTTAAAGAGATGCTACAAATATCAAATTACTACCATATAGTTATAACACCAGTGCATTGATACAAGGAGGATAGAGGGACACTACATCATTCTTCATATCAATTTCCTATTATCAAAGATTTACCCTCATTCCAAATATCACACATGGACACACAAGTAAATATCACTTTGTACATACTATGGAAACAATTTACATTTGCAATCAAAGGAAAAGTCTAATACACCAGAGACAATACTATTTGCCAGAATTATTGCCTTAACAAAAATGAATGAACAAAATCCTGACATTTGCCACAACAAACCCTGTGTAGCCCTGTCCAGTAGCAGAAAGGCATTTGCAAAGTGTTAAGCCTCTATTGTTGGAGAGAGAGAGAGAGAGAAAGAGAGAGGGGGGTTGCTTTGTCAGCAGAGTGCTGTCTCTCCCCCACTCACACATACATGTAGTCTTGACCTATATCAGTGAGATTAGCGCTGAGTACTCCTATTCACGTGGCATTGAGTGACACATCCAACCACACATACACAAAGGAATAAGCACGTTAGCTAAGTCCTACAGGCCTTGGCATAACTACAGCCTATAATGATTAACTGGCATTCAAGGAATTGTCCTTAGCTGTGAATTGTGCTGCTGAGCTTTACAGTTGAGTTAATCATGTGACCAACACATACAATCATCACCCAAAAATGAAGAACGGTTTTTCAAAGTTTTGAGCTTGTTCCTTTTTATTGTTATTTTATTTGTAAATGCAATCTTTTCTAAACTCTTGTTGACAGTATTCCTACTCTTACTTATGTGCCAGACCTTAGAGAACACCTGGACAGGACACACCATGACCAACAGATGCTCCTGTCATTCAATCATTTTTGCCTTAACACATATGAGTTAAATACATGTGCAGCAAGGACAGCGGACATCCAAACTTTTGTAGAAGCATTATTATGAAAAGAATCAATGTACAGACATATAAATGTTTTTGTAATGAATTGAAATTATGGGCCATGTGGTATGTTGAAGCACTGCAGCTGAAGAGAGCAAACCTTTGTCTGAAACATTTCAGAATGAGAACAGCAAAGTAAGTCAAGTAAGTTGTGATGTTAAAGACATCTGGCCTTCTTAAGCATCCTGCTGCCCAGCCCTCAACCCTCACCTGCTCAGCCTCCTGGCTGCTCCTCAGTGTGCAGCTCTTCCTCCTCTCTGTTGGACCATTGAGTTCTGCAGTGTGGCCTCCCCTCCGACTGTCCCCCTGGGAGCCCTTGGCACTAGAGAGGCTGGTGGAGAATAGAGAAATGCAAGTGTTGTCCTTTTAGGTGAGTATCAGATCACAAAAAAGCATATTTCATTGCTATAACTGAACTTTTTTTTTCTGTTGGGGATGTAAATAAACATTTTTGCATATTTTCTGCATTCTACTCATTTGCTAATGTTTTCTATAATATGTATATAATACAGCAGTATTACATCACTATTTGCTGCAGTCCTACTTTCATCATGGGGATGAAAACATTTCAGAGGCACACATCAGACAGTCTACTTACCCTTGACATGGACTCTTGGTCCCGTGCTTTTTCTTGTGTCCCTGAACATACGACTCTAAATCTGAGAGACAGATCAACAAAACTACATTAGATCTACTGTTAATCAACATTGAATCTATTGTTATAGCTGCTGCCAGAGCCCTTTTACTCTGAGAGTGGCAATTTGGGGAAAAATGTTTCAAACCACTTAATCAATAAAGTATAGTTCACTGTATGTCTGCATGTATAGCATAGCTGAAATAACCAACAGCCAGACACTGGATAGCACAGGACATTAGATGCACAATGGGAATTCAGTGATGTTGGGAGGCTTATTTAATTACTTTTAATGGGACTATGCTTGCAGTTTCCCTCTGCTTAATATAAATAATATATAAATAAATAATATTTCCAGTTAAACACACCCACACACATTCACTTATTGTTTCAGGGTGTGGATTGCTCACTGATTTTGAAACATGACTATAATTGGGACCGTTGAGAAGCTTCTCAACCTATCTCCATACATTTAAAGCTAGAAATTAATTTTTATTGTTTAGTCTTCCTTCTTTGTATCTCACTTTACCATGTCCCTTGCCTTGCTTACACATTAAGTCAGTATGATTTTTCTATTGCACAGTTTGTTTAAGATTAAAGGGAAGCCCTTGTTTAAAGAAGCATCAATTAGTATTACATTGATCTAAAACACACAAAGTCTTCTAGCATTGACAATTCTGATGCAAGTGTGAGGGTTAGGGTTAGGCCAGAGCTGTGGTTACTGCTGCTCAGGCTGAACTCAGTCCAGCACATGATCAGGCAAATATAGCCCTGAAATATGAGGATTTGAAACAGACTCAGCCTTCCCAAACGACCTCCAAAAATAAACACTAGTTAACTTTTCATGTTTACTATGGAGCTCCAGCTACAACTGCAGCCCTGGTTAGTGGGCCGTTCCTTTGCTTTGTCTGTACACACAATCAGGCCTCATTCACTGATTATACATGCTCTTGTGCGTGTCTTTTGTCCTCTGCTCTCTCTCTGCCGCTACTACTCTCCACAGAGGAAAACACAAAAAAACATTGCTGTGGGAAATGAGTGGAATCATTTCACTTCCTCTCACCTTCCTCTTGACTGGAGGCATCAGAACAGTCTCCCTGGTAGGCCTTACCCAGCTGGCAGTTGCCTATAAAGAAAAATACAACTTTGTTTCTGACAACAGTAATCACATTTTGGACATGGCTCATTGAAATGTGTTCCTCCAGACTCATGACAGCAGAAGTTTCCCCAACAGTGCCTCAGTCTTTGACATCTGGTTGGGCACATATACTGTATGCTTACTTTGGATTACAGCACAGAGTTGTGACATCCATGTTGTCTGTTGGCCCTCGAATAAGTCTCGATTTTTAATAATAGTCTTATGTGCCAGAAACAGAGATAAAAACTTAATTATTTAATAAAGAAAATATAGGCTTTCCTGTAGTGAAATTTAATCTAATTTAAGATAAGATATTCCTTCATTAGTTCCACAACAGGGAAATTTACTTTAGTTCAACTGAGTAACACGACTGTCCCCAGGAACTTATAGCATATAACCAATATTTCATGTTGGCTTTCGCATTTGCTGTGCAGTGACAATTTTTGTTCTTAATGGCAGCACATGGTATAAAAGCATCAAGTTTCCATATCCCTAAATACAACAAACATTTTGATAGTGGAAAAAAAAACATCAGTTGGCTGAAATTTTTCTTCGCTTCATCAGCAATGTCTGATTGTCCTCCATATCATATATAATGAACCATGAGGGAAGAGAAAAAGTATGTCAACTTTTTACATGTTCTCTGTACTGTCCAGGAGTTTTGGTGTTGTTGTGCAGCTAATTCTGGGTCATGTGTGAACATGAAAAGAGGTGGTTTATTAATTACATGGTGCTAGAGCACAGCAGTCTGTTTCATGATCATGTCTGGCCAATGATTTTATTACACTGCCATGACTACCTAACGCTTTAATGGTTAGAGATCACAACAGTCCCTAGGCACATAGGAAGAGCTACTTAGAACATGATGAAAAACAGTTTAACAATTGTGCAAAGAAAAAACAATGACACTGCTATTTTGAGAAAATCAGCATTAGTGCCTTTGTTCCTTAGGTCTGATGGTCATGAATGGCAAAACACTGCAGTAATGTTCTCCTTAAAACTGCAATTTTACAGTATATTTATTCACTTAACTGAAAAAGCAAGGACTGAAGGGAAAATAAAAATGAATCAATGACATGCAATAATTGTTCCATTTGTCCTAAGAAGACAATAGTGGTTGCGAGGAGGTCATATCAGTGAGACTTCTACAGAGGACAACAAAACTATTCAAATATTACCTATTCCTCGAGTCAAAAAAGGAGACATGCTTTACCATTAAACACATTTTCACTGAGATTCGCCCCAAGTCTGATACTCACATCTACAGCAAGTAGGTTTTGAAGAGTAATTGGAGTCACAATTGAAGAAGCTGCAGACCTTTCTGGTCTGCCTGAAGACTGGAGGAGCAGACAGGAACCTTTCCCTAAAGGTGGACAGAGGGGAAGAGACAGAGACAGGGAATAAGGGACATGTGGCTGTCACAGTTTTTCTCTCAGGCGAACAAATACATGGGGCAGCAGAAGCAAATATATTTGTGGTAGGCAGCTAAGGAAAATTTAGCTATATTTAAATTCTACACATACTTGTGTAGACTGTAATATTTTTGTTTGTTTGTATATTTTTGCTTCCATTTTCTCAAAATATTATGTCAAGTTCCAATGCCTCATCACTTGGGAAACTGCAACTTAAAGCATTTCCAGGTTTAGTGTGGCTACCATGGATGTAACTACAGCCTTCCTCTCCCACACAAGTTCTCAAAGCAAAGGTCTGATTGAAATGTGTACAACTGAGGCTAATTTTGGTATTAAAATGAAAAATTTCAAATATTGTAAATTGTTTTTGGATCTGTATGGAGGAAGAAACCCTTTGGGAATCACTTTATAACAAGCTACATATTTTACACAAAGATGATCGAACCATAACAACACACTTGTCCTGAACATGCAAATTAATTGCTTAATGAACAACTTTTGCAACTATCTGTAGACCTCTCATGCAATGCCAACATACTGCAGTTACACGACCACAGCATTGTTAAAATAAATGAAGCAAAAAGTTTTCCCCGGCACCAGTTAGGCCTACATTCTTAAAAGGAAAGGAGAAGGGCAAGCAATCAATACAATACAGCTGGGCTCTGGGCTGGGCTACTGATGAAAAGCTGAAGTTCAGGCCGATAAGTTTCACTTTCCACAGTTTCACTTCTCACAAAATGAAACTGATGGACACCATGGTGTGTGTGTGTGTGTGTGTGTGTGTGTGTGTGTGTGTGTGTGTTAATTAGCTTGTCTAGCATGCCTGACACTATGTGTTATGGGCACACCTGTAAAACAGGTTGAAGATAATGTTGGGAATGTAATGATAATGTTTGAAGGCATTAATTGTATAATCTTAGTCAAGCTGTATCTCCAGATCAGAGGTTTTATGTCTGCGAGGAAGAGACATGAGGCAAAGATACTACAAGAGTGAGAAAGGGGCATGTTGTTCTGAACACAACAGGAAGTTAGTTATTGTAGTTTGACCTGCTTATTTGGCCAACTCACAAATATGGTCAGCAGTTGGAGCAGTAACTTTGACACACTGGACTATGGTACTTTAAAACTCTAAAAATCAAAAATTCCACTCCTCTTCCTCTGAGTCATAACTCAGTCAAATCTAAACACACAGAGAGGATGCATATATTTTTAGATTCAGTGTGATTTATACTTTATGGTGATAGATCATTATCTACATCATTATGTTCATGCACAGATTTGCCTAGAAATCATAGAAAAAAAATCAGAATTTGCCTAAGAATGATCATATTTTATAGTTTTCTTCAGTATCAAAGTAATTCAGTGATAGTCGTCTGCACATTTATGTGTACCATACCATAAAAACATGGCTCAAGCTACAGCCAACAGCTAATTCACCAAATCCATTGCTACACTGAACTTCCTGTTTACATCTCCCAAAACATTATGGGAACTGCAATTCCAAAACCTTTGTTGAAATGGGGGTCCAAAGTGTCAGACTTTGAAAACACCTGCTCTAGATCAACACTCATTTCTGATTCTCCTCTAGTGTTTTCTTGGCATTGCTGCTATTCATAAACTTCCAATCAGTATAGAATATTAGCACGAATGACACTCATTTTTTGATGATTCTTTTCAATCACAATAAGTTTTGTCATGTCGCAACTGATAGCTCATTCACGTCAAAAACACTGTATTTGCAGAGGTTACTGAAAATCTATGGGGAGACTGCTGTATTTTAGGTTCTTCCAGGTGAGAATAATGCCAATCAAACTGTACTGACTGCTTCAAGATGCTAGAAAGCACCAGTCTCAGTTGTCTCCTGAGTGAACTGTTCTATACAGAGTAAGAATGTATTTCAGATTTATTACATACAGGAAACGACCCTGAAAAAAGAAGGTTTCGGGGAAAAGGAGACAGATGTTGACCTCTTATCCTTGCAGAACTCAGAATAACAAGCGAAATGACCACAGTCAGGACTGCGGTTCGCCCTCGTTCAAGGCTGCAGTTTGCAATCTTTTCATGTGATCTTATTTGGTGTTAACGCCATGGAACACAAACAACAGCACAGAGTCCAGAAAAGTCCTGATGGAACCGATTTACTTGAAGTCTACCCAGCCATGAACATGTTCAACATAGCAGAATGAGTGGCCATCGAATTTAACTAAAGGGAATTGATGGATAAATGCATGAGTTAAAACATGAAAAAACTCGTACTAAGAATGTTTTTTCAAACTGCACTGCCCTATCTTAGTCAGTTCAAAAAGCATGTTTGTACAGATCAATTTTTTTGGTTTTTAAAATAAAATATGTTCACAATTCATTATAAATAGCCCTGAATTTTTTTTGGATATAGAAATTTTGAAAACACTCCAGTCCAGATCCATCACAATTGAGATCAATATTGATCAGAAATTTGGAACAATTGTGCTATTAGTTGCACTATCCCCATGATTTGACACATCAGGTGTATATCTGGGCTAAATGTAAAGTACCTGAGGTTCTTCTCCACATCCCTGCTCTCACTCTGGTCCCCCTGGTTCAGAAGCCTCAAGATGCTCTTCTCAAAAGACTCAGTACACTGATCCTTAGGAAGCTGCGGACAGAAAGAGGGGTGGTAAAGAAATGGTTCACCTCTCATTCCCAAGGTCTTCTTCCCACTAAAATACTGCAGCTAACCAATGGAGGCTGGTAGCAAGTCATGACAAGAAAATCCAACATGTAAGGCTTTTACAGAAATACAGTTTATATTTATGGATTATATTGATCCTGAATTGACAAGAAGACATTTGACATGACATGATATGATATGATATGATATGATGCCCAATATCTTATGTTTCTAGAGTTACACATAAAGAATTGCTTATATGTCCTATTTCTTAAAGGGGCGCTTAGCTTAATATTTTCACTGGAGAGCACATAGAGCTTTAGTTGAATTCAAACTGCTAATATGTATATTTTTTAACGTTTTGTCGCCACTACAGAAACACCAGGTAGCTGCTGAAGTATGAAAAGGCTGTCTTACAATGACTACTGTTAGCTATTAGTTTGATGAATGGTTTAATTATGTGTGTACTGATTTCTGATGGTGGCTGCTCAACCTAATTATAAGCTAATCATACTCAGTTTCTAATGGTAGTGTGCAGTTGCCCTTTGTGTCAATTTTTTTAAAACCACTTTCCTTATTAAACATGACATGCGTGATGGTGTTATTGACCCCTGATGAAACTTGACACCATAGATGCAGCTATGTGAGTTTTCAATAGCAAAAAATTAAACAAGCATTATGAAGTAAATAATCATATGGACAGATTGTGTAAAATATAGAAATGAAATAACAGTTTGTGAAATCATTTTAAAAACTTGAGGCCTTTCAGTTTGTCTCACGCACGTCTCACTCTATTCTAATCAATTCAGCTGTCGACTCAGGCCAAGTAATGGTTCAAATTTCAATAGCACTACACATGTATAAACACAACCTGAAGCATGTTTTTACATTTCAAATCTAATTTCTATTCAATATGCACAAAACTACAGTAACTACATATGTAACATAACAACAGCATAAATCCAAAATTTAAATCCTAGCACTAGTAGTTGCACTCAATGGATGAAAAACAAACATACAAGAACTTCAAAAAAGTGGGTACCTTAAGAAGGAAATTCTCCAGCTCCAGATGTGTTTTGGTCACTTTACTAGAAGAAGAGTCTGACCACTTCACCTGAAACACAGAAGAGGACATTCTCCATCACTACATTTACTATAATGAGAAATCTGTCTACGGAAATAAAGGAATGGTCTAAATAATATCACAGTAAAGACAAGATACCATATGGATTTAAGTGATTCATTGTTGGTGATTAATTGTTGAAGGAACAGACATATGAGACAACTGACACCACAGCAACAAAACAAGTTATGGAGAACATAAGCCTCGTTTCCACAGCATGGTACAGCTTGGCTTGTCTCACTTTTGGTGCCACATATTTTTCTCGATATTGTTTTCCATTGCAGACACTACCCCTTCAATGTAGGGGCACCACAATATAGCGACACCACATGCAACTGATGTTTTAGAAAAGACTAAAGACTGCAACAAGCAAAAAGACAACTGAAAAAAACAGTTTCAGAAATTCTACATCACAGCGCATATGACTGGACGCCTGGTGGCAGCAGGTACTATGCAAAAAAGACTGGTTCCAAGCGAGTCAAGTCTCGAGCTGAGCCGCACCATGCAGTGGAAATGAGGCAATAATGCCATTAACAAAATATAGGATGTGCTATTCAAGAAGATAAAACAAAGCTGTAGCAACAGTTTGTCTGTCATCATCTGAACGGGATCAAACGACAGTACAACAACATTTGTACAGTATTCGTTTTCATTTAGGTTTTTTTAGTCACACAAAAACTCTACTAAGCCTGCCTGTGAGGTGCTAAAGCCCATGTTGTTTGATGTTGCCGTATTGCTGTAGTGCTTCCACCCTTACTTGACATTATCAATTTACAGACATTACAACTAGCACTGTTGTCATCTTTCTTCGTGAAATGAAGCCAAGCTTTGGACTGTTTCCTCCTTTTGCCATAACGTTTTCTTCTTGCAAGTTCCCAGCAGCATAGATGCATGAGTTTGTTGCAGCAGCCAAGCACCGAACCATGAGTTTGACACCACTGTTTTGCAATGCAGAGGCACGCAATTGTGATGGATCGGACAATTTGGAGCGAGTTCTCAACCATTCCAGTTACCAATTCCCATCCCTAGTAATGGTTGAGCCTATAAATTTGTACTTGACAGATGTGTTTGTATTTATTAAGCACTTTCTACCTTTAAATAAAACACAATTAGAAAAATGAAATGAACTGTAAACATAAGAAAAAACAACAACCACGTAAGATCTGGTTGTAAAGAAAACAGATTTGCATGTTAGACCACATAGTATTCTGTTTGAGACAGGGAGATGTGATATATTTTCTGAGCTGTATGAGCTCATGAGTTACTCATGACCATGAGTAACTGTATGAGCCTTAGGAAAACATTAATAAAGGGCAGGAACAGTACACCATGGTGTTATTTTTTTAAACAAAGTCATTTGTGACATTGACATGCAACATTGAATAGACACTGTTCACAACTGGCTGAATTACAACTTGATCAGTGTTCAGTAAGCTTCTCGCACCAAAGAACTTATCAGGCTATGTAGGATCAGTAAATATTACTCAAACCCTGTTTTCACTGTCTGATCCATTATGGCTGACTGTAGCAGTTTACGTTTGTTGTATGTTTAAACCGTATGTTTCCTCTAAACTAATTGCTAGCTTTACAAGACATTGTTTTTGGATGGATTCAAACTGTGCACAGCTAAAGAAGACAAAGCATTAGGATCTGCTATCCTGATGCTGCTATCCTGCTGAATAGTCATATACTATTAAACAGCATCGTATTCAGTTTAGCATGACAAAAACAGCAGAGTAGCAGAGTATGACTCAACATGCAGCAAGTGTGGGGATGGATTACTGTCTTAACACCACATGAATTTACAAAGTCAACCACAGGTGAGATGATGCAGGAAATATTGTCTTACTGCAAAGCTATGCCCAGTTAGGCTTTAGTGAGCTAACTGCATCTCAACAAAACTGGATTGTTTTTGCTCATTTCAAAATAGCCCACCTATTTCAATTCACTTGTCTGTGTGGGGATGTAGACTGCTGTGATAGGGAGCAATGTAACCTTGGTAAAAAGTGTGGTCTGTATTCATGTGCTTAATGGACACAAAAAGACCACATACAGCCATTTACTCCTTCTCAGCAGCACCAGCAGCCTATTTTAACCTCTAGAATATTCACACTAACTAGCATTTACAGCTATAGATAACGTGTCTTAAATTATGCTATATGATGAACATGGCACATGCCTAAATAGCTCATTGGTGCAGTGTAAATGCAAGTATTAATGTGTATGTGTGTGTGTGTGTGTGTGTGTGTGTGTGTGTGTGTCTTTGCGTGTGTGCATCAGTGATTTGGTCCAGTACAAGCAGATGGAGAGTGAGAACGGCTCACTGTTGTGAGTGCTTCTGGCTTGACTGTCGAAGCTCAGTCAAGCCAACAGGACTTAGGCTCTCCTCTCCATCTGTCTTACTAAATTTTAATTCTGTAAATGAGCGCTAAATATCCCCATTTGTTACTGTGAATCTGTGTTTGTAAACTATTCATTTTTGAAGGGACAAGCTCACCAGCAGCGACGAGCTACCACTGGCTTGGCATGACACTGCCTCACTATGGAATTGGAGTCAGGGATTAGCTGAGTGCAATGGCCAAGTGGTGCAGAAAAAAAAGAAAGAAAATTGTGCCGCAACAATATGGACACATGTAGAACCTGCATTTTTCCTGCATGGTCAAATCTAACTTGGCTGATACAACCTGTTCAAATCCTGCTCGACCTAACCAAAAATGTCACAATGTTGGAGATAAAAAAGCCTTACTTCCAGGTTGGCACTGGTATAACCAGCACAATGCACCACAGGGAGAAAGTGATGCCAAAAACCAAGATACCTTTCAGATCGCCACTTCATGCACAAACTTGCATATGAAGGCTGTGAACTGAGGGCTGTGGATGGGCGATAGGTGAGTCCATGTTGTATTTGCCCTGATTATGATTCAGCAGCAGCAGAAGCTGTTGTCTAACAAATAACCAATTATAAAATACTCTATTCAGATTGTAAAAACTAAACACTATCACCAATTTTAAAATAAGTGAGGAAGAGGAGCAATTATGGTGGTTGTTATTTAGCACACCGTGTATCTGTTTATTCAAACATTTGTTGTAAAGAAAGGCCTCTATGTATTCACTTGAACATTGTAGGTCTGAACATGAACTATCTCTATGCCAGAGAGTCATGTTAAAAGCCAATGATGTAGGTTGTTTGAATTTCTGTTTTACTGGTTTATCACCAAGCTCCACTATCAAGCTATTTGTTTGCACCAACTTTCAAATAGAGTTACCTGGCTACCCTCAAAAGCTGAGAGCAATGCAAGAAAGTGTTTAGCAGCAGAATGAAAAGCAAGTGTGTGTGTGTGTGTGCGTGTGTGCGTGGAAACACCAAAACATAACTACACTATTCAGGACTGAGTGTTCACATAGACAAACACAGTATCATGTTAAAAGAACACTTCCACTATACATGTTAAACTGAAGCACAGCAATATGTCTGTCCGCCAGCATGTATGTGTGCAATGTTGTTACCTACCTCAAAGTTGTACTCCTTGTCTATTCTGGTCCGAGAGATGCCCCTGAGCACAATTCCCTCAATATGCACCGCTGCAACAACACAGACCAATAATAATACTATTATGACCCTGTCTCTTGGACAAGTTCAGCAGGACAAGAGTAATGCAGCTATTAGGACTTGGCACATATCAACTCCACAAACACTTACTAGTATGTGTCTGCTGAAAGCCCATACAAGTACCAAGGCACTTACTTAGAGCACTTACTATGAATCAGTCAGCACTTTCTATGTGTACAGACAATTTTTCCATTTAAAAATGTTAAGGGAATACAGAAAAATGTGAGGGGGCTGTACTGTATATGCCACTGTGTCAACTGACAACATAAAAAAGCATTTAAAAAATTTTTAGGGCCAGTTAATGTGTAAATACAAAAAAACCCAAATAGGATATAACACAAAAAAGAATTCTAGCTATGGTTAGAAATGTTTATTCTATGACTGCTTGGGCAGAGTAAATCAAGCTGATGAAATCCACAAATCGAAATGCTTCCCTGCTCCCTGCTGCAAATTAATAGTAATTATTATGTATATGTGTAGCATATGTAGTATACGTGCACTGTTTCTATTCACCCTCTCTCTGCGTTGCCCAGCGGCTGGACCGTCGGCTCTGACACGGAGGATGGGAGGCCACACATTCCCCTAAACCTGCTGGGGAATGCAGGTAATCTGCCTTCTGACCCGTCAGCTCCTGGAGACCAAAAATACACCAAGTTAGTCAGTGGCCAATACTGGTCTGTTACAATCTTGACCACTAATAACAACAAGTCTATAACGTGTAGATGTTTAGCAAATAATAAAACACAGTGGCAAAATACGTCTTCCCTTTATGTTTTGCAGAATCCTACCAGCAGTATCTAAGATAAAATGTTTAAGTTGAACTATGTAATATTTTGAATAACCAACGTAATTCAGTGCAAAATTCTATTTCCATTTGAGCACAGTGCAAAGTTGGATCATCCACATCAACGTTTGTTGAGGTTTTCCCAGAATCTTTTGTAGGAGGTTATTTCTTGGGCTGAAAATATTGGGATACTAGCCCAATTCCTTCTTGGACATTTTTCTGTAGCTTAAGTAAAAATAATATTAATCTCTAATGAATTACAGTCTTCTCATTTACATCAACACAAACCCATAATATATAACACAAGTTAAGCTTGTCACGATTGGCAATTGGATCATATATCGACGATAGAAGGGATGATCGACCATTGGTTTTCCCTATGCTGAAATTTGAGTATCCACCATTGAATGACATGAAAACAGAAAACAACTGCCAACCCCTAATACCAACACCAAAGGAAATACGCTAAAGAGTTGCTAAACAGTTGAGCTACACCATTCATGTCGGATTTCAAAAAGGCAACTAAAGCATAAGTGCCTGATAATCAAAAGGGAAGAAACAGACATTATGTATGCACAACAAAACACAGGGAAGCAGTTTCTAACCATCCTCTCACTCACGGTTCTCCCTCCCTCTGCCACAGTCCAGAGACTAAAAATGGCATGTGTGATTTTATTAAGAGCAGTGCATCTTCACCAGGCCAGGCCCTGACTCACAATGATGTCAACCTCATGGATTCATCTAGAACAGAGACAACCCCGCAGAGCACTGTACCAACTGGATGTCAGCCTAAAGGTTTGCTCACTGTGATAATCAAATCAAATCGAGTTTATTCTAACATACACAATCACACATAATACAGCGTATAGTCAAATCCGTTCTCTGCATTCAAGCACTAGGAGGGCAGCCAGCGTGCAGCACCCGGGGACCAGCTCCAGTTTTAAGCCTGTGCCTAACATACATGGTGGGGAAAACTGGAGCACCCGGAGGAAACCCAGGAGAATACAGGGACAACATACAAACTCTACCCAGAAAGGGTTAACAGTGCTAACTACAAAGAAGTCTTGCATTAAAACCAATATTTTACTTTAACTATTCTTAACCATCGTCAATTTTACAATCACTTTTCTGTGAGACCATGGATTGTGGTTACAGATACTGGCAACAAATTTTTAATCATTGCACAATTAACTCAATTAACCCTAATTGTGAACTGCCACATGCACATGTGTGGTTTAGGCATAACAACACTTACAAAAGACCCCGAGGGGTGACGGGGTTTTTCATGTGCTGCTGGAAGGCTCTGACGCTTGAGAGTCGCCCGCAGAAGAGCTTTGCATTCCTAACATGACTTCTGATTAGGGAAATGATTTTTCATTTTTTAAGTTATATGATCTAATCAATCAACAGAGATCATTTACCACCTTTGTCAAAGGATTTCCTAGGTGAAACTGTGAGCTCTCTGTGGTCAGACGCACTATTGGCTCAGTCAATAATCCACCTTTGCCTCAAAAACATACAGTAGAATAAGTGGTAGTAACAATGTTATGTTAATGATTTCACCCTGCATGTCAACAGACTGGCGGATTTAATTCCAAGCAAAAACTATGGTGGTTTTTCACTGATTAATAACCTCAACTGAGGGGAGGAAAAACATCCAATTAGTAAAATCTGCAGAACTGAATTAGTTTGCAAGTACATGGAAATAAAAACGGCTCACTCTTGGACCTCCATGGGCAATTATTTAAGCATGATAGAGGAATTATTGAGATAAAGATAGAACAAGTGCTTGGGTGATGAGGAATACTGTGGAATGCACTTATCCCTCAGCAGCAACTATAACTGTTGAATACTGAAGTCCTTTACATAGTTTACACAAACACCTACTAGATGCTAGCTCCAAGAAAGCTCAGGCATTACCAAAGTGACACTAAGGTTTCAACTGTTTGTTTCACTTCAACTACGTGTCCTGGTGGCAATTTTGTAATACAGAGGTATTAAATTTGGTTGATTGACAGGTGTCTTCCACTAAGCCCTGAAGGCTGCTATAGGCTCCCACTTCTCTGAACAAATTTGGATTCAGGAACTGATGAGCATTGCTGCAAGCACTGAGCTTCAGGGGCCAATTATACAAACAAGGTTTACAGAGTAATCTGGATACCAATGTGAAAGGCAGAACCCCATAAAATTTATAGCATGGACGAACATAGAAAGATTTGTCTAAAGGTTTAGTCAGGAAATTCAGTTCAGATTTCCCAGTAAAGCTGCTCTGTTGGAAAGTCAACTTGCCCCCCTAAGATGTTACATTCATGTTTGTCTACAATCCATGTTTTGTGCCTACTTATTCATATGGGAACAAAATATGCTGCAGTAATTGTTTTTCTTCGGGGTTGCAACTTGTAAAAAAAAAGTGACATTACATCATTGTGTAACTAAGTTTGTACTTTAGTCAGTACACCATTTCAAAAACACATGCTACTAAAACTTAATGCACGTCTTACTGAAAAACTCTGCTTTGCCCAACACTAGGACACGAAAAGAAAAAAGAAACAATCAAAGGCTACTATGTAAATAAAGTCCCTCTCATACATAAGATCCAGTCTCAAGGTATGTCTATATTTCTTAATGTTGTTTGAGTTTTGTTTTCATCAAAGGCTCCAATGCTGAATTACAGATTAAATAATCACCATAGCAGTTAATATTAATACTGTTACTGCTAAAAGAAACTGAAAGTACATGAACATTTTCACTTCAATTTATCAAGTAATATATAATTTATCTGATTAACAAAACTTGTTTGGCTGGAGTCAAAACCTGCAGACAGTGTTGTGTCTCACATGGTTAGTAAGTGAATCAAGACTTTGTCAAAGTCCTGCAGTTACAGCACAGATCAGCTGGGACAGACAGTCTGAAGGAGCAGAGTGTTAGATAAACACACAGTATTGCATTTCATGGATAATGTAGCTATAGAGGCACAGCTTAGCATCCAGTAAGCTTGTTAATGACTTTCATATTTAGAAGGATAATGGTGGCCTGTATAGATCCACAGCACCAACAGATCCACAATGGGACCAAAGCAAACGAATCATAGTAATATCCAAAACATGTGAACTCGGTTTGTGTAACTGGTGTAAACCACCTGCCAAACTTTGGCTGCTGACAGGTTAGCTGGTCAGCTAATACATGTTAGCTAACTGTTAGCACTGGACGATAGCTCATGACAGAAACGTTTCCTGCTCGAGTATTTAGACAATATGTAGTGAAGCATTACATATTACTATCTAATTTACTACAAATGTATATGTTAATAGTTTTATAAGTTTCGCCAGTTATGCTAGAAGCGTGAACACAAAGAGCACAAGTTGGGCAAGTTTCGAGCTAGCTTAGCATGTAATAGCACTAGTTTTGGTTTATTTTTTATTACCGTCGCCTGGGCGTTTATTCTGAACTGACACTGGCGTCTCTCCTCCTCTATGGCCAGCTCGAATTTGTCCAGCTGCCCTCGGACCATCTCCCGTTGGTGGAAGTGGAAAGCTGGGTGTAGAGAGGCCATGGTGAAAAGCAGCGCCAACTGCTCCAGAGGTCCTGCTGCCGTGTCGCTAGTGGAGAAGCCGCAGTTCTGCTCCGAGCGGCCGTACACGGTCCCGTCCTGACACGGCGGGTGGGACGAGTGGAGGTGAGGGTCCCTGAATGGAGGGAGGGAGTAGTCATAGTTTTTGTAGAACAAGGCCGGATCTACATGGCTCAGTATCCGAAAGAGTATTCCAGCACATTCCCTGCTGTCAGACCCGAGGAGAGACAGGCAGACCAGGAGTTTGGACATAACCACCGGGTCGACCACGTCTGTTAAAACTCCCAGATCGCTCGGACTGTTCGCCCGAAACTCGAAGTCCCTTAAAACATGGTAGTCTTTTCTAGCGAGATCCTCCAAGTAGGATCCGAAAAAGCGGAGCTCCAGGGGTTGGCACATATGTAGCAGCCCGCACATGAACTCGATCCGCTTAGCGGGGTTTAGATGTAGGCCGAACCACTCGAACACGGTCTCCTTGTCCAGTTGGGCTGGATACACACACGGTCCGGGCGACTCATCCAGCCTGTCCGACACCGCGGAGGGAGGCACAGCCCTGGGAATATGCTGCTGCTCCGCCTGATCAAATGAATCGTCCTCGGCCGTTTCGTCGCCTCCTTCCTCGCCCGTTTTCATCGGTAGCTTCATTTTCAGCATTATCAGCGCTGCGAGAGAGGCTTCAAAGAGTAAATAACGGGCTGGCATACATTATTGACACGGTTTCCTGACGCTGAAAAGAGACGCGAACTGTCAGTTGTCTAACTGTGTTTTTACTATTTGCTAATCATCTGACGCGGCGATAGTACTGTAGCTTCTCCCTATGTTACATTCTTCTTCTACTCCTTATTTCGACGGAGTAGCTGTGTACGGTTACCATGCTGCTGCCATCGTGCGGCTGTTAGCGGACTTGCTGTAACCTACAGTAGGCCATACAAATAAATCTAAGATGTGTTACTGTATATTTTTGCTCAAACTATTCTTTTAACGACTGGACTGAAGTAAGTTCATTACCTTCTAGCAATTTAGTGTACTTCTAAACAGCATTTTTACAGAAAACACTTAAGCATTAGTGATTTGGTCTTTCTTCAAGTATATGATTGACTTAGTTACACTACACCTCTTCTGTAGTTACGACTGTCAAAGTTTTCAAAGTATTTTTATGTTTGCACAACAATCAATCATATATATATTATTAATTGTATGTTCACTTAGTCCAGTCATCATGACAAAATTATTAGTCAGACAATTACTTTTATGTAAATGTGATTTTCTTTTCTTTTTCCAAACACACACTTTTAATTTTTTACTTTCAGTTGATGTTCTAAAAAAGCAAATTTCTCTACTTGTGTTATTCAGCCAGTGTGTCAGTTCAGGTTGGTCAGTTAGATGGAGTAATTCGATTTTGACACAGGATCCCTCTAGAGAGCAACAGTAATGCAGGATCTGTCTTATTTGATAATGTGCTTTAGCAATGTGGAAATGTGCAAATAATCAAATTATCAAAACTATTGTGCAGTGAACCTGAGTTATGTGATACACTGTGCAATTACAAGAACATCTTACAATAGTTTCTCTCTAGGAAGGACACAAAATATTCAATATTCAGCCCAAATCTCTCTCCCCAGCACATGTTATTACTAACACAATATGCATCACAGGTAAATGCCACTCTCCATAGACTGACTACAAGCGATCTCCTTGGAGGAAGAGTTGTGTTAGCTATAACATCTGTTTTAAGTCAGCTTTCTCCTTTACTGAATTTGCACTGGAATTAAATTATTCAAAGTCAGTCTTTGTTCAGATGCTGCTCATCTAAGATACTGCTCTTTTTGGACCACAGGTAAGAAGAAGAATCTTATACTTGATCCTGAAAGTAAGTGGAATCCATTGCAGAGACTTTAACACAGAGTGTTGCAAACTATTTTCTTTGTGCCAGTTTCAAACTCTGACAAGTGTGTTATGTTTGAACTGTAACTAATCTGTACATTTTTTGGGGGGAGACCTGTGAACAGTTCATTGTGGTGGTCAAACCAACTTGTCACAAAACCATACACAAGCAATAATAAGGTTTTAAGGAAGATTATGGATGAAAGTGATTCAGTCCATAGGTTCAGTCCATAGGTTCAGTCGCTAATAGGTAACCTGATAGTTACCCACAGTGGTGGAATGTAATGATGTAATAAGTAACTTTACTTCAGTGGATGAAAGTGATTTTGTAAATGTTTGAGACACATTACAGTGTGTTTGCATGGTGAAACTCACAAATCACCACATTAGATATTTTCAAAATTTTCTGTGAAATTTTAGAATCAGAAACTTTATTTTTGCCTCTTTTTTTCTTTTGTTAAGGTTCTTATATTTTTACAGTAAATAATGGAAAGGAAAAACTGTTCAAACAAGACGAAAATAGGTGTTCGTTTCACAGACTTTCACTTAGGCAATACTGCCCTCTACAGGGAAAATGTGACAATTACAAAGAAAAGAAAACCAGAATGGGTAAATGTGGCTTCATGGTGCAGGTTTACTTCCTCTGTGTATGAAGAGGTGTTGCCCAGTGAAACTGGCCACTGGAGTGTTTGCTTAGTCTGGATCTGAACAGTCAAACAACTCCCTCCTGTTTCCTGACCACATTAGGTCAGATGCAATAAGATAAGAAAAGACAGCCATAAGCTGCACTTCATTTAATTTTAAGACAAAATTTATAGCCTCACAGGTCATAGAGGTCATTTGTATATACGCTTTTCATTCATTTTAATGATTCTGTCTAACTCCCTATAGTAATAGCTAATAGAGCCAACCTTTTAAACACTCTGTGCCAAAATGAGTGAAGTGTTTAATCTTTCCTTGACATCTAATGTTTTTATGATCCTTTCTTGAATTCATTCCAGAAGCTTAGTGTATGAGAGCATTGAGTTAAAAGATGAAATGTTCTGTTGGTTGTGCATCATTTTCAGCAGATTTTTAGAAATATGTCAGGAACAACCACTTTGTGACTGGCCCATTGCTGGATCATGCTTTATGTTCTGGTTACACCACCTACTTTCAGAACAAGTCTTTAAAGACACGCCTCTTGGCCTTCAGTGACATTCCTAACACACAGTATGAAGCCGAATGTTAGGGTGAACTCTAGTTTATTATAGGCCTGCAGTCCAGAAGTCCCACCCTTTCCTGTTCTCATAACATAGATACATAGAGTAGGTACATTCAGTAGAATAATGAATCAATTTCAGGCAAATTCCTGCATGAAAAGGGAAAAACAACACTGCATCCCAAACTGAAATGAACTGATACTTCCCTTAGCCTTGAGACTTGGAGCTTATCATAGTCCTCTGTGTTGTCCAGCTTCGTGTGGTCTGCTTGAAGACGAAGTGAAGGCACATATTTGGACATGTTTATTCAGTGCTATGTTTTTTTTATTTCTTTATAAATATATATTTTCTGAATTCAGAAAGGCCCTGGCAACAACAAAGCCCTAAACTGGCACTGAGGGAACAGCAGCCCTGATCATAAGGGTCTCTGAGAATAACTTCACTGTGCTGCTCCAACAGGGGGCAACGGCAGTTCAGAAGGTCCAAGGATGAACACACAGAGCTGCTGCCTCTCTTGTCAGTCTGCTTGCCTTAAAAGATACCAAATAAATGTTACAATACAATTCTTTTTCTTATCCTTGAGATTGTCTGATCTCGTTGCTCTTTCCCAGAAGCACACTGCTTGCATATTTTTCAGCCTTTGCAGAAGTTACATGTTCAGTCCATAGGTTCAGTCGCTAATAGGTAACCTGACAGTTACCCACAGTGGTGGAATGTAATGATGTAATAAGTAACTTTACTTCAGTCCAACTTTGAGGTAGCTGTAATTTACATGGGTATTTCAGAGAAAATATTTTACTTTTTACTCCATTACATTAATCATAGTTACTTGTTACATTACAAGGTCACGTAAATGTAAGTTTCTAAACAGAAAACATTTTCAGTTCATATACATACGCAGTACAAGACCTTACTTGTAAAGAAGTATTTTTACAGTGTGGTATTGCTTCATTTACTTAAGTAAACAATCTGAATACTTCCTCCACCACAGGATCTTCAGCGATTGGTGTTCTTTTTGAAGTCTGTGCAGGACCCCAGTTCTTTATACATGCATAAGTGAGTAAACTGATTTAACTGTTGATGATTTGAAACAAGCCAGGATGTTTGTCTGTTTTTCAGAGGTTGCTCTAGAGAAACAAGTCATTCAGCTTCAGTCTGTAAAAATACAGGCTAAATTAAAGGAAAAGGCTGCTGCTACTCTATATTTTTCTTGTTGACAAATTTCTTCAGACCAAATTCAACAGTGTGTCTGTCCATCCACCAGGCCCTCTCTTTAAAAAAAGACTCACATCTTTAAAACAGAGTCACAAGTAGATTCAAGTAGTTTCTTTCTTTTTAAGTTCAGTAGTTTCCCTAAAAGCTGGTCACTTTAGTTTTTTAGTAAATGTTACTTAAAAATATAAATAGTGCATTTGTCAGGGACTATTTTCAGAGGTGGATTAATACCCATTTAGTGCTTTAGTGAGTATTTATTGCAGTGGAATGGTGTATATTGGGTCAAAAGCTCATGGCAATGAAGGGACATGGTGCCAGGAACCCAGTGCAACAATATGGCTCACTGATGTGTCTTTAGATTTTGGAGTTCTTGTGTCCAATAACTATTAAAGGGCAGGTGCATGATCATGTTTCAGTCAGTTTCAGTGTATGATTCAGTGACTTTGATAAAAGTCTGGGGACCAAAATTATATTACTGTGAGAACAAATGATCGACAACATGTAGATTTTCTTTTGGTTTCACAACATTTCTGGACAACAATGGAGCTCTGTGGCACAGAGTAAGATATATCAAGCTTTAGATGCATTATTTCTGCAATTGAAAAATAAAGGTTTTATTGAAAAATCTTAAAAAATGGAAAAAGTAGTTGCACTTTCTGTTACAAAAAATATAAAATAAAAACAAATTCAAGAACAAATCAAAATTTTGTTTGGGCAACTACACTAGAACAAAACAGATTAAAGTCAGCTATATCTTCCATCATAACATTTAGATAGAGATTTGTCATTTAGACACATATGAAATGCATACAGTGTAAATGTGTACATTTATTCAGTCAGTTTTAATCACTTATGAGTAAGTTGGCTGAATCATTACTTACAGAGAGTATCACGGAGGTTCAATATGCTCTACAGATGCTGTTTCATCTCTCCCCACAGGACTTCTTTAACCTGTAATTTAATTAAACTCCTCCACAGCAGCAGTAAAAACATGCTGGCTGTTAAACCACAGCTCTGCTCCAGGAGATCATATGGCTACTGATCATGGTTTCAGCTAATCACACACAATCCTATCATTTCAAAATGATCAAATGCTGGTACTTTAACCTAGTCTATTGCTGTCTCTTTATAAACCATAAATTGTATGAAAGTCCTTTGAAACGCTTTTTTAACTGCACATCTATCAATCTGTGTAAAATATTTAATGAATTACAGGTGTTAGCAATGATTCATTAGGATCAAAACTCCAAATCAGACACTCATTTTCACATTGCGGTCAGTCCGCACATCAGACGTGTGTGTGTAAATCCACATCAGGCCCACATTGGTCTCTGCAGTGTTGCACTCTGTGGTGAAACTAGCCACGATTTAGAAAGTCTGCCCTGACACTCCCACTGCTCCCTCTGCCAACCAGAGGGAGGACTGTCACTACAGAGTCAGGACTTCAGTCTCTTCACTTTCTCCTTGCAAAGTGGCATTCATCATTGCCTACTTGCAGCTGAAAGAGAAAGGTAGGGCCCTGTAATCACTTCTTTACTGCATGAGCTGGTGTGTATAGGGATTTGATTTTGTGGAGGGTGAGTCGGCCTAATAGAGTGCCAACTACTTAATATATCTGCTCAGGCTGAGATCACATTTTGTGATTTTTTTTTTTTTTGAGATTGCATAATCAATATCAAAGGGACGTTAGTCATAAGGAGACAGCATTACAAGAACATGCATTTGCTCTTTTTAAGAGAATATGAGTGACCTCTGTTCTCGCTGGTGGTTAGTTAGGTGGTTGGTGTTTTATTTACCGCTCAGTCTGCAGTTGTATATATGGTATATATGTATGCATGCGTGTATCATCCCTTTTCCAAACTCGATGTTACCATGGCATGAGTTTGGTTTGGCTACAAGTGAGCAGCCATCGGGACAATGAGACAAGCTAAATATACTGTATAACTGCATACATGCACCTCTGTTATTATGGGTCAGCTCTGCCTTAGCGCAAGGCACCAGTGTCTCTCTGTGTGTCTCTTGGCATTTCAAAGTTATGTTGTTAGCTGAGTCTGTAGCCTGAAATAACTTGCTCTTCCATCCTAATTACTGTATGTACTGAATGAACTGGAAATGATGGAGAAGGTGTGTGGGATGGTGTTCAAGACTGTCGAGGGATGGGACAGAAATGGATGGTTTGGGACATACAGTTTTATCATGTCAAGTGTATTTCATTGCTGAATGTCGGGAAAGTATAGTCTTCAGAAGTAGTTACCAAATTATCTGTCATCAAAAAGTTTTATATGACAGCTTAAAGACTTGTAGTTATTTTTGCCTTGAACTGAAGTCGATAAACGTACAATCATACAAACATACAACGCAAATGAAAAGTTCAGAATTCTCAACTCAACTCAGGTCATAAGCAATCATACAAAGCCACAGTTCAGATGCAGTCTTTCATGGTCTGGTACGGCCAGTAGTTTATGGTGGCTGTGTTACAGACGTTACTGAGTCAGTTCTCTGACTTTCACTTTTCTATACTTGAGCCACCATTACATTTAAGTATCCACCATTAGCCCTAAACTGTCAGCAGAAGGTTTGTGTTGCATGTTTAAAGGACCATATCACTGTTTTTGCCTGCCCTGCTTGTGACCTTAGCGCTCCATATGTTATCCTGTGGTCACTTAGTGTTTAAAAAATCCAAAAGGTATTTTGGTTATCCAACACAGAGCTTCTCTTTTGGTGATCAAACTAATGTCTCCTCGTAACTTTAAAATGTTTCCCCACTCCAATCTGCTCTTCTTCTTTCTGTGCTAGCTATAACAGACCAAGTTCAAGTTCAAGTTTAATCATTGTCGGTCCATCTGTATCTCTAAGCACATATACAGTGGAAATGATATAATAGAAAAATAATAGAATAGAATAAAAATAAATTAAAATGCAATTAAAATAATAAAATAATGGCCAGGCAAGTCTATAGAAATATGATGTTTAACATGTTGATTTCATCCTGGGCAAAGATTTTATTATTGTGAACAGACATCTGTGATATCACAAAAAGGAATGACACACAAAAAATTTAGATTTTATATTTATATTTTTCTCCTATGATCTGTGTAGAGGTCACAATGGAGCTATGTTTTTGCATGTTTCAAACCCACTTAGTACAGATCAAGTAGCACATCTCTAATTGTGTTTCCATTAGAATTTAGCAAATATTTTCATTCGAATTTCCAGAGAATCCTGGAAAATAAAATGTTAATTAATGCACATTTCCATCCAGTACTGCTGAGTGAATATCATGTGGAAAACACGATGCAAATATGGCAGTCAAGCATAAAAAAATGTTTTATGACTTTCCCATTTTTTTCCTTTTAATTTTCTGTGTTTCCACATTGAGTATTTGTGCAATCAGTTTCAAATTTGTGGCATAAAAACCAGGTTGAAGGAAACGCACATAATGTCAACCATTTTCCAAACAGGCAGTGGTGTCCTTTCAGGTCACTACAGAATATCCAGATGAAGAAGAATTCATCACAGAGATCCTCGTGTCTGCATTTATTAATCACTTATGCTAACATTACGTGGCAATAAACTGAGAATTTTGTGAATCAATCTGCACTTTGCAATGATAATGAACATACTGTATGACAACAAAAATCCTGTAAATCATCACTTACATGCAAGTTTCAAATCACTGCAAATTGATTTTCATAACATAGTGTCATGAATGAAAAGCAATGAAAGAAGAAAGAAAATTGTAAAACCATGTTCAAAATATAAATAAATATTCAACCTGCAATGGAAAATGGTCAGTAGTTGTGTATAAGTAGCTTTATGTAAATGAGTATCCTGTCAGACTCCACATCTCATAATTCATTGCAATGACGAAATAATGCTCTCAGCCAGCAGTCAGAAATGAAGCAGACCTTAGCATGTTAGGAATATATGGCAGTCCTGGAGTTGCTCGTTGCAGTCATCTTTGTTTCGTAAACCAACAAAAGGCGCTGAGCAATCCCAGCAACATCTGTGCACAAGGAATGCTCTGTGATGCCGAAGCCAGCGGAGGCAGTTGATGTGGTTGGTATACTGCACTTCTGGTTTGCCAAATGTAGAGTGAGGTTTGGAGGAATTCAGGTTCACTACCCACCTATCCCACAGCGTGTCTGTAATGACTAACGTGCTTTAAAATGAAAGAGTGAGGCACTGAGGCAAGGATGTATAGATGGATCTAAGGAAGGAAAAAAACGAGTGTATTTTCGAGGAAACGGGTAGAGACACTTTTAGAAACAGTGAAACATTTGGAATATTCTCCAGTGGCATGCTGTGCTATTCACAGTGGCCTCAGTGTCATAAGGTTTGAAATGGAAATCAAAGGGAGGAAAATCATAAACTAGGGACAACTGTCAATGGTGTTTACATACTGCACAATCGTAACGGTCAGCGATAGAGAAAACACACCAGCAGCCCCCCGTCATTAATGAGTGGACACATTTATTTTCAGGAGACAAAATTTAGTTTTCCTGGTCTTCATCTGACACCTGAAGATACGTGTCTCGACATAGAGCCCTGGCTGGATTGATTTTTGACATCCACAGAATTTAATGTAGAGTGTGTTTGGACATTTAAGTCTGTCTCACCAGTAGTCATGTTTCCATCCAAATTTACTACAATTAAGCAAATTTCCTGAAAATCATTAAATAAATGAATGTGAATGTGTGTTGCCATCCACTACTGTTATGTGAATATTTGGAGTTGGAACCTGTTTTATACAATCTGTGGTTGGGACATCAAGATAAACAGCTGGTGGAGCAAATTCTCCAGTCGGATGCCGTTAAACTATTGCAGAAGATGATGGCGCAACAAGATGGCATTATTAAAATATTGCCAGTTAAACCTCAGGCGAAAGAAAGCAATGTGATGGATGATTTTTTCTTATCCAGTGAAGCAGACGTTTCAGTAGATGTTTAAGTCCATGCTTCATGATTTATTGGCTAAATCTGTTTCCACTAGCATTTTTCAAATTTCTGGCGCTTACACTCAGGTTGGATGGAAACTCACTTACCGAAGTTCTGCTCACTCTCCTTTGTGAATCAAGCTGCTATAAACTGAAGAAGTTCTACTTGTCGTCTTTATTCCAACAAGTGCACCAACTAAACAACAAAATGCACAGTTCATCATTGCCTTTAAAAACAACCCATAATACACTGTAGTTTCTGATCTGGCATCCCTATTGGCAGAACAACACAGTTTGTCAGTGCCATCCAAAAACCATTTCAGATCCCAATTACATGAACGTTTCCTGATCTGCCACCGCTATGGTTGAGGTTTGGTTAGCTTTATACACAAAAACTACTTGGTTAGGGTTAGGAAGAATTTGTGGTTATAGTTAAAAGAAACCAGTGTTGACTGGGAAGTGAATGGTGGCCTCACATGTCAAAGATGATGAGGTTCTGTTCACACTAGAGCTCTTTATCCATTAAAAGTTAATGTGCGTAGGTCGTATTTAGGCATTTGAACAGTGACTGGTGCTGTTGTTTTTCTTGGGAGGACAGTCTCTTTTATTCCCAATCAGTGGGAAAGCTGTAGGAACAGCAGGGACCAAGCTAATGAAACGTATTGGATAAACAATTTTCTTATGTTCATACCCACAAGCTAAAATTAATGGCAGAGTTGCAAATATTTTAATGGGAATCAAACATTGTAGTTTTGTGTGTGTGTGAGGGCTGGATTCAAAACTGGTGGCGGTGGTGGCAGGGTGATTTGCACACGTGCTGCCTGTATGAGATTCCAACAAACCTTTTTCCACAGCAGACATTTTCATACCTGGTATTAAGATGTGATCTGTATTTGGATACATTATCTGTTAGTTAATCCGTGGGCCTTTACATTCACACCTGGTAAATGTTTTCTTGTTATCTTAAATTAGTTTGGGTGGGTGGCTGGAGGACACATCAACAAGACAAGGCAAGACTTGCTAGATGACTTACAACTTGTAGCCCTTGCTGGGCTTGCATGAATTAGCTTTAAGATTTTGAGTTGAGTGTTGAGCAACTACCTCCAAATGTGGTCTGGCTGATCCAATCACATTCCGATCCCAATATGTTCTTCATGCAATTACACTTGCATTACATGTATCCTCTAGATTATGTATCCAGGTACAGACTGTATTTTAATACCAGATGTAAATGGAGTCTATTACTTGGCATAGCATGCTAATAATGATGGCCCTGTTCCATTTAGTTGTGCCAGTAAACCAGTACTAGGTACAGTAGTAGGATTGTGACACTAAAAATTGTGTGCACCGTAGACACATCATTTCATTTCCCTGTATACGACACCTTGTATATGGAGAGAATGATGATAAATTGTAGTTGAAGATGGACAGAGCTATGATGACATTTGTGCGAGGTCACCAAACTACATGAACCAATAATGATACAGGTGTAAGTCTCTCAACCTCACAGATGCAAGAAAACTAATAAGAGGGTCAGAGAGAAGTTAGTCAAGCACAGTCTGTACCCACACGTCCTCGGGAGAGGTCTAATTAGTGAAAACCCCTGTGTGGGTCAAAGCAGGGCCTTTACCAACAACGCAAGAGAGAGCAACACAAAAAAAGGAGTAAGAACAATTCAAGAAAACAACAGCACAGGAAATACACATAATCAGTTGTTTTAGCCAAATAGAAGATAAGGGGAGATGAAAGGGTTTGTAGAAAACAGTCAGCAGGTTTTTGACAAACGTGACCTGTATCTTATAATAAGAATGTTTGCTGATTTTGGATCAGTGTAAAGGGCCACCTCAATGCCAGTCAATCTATAGACATTGTCAATAATAGCACTCAATTTCAAGCTGTTAGACAACAACTAAGACTAATAAAGAAGGTCCAGGGGTCCCTTCTGGATCTCTACTGCAGTAACTTATCTTATATACAGCTTAGTGAAATTGTCCCATCGAACTGATCACATGTAACTCTCGTATAGTGCACACAGTCCACATTTAACCCTGGCTCCTGCAGTTCACTAATTTCAAGCCCATGGCCCACTTGTTACCCATGTTGCTCACATGTAATTCATACTGGGGACACATGTGCATGTTGACTGGGCACTGACACACTGATGCCTATATTCAGTAGCTTTATCAATTATTGTTGTAGATTAATCCTATAACCCTTAAATATTATATAATATTGCCATTGTTTAATGCACTTTCTATAAGTGGGAAACTGTACTGAACAGATGAGTTTCATTTATTTTATTTTTTCAGTCATTTCAATTGTGGTCTTTGCACATTATACTGTTTACCACTTGGGAGTAAAAAAGCATTAAAGTCACAACTGGAAGTACCTTTGTACAATATCATTCTATAATATCAAGTCAAACAAGAGAGAAAGTGAAAAAAGAGACAGTCGGTTACTGGAGCTGGGAGGAGACTTTGTAAACGAAAGGTTGTGGTGGCTGCACTCTCTTCAGCTGACTGATCCTCCCCTGTCTTTAAAGCCTCTGCCAGCATACTGCAGCCCAGTCTGTCATGTTTAGATTTCTGTTTTCCCAGCCCAGCGTTAGTGCTCACGTTGTTATTTTCTCCGACCCAGCCTTGTGGTCGGCGGAACCATGTTTGCGCTGCACAATGAACACAGGGAGAGCTCCGCAGAAACACACTACCAGACCATGTGTTGCATGGCTCAACGTGAAAACTCGCAAAAAGCATTTCTCATGGACAAGGAAAGAACAGTGGAGACTGGAGTGATATCACAAGGCCTTCAAACTCTGAAGCTATATATCATATATGTGCCAACTCAACAGTACAACACAATTTAGTCACTGGACTTTTTATAGCTGTTGGAAAGAGCCCTTCTAATTCATGGAAACACAAACATGTATTAACACTGTTTGTATTATGATATGGGGGTTTTTCCATATATTTGTAATATAGAAATCAAAGTCTCAAGACTGCCAACATATTTTTTTTTCTGAAAACAAGCTTGAGCATTTTATTAATTGGACACGATATGGTTTAAAAGTGAACAGTAAACAGTGAGCTATTTAGACTACTGTGCAGGCTGTAATTAGTATTTAAAACAACAGAGGCTTTGTCTCCAAAGCAGCTAAGATCCTCTGACTGATTTGTAGGTATTTATTTCAGCTGTAGCATTTAACAAAATAGCAAATATAGATCTTTGTCTGGTTCACTCGGTGGCTCTCACAGCGGCTTTCTGTCTCTCGCTTGCTCATTTGCTCACTTAACTTCTCTCTCTCACTCTCTCATTCACATTAGACTCAGTAAGTCAAACAACATAGAACATTATTTTACTGCCAATAAACCTTAAAAGAAATAATAATGATTTGTGCGCCAACCTCTGCATGCTCACTGTATGAATGAATGAATGAAGCAGTACACTGTTCATTTGTGTTTGCCCAATCAGTCACTTTCTGCAATGGTAACTCCAATGAACTTAATTTAGACTCTGTCCCCTAGAGGACATAATGCGTATTACACCCAGCACCACCAAGGTGTGGGAAGAAACAAACAAAGCTGAAGTTTTGTCTTCAGGGTGGCACTATGGGTCAGTAGAATAAAATAGTTTATCTCCTTGGGAAGATGAATATGCTCAGTTGATGGAGGTTGGAGGTGACAGAAATCATTTGTTATCATTGTTGAAATCCTTCTTGTTTTCAACACTGATGTAGCCAGGTTGGACTGGACCGAGGTGGGCCGCTCCCCTACGAAGCCATGTTGCTGTGGTCAGTATGGAGTGCAATATTGCTACTGACCCCGCTGGAGGCTGCAGAGGAGGACGATGTCCGAGCAGGTAGGGATGGTTCTATTATATAAAGCCCAGGAAAATCATGTGAAAACATAAGCAAGAAGTAATGTACATACCAGCAAGACTCTCTTTTGTAAAGTCTTAGCTGCAGGGGCCTAGCACAAAATTCTGGACCCTGAACATAAGCATTGTCTATGGGCCCCTCCTCACATCCACAGCTATTCATGCTAGTATCTTTGGGCCCTCCTCACATAAGGGCCCTGTCCCCCTTTCCCCCCCATCCTACACCCCTGCTTAGTTGATCTGGCATGATATATCTACACAATACATAATTTAGATTATAGCTCATATTGATATAGACATAAGTCTGAAACAGAGAAATTTTCAGTTTATATCAGTTTGTATCTTTAAGATATTTCTCTTTGATGTGTGTGTGTGTGTGTGTGTGTGTGTGTGTGTGAGTATAGGCTGCAGCACAGCTGTAAATGACCTGGTTTATATTGTTGATGGCTCATGGAGTGTTGGCTTCGGTGACTTCGACACAGCCAAGCAGTGGCTTATTAACATCACCAGCCAGTTCGACATCAGTTCCCACTACACCCAGGTAAGATAAACCACAGTATACTGTATGTACTGACCATGAATTGAGTGGCTGAAAGAGTAATTTCCATTTGCAATTAGCAGGCATCTGTTTATGGCCCGTCTCATCACTATCATCTGATTATTTTCTCCTGTCAAATCAAGACTTAAGTTTTAATTATGCGTGTGTGTGCTGTAGGTGGCTGTGATCCAGTACAGTGACACTCCTCGTTTAGAGATTCCTCTAGGGAAACACCAAGGTGGAGCAGAGCTCATCCAGGCCATACAGAGCATCACCTACCTGGGAGGAAACACACAGGCAGGACAGCATGTTTTCTATTAACAACTCTACCAGTCGTGATTTGCATGCAGGTATAATGAGAATATATAACACCTCAGTATGTTCTTATCATACTGTATGTTGACACTGAATACATTTACATTCACACTAAATACATTTGCATGTACACTTTAAAATATGAATAACTTTTAGATGCAGACTCAGGGGCATCCACTGACTGGATAGTGTTTAACAGAAATAGATACTTTGAAATTTCTGCCACTAATCTAAATATATTCCTTGGACAAAGACACACTACTGTGTGAAGGTAGGTAGCATGAGCAGCCTTGTTAAGCTAAAGAGTTTCAGCTAATATGTCTGTGTCTGCTGTGTTTATTTAGAGCAGCATCCTCTCTAGTTATCTAAAAGTAGATAAAGAGTTTAAGAAGCTGAATGATGACGACACCACTGTCATGAAAACTGACAGTATGAAATAAAATGAGACGTCATTAAAAGAAAAGGAAAATATTGTCAATAAGAAAAATGCTAATATGAAACAAGAGCTGACTTTTGAAAAAAAGACATTTTAAAATAAAAACATCAATAGTGAAAATGAATGATCAAGAGTGACGGAAGGATAAAACAGACTTTACTCTTAAAATGTACTATAAAAATGTTTTACTCCTTCCAGCACTGCATCCAAAAACAACTAGAAACTAATAAAACGGAGCAGGCTGAGGCTGGTTATGGAGAGGAACACTAAACTTAGGCAGGTCCATTGGTGCCAACACTCACTCACCACAGGTGCATCTGCAGCAACATGACCACACAGCAACACCACAAGCACAGAAATGGCCCCAAAACATACTCTGTTTGGCTGCTTTGCTTTATTTCACATGCTCTTGGGAAAAGAAAAACAGGCTTCACATATATGTCTTTGAACTCTACTTTCTGCATTTTGGTAAACAGTTTGACTTCTGTATCCTGTTGTAATCTATTTTCCCAAGGGAGATTCAAAAAGCTTTTTTGTGTTTGACTGAATTTGAAATCTGAAGCACTCAATCTGTAGCTCTCAATGGCTGGAAGCTGGTGAACATACCAGTTCACACATGATCTGTCATAGCATCATGGCGTTCATCATTCACTCCACCAGCTCATCGCTGTTGTTGTTTGCAGACTGGCAGGGCCATCAAGTTTGCTGTGGACCATGTGTTCGCCTCCTCCCATAGAACCAGCCAGGTCAAGAACCGCATCGCTGTGGTGGTTACTGATGGCAAATCTCAGGATGATGTGGTAAGTGTCGCTTTGCCATTTTCAAGTACTTGAGTGAAACCAAGGCAACTTTATTTGGGTGGGACTAAATCACAGTGGCAGCGTCAAGAGGCTTCAGAAGTATCATCAGTGTGAGAAAAGAACATCAGGAGCTCCCCCATCCTTAGAACCTAAACAAGAAAACACTATCTGGCAGGGGATATCCACACTTCCTGCAAAAACCCTCTGCCTCGTTGGAAAACCTCTTATTATAACAGACGGCCTGTGTCTCTTTAGGTGGATGCCAGTATGGAGGCACGAGCTCAGGGCATTACAGTGTTTGCGGTTGGAGTTGGCACTGAGATCACCACCTCGGAGCTTGTGTCCATTGCCAATAAACCATCATCCACCTATGTCCTATACGCCGAAGATTACACCACCATTGACCGTATCCGAGACTCCATGGAGCAAAAGCTCTGTGAAGGTCAGTCTTTTTCCCCATTCTGTATTCCCAGGGCAAATTTTAATCTCAGTGTTACTTAACATAGAAATGCAGTATGCTGTAATGATCATATAGGTTTATGCTATTACCACTAGTTTATTTTTTCAGCTTTATTTCTGATGATTAATGTTTTGTCAGTTTGGCCTGGCAGATGGCTCTAAATACAACAATACCCATGAGCCTCAGCTGCCATTCCCATTGAGAAGAAGCCCGAGGTCAGAGGTGCAAACAAGAGGGGTAGAGAATTTAAAATGCTTTGTTGTAGTTGGGAACAAAAGACAGTTCTGTAGTTGTTAAATTGACCCAGACCCAGAAAAGTTTTTAAGCTGAAGATGGTAAAAATCAACTTTCTTAGGAACTTAATCTTACTAATTTCAAGCTGTGTGACTTGATGCATCTTGCTGAAATTCACCTTAGTCATAGAGTCATAGAGTTTTTATGTACAGTGGCTTGTGCCTTTGATTTTTGAAATATAATTTATAACCAGATCAGCAATTGCTCGCCAACACATTAGCCTTAACAATATTAAAAGGCAATACAATGTCATGGCTGTGTGTCTGTCAGATTTTTGTGGAGCTCCTCTGCCCACTCATTATTAACGTTAATAATAGCTGCATCGATTTAGTTTTGATTGTTCCAGTGCCCTGGTTTGTGCATTATGACTTACTGTTGAACTGAATCAATGTCAATGCTATTACTTGCAGCTGTGCTTTAGCTGGGAACAGTGGATGTATTGTATTGTGGTATGAGATCCACTGAATTATTTTAAATTCAACAATAAAAAAATTAATTCAATTGCCTTGTGTCGTCTACAACAATAAAAAACAATACATCACCAAATAACACAGCTAACCCCAAAAGGAATGGATTTTTTTTTTTTTTTTTTTTACATTTGTCCCTTTAGTGGTTAGCTTTGCTGTCTGAATAAATGACCAAATTCCTTTCTAGAGTCTGTGTGTCCAACACGAATCCCTGTGGCATCTCGTGACGAGAAAGGCTTTGAGCTGATGTTGGGCATGAACGTTCAGACGAAAGCCAAGAAAATCTCTGGCTCTCTGGTTTCTGAGACAGCCTACGCTCTGACCGCCTCCACAGACATTACTAAGAATACCAGGTAGAATACTGTCTACAGAGTCTGATGAAAAATCTATCTACTTTTCATATTGTGTGCATTTTATTTTTATCTGCTATTATTTATATTTAGTTATTTTACTTCATCCTTATACTAGGGAGATTTTCCCAGAGGGCCTTCCTCCATCCTATGTGTTCGTAGCCACCCTGCGTCTAAAAGGGTCTTCAAGCAAGCTGACCTTTGACCTTTGGAGGGTGCTGTCTAAGGATAAGGAGATCCAGGCAGCGGTGACACTAAGTGGGAAGGACAAAACTGTCATCTTCACCACCACCAGTGTAACAGAAAAGGAGCAGAGAGTCACATTCAAAGCTGGCTTTCAGGTTGGTATTAGGTTATCTGTAAGTTTCATGTCCATAACAGATGGTCACACCATTACGGGAAGAATTTCTCACTTGGTTTTCCAATATGCCCAAGTGTGATAATGCGTGATATCGCTCTGTCAAATACAGTTCAAAAAACATGATTCCACCTTTGCCTCTGGACACAGCTACAAAGACTACATCACTTGCATCGCTTTAGCTTCAGCTGTCTTGGTTAGCCATGGTTTGCTGCACAGGTTCTTGACTGACTCACTATTCAATATGAATTAGAAAATGTGGTTTTCCTTTCTTTAAAATGTGAGACTTATAAAATAGGACCTCTTCAGGAAAACAGAATGATTTGGAGTAAAGAAAGGAGAAGTAAGGCTCTGACCAGCAGTCTTTAAGAGATGGATGTTTCCTATGAAGAAATGTTAAACTTGCAACATTTATGATGTTTTTACAATAGTACCTGATTCATTAAGTATAATAAATACACATAACATCACAACATTTACACTGGCTAATATAAAGAGTGTACTCTGTGGTGCTATCATTATTTTCCTGCCCCTGAAAGAACATACAGTGTTGCTAGAGTTTACTCTGTCTCTTCCAATCTTGGCTCTCCACGTTGGTTGCCGTGAATGAGTCTGACTGGGATGACAAGCAGAGAGCCAAGCTAGCAGTTTTTAAAATATCATCCCCTGCTCAGCTCAATACACAGCTGAACCGGTGAAGACGTAATGTGATGGAAGAACGAAGCTCAAAGAAAACGATTCCTTCTCTAAACCACTGCGTTTCCCCAGTGGAAACTAGTCGGTGGATGTGTAGTTCTTGGAGTGCATGCCTCTGTTTCCATGGCAGCACAACGTAATAATACATCCAGTTGGACACGCCGGGTTGTTTTTTCCAAAAGACACCCACCACCCTCCATCCCAACACACACCTAGACTTTAGAGAAGAGTGTTCAACAGCGTTGTAATTATGTTCAATTTGTGTTTGCACATGTTTGATTTGATTTGGTTTGAAGGGGCTCAAGGTAGAAGTCTGTGATTTGTCATTTGGAAAGGATGGCTGTGGCTCAGTCCCATTGAAACAATAGCTGCTCTGTTTCTCTTTCTCCCTCTATGTGGTTTGAGCTTGTTAGAAAATGATTGTGATGGAAAAAGGAAGGAGTTTATAGTCTTAATACCTTGCTGACCACAACCATTCATGGAGCATTTAGAGAACAGATATTTTTGGCCTTACTGACAAAATGTGATTAGATGACACACATAGTTGACAAGTTAATAATTGTTTTCATATCTAACTTTGATCATGACCCAAACCTTGAACAAGTATGTTTGTGTCATGAATGACAGTTTTTGAGATAACCTTGTGGTATTTATAAAATTCATATTTATGCCTTCTCTCAGGCTCTGTATGATGAAAAATGGCATCAGCTCAAAGTCCTGGTGAGACCACGCCAGGTCACTAGTTTCCTTGACGATCAACTGATCCAGGAAGTAATGCTGGAACCGGTGGAGCCCATTTACATAAATGGGAAAACACAGTTGGCTAAGAGGCGAGGAACTAACATCACTGTGCCTGTGAGTAATAACACCACAACTGAGAGGTCCAAGCACACCAGGAAAAGCAAAGAAAGTCCCTTAAAAAATTTGACATCCCAGTTTAGATCCCAGTGTTTGGCTCATGAAGCACATAATATTCATTGATTTGTTAAAACCAGGCCAAATGTATAGTAATATTAATATTATTAGTAAAGAATTATTGTAGTTGTTGAAGCACAAAAAGTATTCCTTTAATACTTTTTTCAGCAGATCTCAAAATGTTCCATTACTCTACAGCTGTTAAATGTATTTTAATTTCTATGACACTTGCAAAAAAAAAAGTTCAGATTGCTTAATGATCCCATCTCAGGTGAACACAAAACTGTGTCTATGCAAGACTGTATTCAAGTTTCTTCATGAAATCTGTCCTTATCTTACTGTAGAGACAAGGACGAAAAGAGACATTAGAAAATGCATTTCTATGTTTTCATCTTATTATTTTTAGTACTTGTTTGTACTGTTCTTTCCAAAATAAATGCTGCTACTAATAATTATATTAACATAGCACCTTTCATACAGAAAATGCAGCTCAAGGTATAAAAAGAAAAGAACTTACATACAACTTTGTCAATATATATATTTTTTATAATAAGAAAGGAAGTAAAATAATAGAGTATAATTAAATATTCCAGCATCTGTCCAAAACCTCATATTACATGTTCATATATTACTTTATATTACTTTCTCTTCCCTCTCTTTTATCTCTTTCATTCAGGTGGAGATTCAGAAGCTGCGTCTGTACTGTGATCCTCATCAGAGCGAGAGAGAAACAGCTTGTGAGATCTACTCTGTGGTAAGACCTCTGCTCTCGCCTGTATCTTCTGTAATCACCATTGCAAAGGTCACATTTTGTACTCCTGTATATGGCTGTGTGTGTGAGGCTACAATGATGCTAACCATTATACTTTCTCTTGTCCTCTCTCTTACATTATGCAGGATGATGAAAGGGTAAGTACAGTTTCTATCCTCTCTTACATGCTTTTAATATGACTTTGCTTAAAGATATTTAGTGGAGTTATACAAAGGTAATGATGCCACACCTAATTTATTTCAATTGTAACAAAATCCTAATATAAAAATTACATTTTTAAATGTCTAAACTTCACTCTGGTTGCTGTCTTCTACCGAACGAGGAAGCGTGTGTCTTGTATTGCAGACATCAGTGTGGTTGTGTTTCCTCAGTGTCCTCTGAATCGAGAAGCCACAGTGGAGGAAGAAGACTGCAACTGTGTGGTTGGACCACCAGGGCAGCGTGGCCTGCCAGGACGCATGGTAACACACACGCACACACATTGCTTTGTTCTATACGACTCAAAGGACGTTTGATATATGACTTGTCTTCTTGCACCATGAGTGATTTTGAGGCCAGGAGCTTTAAGCACCAATCTACAACTGGTGGACAGCACCCCCATTGCCCATATGATGTAATGGAATGTGCTGATGTGGGGATGTGCATGACTCATGTTGTGGGGACATAAGTCTGTTTACACAGTCACACAGTAAGGACAAAAAACCAGTTCCCATAATGTAAATCATTACATTTTTGGATGAAGATTTGGGTTAAAGTCAGGTTAGTTGAGAGTTAGCTTAAGGTTAGGGTAGGGGTTAGGTTTAGGCAAGTATTGGTTGTGGTTAGGGTCTCTAGAAAATGAATGTAAGCCAAGGTAATGTCCTTTGAAGTGATGGAAACACGATTTTGTGTGTGTGTGTGTGTGTGTGTGTGTGTGTCACACAGATACTATAACCCCAAATGAAGCTCTAGTGTAAGTTCAGCCAGGGAGACAACAATGCTTTCTCGGTCACAGGCTATTTCTCATCCTTTTCCTGCCCATGCTCACGCACATTTCCTGCTGTCAGTGTTTGGGGCTGTCACTGGAAATCAGCTGTCTCATCAGCTGATCTCTTCCATCCAATAGCACGGTGTTCCACCCACGTCACTAACCTATCATCTTTCTGCTCTCCTTTTAAAATGCAATCTTGCTCTGCCCCTAGCTCTTTGATGCCATTGATTCACGCGCCCCTGGCATCAATTCAGTTTATTTGTCTGTTTGGCCGTTAATAGTTGGACTGTCATTGCTTTTCGTGATATCAGACTCAGACATAAGTCCCATTCATGGAGGATTACTTGCATCTATCTGTCTATCCTGGAGATCCTAAGAGCTCAAGGCATTAACCCAGCAATGGGTTTGGAGCTCTCTCAGTTGCAAGCCTCGGCCAACAACATGATCCTCGATCTCCGGTCTTTCATCCAGCTCCACAGTCAGGCCTCGGCACTGGCCTCTACTGTCTCTGCTCCCACGTTAGGTAGGCCTTACATTCCTTCTGGTGCACTTACCCTGATTGCCTTTTCTTCACATCTGCAGCCAGTTCATACAGAACCACTACGGTTCAAAGACTTAATCCATCCCTCTAATCCAATAATGTCCAGGCTCCCACATCCGAACTGTCTTCTCATCCCCATTCTGCATCTGTTGATCATTTACTGACTGGTCTCTCCCAGGGATCTCGCACCGGCGTCATATCATCCTTGTCCTCTTCTTGATGTAAAATCCACAATCCCCCTTTAAGATCCAGAAATAGTGTCTCAGCTATGTAAAGGGAACTGGATAAAGGTTACTGAATAGGTCCCTTTCTCCTCCTCGCAGTTTCCAGTATTTTGCACTCGTCCCCTAGGCATGGCAATAAGAAAATACTCAGAGAAGAGAAGATTAATATCTCTCCACTCCTCAAGCTTCCTACTCTTATTCCACCCGAGCCATTTTCTCTTCATTTTTTCACGTGGTCAATGCAATTAAGCTATTGAACTAGCGGGTCAGGGTGCATGGCTCTCCACAGCCGACATTCAGATGCCTTTAAAATAATCCCAAGTCTTCCTTTACAGTGGCTTTTTTCATCTTAAATGGGAGTCCCAGCTGCATTTAAAAGAATACATTTCAGGTGGCCGAGGCTCTTTGCTGGAGTCCGAGTGTGTAAAGTTTCTGGACCTTACACTCAACACAAAGAGATTAAAGCCTCACTTCCAATGGAGAAAATACATTTTTCAGACATTTACCAATTCAAATGAGGTAACTCTTTCCTTGGTCATCTTAAATTCTCAATACGCATTATTCCAAAGGGTGCTCCTTTATTTCAAGACTGCAGTCCATGGCTTCTTCTGTGTGCATTTGCATGACGTCATATTGGTCAATGCGGGCTGCTGCTCAGATCTAAGATTCTGATGTAGCCTGCTGTCTCGTGGATCGGTGTTATGTTTTTCTATGTCCATCTGGCCTATTCCTCAGACTCCCTCAAGTCAAAATCAAGTCAAAAAATCATAAAAATCATAATTACAGCCGTCATGTGCCAGACCAATGCAACCTCATTGCTGATACTCTAACCTGTTTTAATTTCCAGTTCTTCAGAAATCTTTGCTCAGATGTCAGCCTTCTCTGGAGTCTTATCTAGATTCAGTCAGGTTCTACATGAGAAAAAGTTTAGCTTTCCACCACTAAGGTATGATTTTGGCTGCAAAATGTTTGCTGTGTTCCATTGTTCGCTGTATATGTCATAATTAGTACTGTTTGCACCTTCATTTGTCTGTTTCATTGTTCGGACGTCCGCCACTTCAAGCCACAGTATATACGAGGTCTTGTTGCCGGTGTCCAGCTCAGTGCTAGATGTTGGGATCCATCTTTCCCAGTCTATTTCCAACCTGCCTTAAAACTACTCTTCAAAGGTATTTCTAAGGTTTACCCCTCCATCAGTGATAACAGACTTCCTATTACACTTTCCATGTGTATAAATGCTCTCAGTATCAAGACAAGGGTGTCTTTTTTCCACCTGTGTCAACTCTCTTTTGGATTGTTCATTTTGTTAGCATTTTATGGGTCTTTAAGATAAGATATTCCTTTATTTGTCCCACAATGGGGACATTCACAAGGATTGGGGGATTTTACTACTCTTTCAAATTCATTCAATCCAGTTAAAGACGTTATCCTCAGACCTGCTTTTCACCCGATGTCTTTAACCTATTCTTGAAACACTCCAAGCAGGACACCACTGCCATCACTCTAACTCAGAGATCTTTAAAACACTTGACAGCACATGGTAAGCAATTGCATTTTATTGGTGGTTGGTGCTTCACTTGCCTCACTGACTGTATTACTCATCATTCAATTTAACTCATCATTCAATTTCCCGCTGTCAGTGTTTGGGGCTGTCATTGGAAATCAGCTGTCTCATCAGCTGTTCTCGTCCTGTCTTTTAAAATACGACCTTTCTTTGCCCCTAGCTCTTTTGTGCCAGTGATTTGCGCGTCCCTCCACCTCCCCATCACCACCTCGCCTTCGCAGAATCATCAATCACTTCAACACCCATCCAGCTTCTCAGTCTTCTGTCACCACCACCAGTGTCAGGACTCCAGGGGTTTATTACTTATTATGATTATCAGTTATCATTATAGGAGTTCAAAAACAAACTTGGATCTGCAAATAGATAAATATTGAAGGCACTACTTGCTTACACACAAACCTTTGTTTCTTTTGTGTTTGCTTTTTTTGGCTCAACCATACATATGCTTCAATTGGTCTAGTTGCGTCAACACTATATAATTACATTGGAGGTTATTACACACCCTGGTAGTTAATTATGCACTAATCCACTGTGGTATATGCTATATGGAAAGGGAGGAAAGACAACCACAGGCAAATTGGAAACTGGAAAACTAATTTGTATCTATTTGATGTGGAATTGTTGCGTAATACAAAAATATATGTTTCCAGATGTCAACCTCTGTCCTAATGACCTGTAATGACTTTTAGTTGTAGTGACTCACTTGTCATGAGTCATGGTAGTATTTGTTTTCCCAGGGAGGTTTTTGAAAGTGTCCTTTTTGGAGACATGCCTAACCATGCAGTACATGTGAGAAACGGGAGCAGACTTCTAATACTCAGTGGTATCTTTTTCAAATTAGTTTGAAAAACTCACTGATAATCTTCCACTCATCTGTCTTTGCTCTGCTGCTCCGAATGTGTCAGGATCTAGAATGAAGAGTAGACTTCATCTGAACTTTTTAGCATAAATAAATCAACTGTATAAACAGGAGCCTAGGACCAGCAGTGCTTTGAGCTAATGCTGACAATGGCAATGCTGATATTTACATGTTTTCCATGTATTTCAAATAAGCATCCAGCTGTACAATGCTCTGTCAAAAGTATATGTTTCTGTGTGTTGTGATGTGGTGTTTTAATCCTACAGGGGTTCCGAGGGGAGAAGGGGAGGGAAGGACCGCCAGGACCTGATGGTAAGCCTGTAAGTGCTAATCAGTTTCTTCATCACTTTCTTTCTCTTAAAACTTCATACCATTACCACCAGTCTTGAGGATACATGTTGTCTGGACATGATGGAATCAGTTTCGGTCATCTCTGTTCCCAGGGTAAAGATGGGACACCTGGGGATCTCGGTCCTCGTGGGTTACCTGGGATGAAGGTAAAAAATCTGTTGCATTATAACACCTTAACATGCAAGTTGTAATTTCTAACTGGATTTGTCTGCAGTACTGCTACAACAGAAATATGAGTGTATAGGACTTAAATGATTTTCCTGTCATTTTCAATTATGAAGGTTTGGGACTGAATTTCAAATCTTTCTTATACAATGTGTCTTGACCATACACTATATCAGTGGGTTGCTAATCTCCTATATCCTTTCAACCTCTCAGGTCATCAGAGCAAGATCTGTAGGTTGTGCCCTATTCAAAGTTCATGACCTGTAAATGGTCATAGAGCTTTTGCTGACCTGACTCCCAAGTTATGGAAAGGTCTCCCTCTTGGAGTTTGGTCAACAAATGTAGTTGCTCTAAGCTTTATGGCCAGCTGGACATTTCTGAAATGGTGCTTCAAAATTACATGGGCAGTATTTCAAGCCACACAATGGACTTTAAAAATGTTTAATACTATTTATTTATTTAAGTGAAAGAGTGTCTGACTTTGATTGCATGTTCTTACCTGCTGTCTTCCCTTGGCTGTGCAGGGTGAAAGTGGCCCAGCAGGACCAAGAGGGGAGCTTGGTCTAAAAGGCAACATGGTAAGAAGCAGTGCATCAGTGTTGTGGCTTTTCTCATTTGCTGCCAGTACTGATAGTATCTGATTCTTCTGATACTGTCCAGGGAGACAGAGGGGAACCAGGCTTATCAGGAGAACCAGGACCCCCAGGACCCAAGGTGAGACTATGATGCCAGCAATCTTACAGACATTTTTTTTTTTTAATAATGGTGGACAATTTGGAAAATGCTTTTGACTTTTTTTTTCTCTTAATACGTCCTTGGTCAAAACAGAGAGTGAGTGAATGTGTAAGACTTTACTCTTTGTTAAAGACAGTCAGTTCTAACTAGACTAGATATGCTGACATTTTTTCACTGTAGTTGCTGTGTTTGCTGTGATTGGCTATTGAATGTCAGGTTGGCTGAAACTGTTAGTAAATGTACTAAATGAAGGTCATTGTAGATCTGTATAGTTTATAGATACGTATATATGCAGTGTATGTCTATAAGTAAAAAATTTTACATAGGGGTGGGAATATGTGTGCCAAGCTAAGCCATGATGAACTTGATGTTTGCAGCTTGTAACCTTGACAATACACCTTGACAAAAAGATTTTAATGCGAAGGAGCAGGAGGAAATGTTGATGATACTTAATGTAACATTGCTGCATCTGCGACACGGTTGAAATCTGGTGGATCGTAGTGAGAGCTGAACAGCAAGTCTTTCACAAACACTGCCTTCTTCCTAGTCACCAGCAGAGACACACAGGTGTTATTGCAAGGCACAGCTTTCATTTGACAGAGCAAACCATCTCAGGTCAGCCTTGTTGGCTCCGCAGCCAGGCAGAATCATTAAAACAGTTGTAGACCTTGGAACATATAGCATGACCCAGTTGCCACTTCTTTATCCCTGTTGGATCTGTTGACGGTCTCACTCGTGAATTTGGGACAGCATTTGCCTGGATAAAGAAAGCCTGTCAAATGTTGTGAATATTTATGTATATATTCATGCAATGTGTGAAAGTGGGAATAAACCAGCCCTGGCTACTGCACCACACCCCGATGTTAGAGTCACTGCTCATATATACACATACAGTAGGGACTCAGAACTTTTTTTAGTACCATTGCTAGTGGCTAGAAATAGTGGCCTAATTTGTAGGCTTATTTTGCCACAGACATACAGAGCATTCACTGTGATCAGCTTGTTCTCGACAAGGCTTTTTCATGACATTAATGTGAGAGTCTGGAGTGGATTTGCATTTTCTATGCATCCCTCCAACAGAACACCATAATGAGGGAGAGACCAATATATGGGGCCAGAATTTCTCTTTCATTAAAAATGAGGTATATGCAGTCATTATTTCCCATCTCAGATGACCTAATTTCATTTTATTTCATGTTAGGCAATGCTACAGTGGATATTAATGAGAAACCAACACAGATTGATTTTAACATGAGGTATTATTCTGGGTTTGTGGTGATAAGTTGAATTGAATGGGTTTATGAATTAAAGGGTTAAAGTAAATGTAGAAAAACAGTCACCACTGATAAGGTACAAAAAAATGATCAACTTATAATATATTAAATGTCAGGACAAAATAGTAGCAGATGTCTTTCTATGCAGGGCCTTCCTGGTGAGAGGGGCGAGCCAGGGCCTCCAGGAGAAGCTGGACCAATGGTAAGAGGCACTTCTGTTCTACAGCATGCATTAAACTGACTTAGCTGACAGTGACAGGACGTGAAAGCATAAAATCTGAGTCAGTTCGTGAAAATAAAATATTATGCCAGATGTAACAACCTAACCACGTCAAGCCAGATGCACAGTAAATAATTCTACTATAAACTGAAGTAAAGAGAATCATTCTCTAATTCTGGAGGTTTGGCTTCCGCTGTGCATGTGTGTGTGTATTTGGGATTTCCTCCTGTCACAGCGGTGTTAGCAGAGCAGTGTTTGAAGTGGGGCAGATAATTACTGTAATAGTGTTGCATTTGGCTGCTGCCGCCACACTTTGCCTCTCAGAGTGTGTTTGTTGTCCTACCAGGGGGAGCCAGGAGTACCAGGCACCGGTGGACTGGTTGGGCCACTGGGACCAAAGGTCAGTGATTTCTCTCCACCTGATGTTTGAACCTTTCAGACACAACATTAGGGAGGTCCAACACTAACACTGGATGATAGGCCCAGCTGACTGTGGTGGAAGCACATTGTTGTCTACAGGTGTGCAGTAATCATGTGAATTTGACTGCTGGACTGTGTGGATTTATTTGCCTCAAACAGAAACAAATGTACAGATGTTAGCTTTACTGGGACCGTACTGACTATGCGTACTGATCTCATAACTCACCAGTAACCCCAGTTCTTTCCCTTTAGTCTCTTTCCTTTTTCCTCTCATGTCTGTACATTTACGATGTAGATACAGACCTGGGATACATGTGCATTTTTTGCCCAAGTTGAAACATTTTCAACTTATGTGGTCATGTCTTTGCCCTATTTGTCTATTTGTGCCACTTGCATCATTCCATCGACAAGAACACAATCATGATATCATTGTTATGCTGTAGCGTTAAGATTTCCCTAAACTGGAACCACCATCAAAAGTACACAAACATTCTGCATATATCCACATATATAATTAAATGAAATTCAACACAGACATAATCCTTACTTAGCCTGCACAAAATAGATACCAATGGGTGTTTATAATGAATCACAATTTTAAAATTGCAGTTTGAAAAACGGTCAGCAGTGAATGCAAAGCTCATATGCTTTACACTAAGTGGATGACAACATGCAACATGCTTTTTGTCATGTGACATGTCCGCCGTGATCTATATTTGTGCACTTCAATGCTTCAAGTGCTTCACGAAGAAGCAGTTAAATGCCACAAAGGAATCTAAATGAAAGAATAAGTTTGAGCCTTGACGCAGCAACATCTCATTGCCTGCCTGTACTGTATAATGTTGCTGTCAAACCTTTTCTCTTGCCACACTGAAGAGTTTTAAAGCCATGATGGTGCCAAGTACAGGCTGTAGCACATGGGTATCCAACTTTTTTGTTTTTTATAGTGGTACCACAAAATAGGGAAAGTGAGAAGCTTCCCGTGTGAAAGCGAAAAAAACAACTTCAACATTTATTCTTATGTTGGGTTTAAAAGTATGATGTAAAACTATTGAACAGACTTGCATGCATCAATGTAAAGTCATACAAAAAATCTAAAAACACTTTCCACATCTGTCAGTTAATAAAATTAACACTGCTGCAGAAGCGCAGGCCACATTCGTACTGTATATGGGATGTTTCCCTGTGGTAACTTGAAAGGCACAAGTAGCCAAATGAAACAGCACATACACACATCTGCAAGCCTGTGAGCACACCCACCAGCACCAAGTGTGCGATGCTATTTTGAGTCTTCTCTGAACTCTTTGAGTGTTATCCCAGTTTGACTCACAGCCACCCTGCTCAGTAATTTGGGACTCTTCCTGTTATCACAATAAACTACTTTCCCCGAGAATCTGGAAGTGCTCTACACCAACTAGAGGGTGGTGGTACCCAGGGAGCTGTAACAGGACACAGTTGGTGTCCATGTGTGGACATGTGGGCCTGGTGGTGTGGCTGTGCCGTAAATGTATTTAAGAAAGACAGTAGGCAGCTCACTGGTGAGTCACTTTTAACTCCAACTGGCTAACCAGTGTGTTTCCTGATGAGGTTCACTCACTCAACCAATCCTCCTCCTAAGAATTACTTTGCATTTGCTCAACACATTTTGGGAAAATACATAGTTTTTTTGTCCTTAAAATTAAAATTCTAGAACTAAGGGAAATATCTTTGTCATAAATCAAACTGATTTCAAAGATAAAACAGGACATGAACTCTGATGTTGAAGGTAAATAACTCTCACAAAATTTTGTTAGAACTCTCCAAACAATTGCAGGAGTGACCACGGTTCAGTGTAGCATTGATAGAGATGTAGACTTTGTCGTGAGAGCTAACCAGGCGTGGCAGAGTCCTCACTGGACAAACAGAGAGTCTGGTGGAGCTTTGACAATCATTCCAAAGACCAAAGGAATGCCAAAGAAACGCTGAACATATTATCAACTTATAAAATTGTTATGCAAAATGTGTTAGCAAACTGTAAACATCCAGGAGTCACAGAGCAAACTGATAAATGTACAGTTCAATATTCACTCTCCTTTTAGCCTCAGTTTGCTCTCCACCACGCCATGAGAAACAAATCTGGCTCTTTGGCTGCTAAATGCTCCACTGTGTTCACCAGTTTGTCTCAAATGTGCCTGTTTGCTGTTTGTAGGTAGGTAGCATACAGTGGGCTTATCATCAGCTTCAACAGTTTATTTCACTGGAAACAGCTGCCTGCCGCTGCCGGGAACAGTCCTGATGACAGCATTAAGAGTGAGCTGAAACAAAAAAGTTGTGGGCCGTGAAAAAAACGAAACAATGAACTGAAACATGCTTAAACGTTGTGTGCAAGGGAACTGTAGAGTAGGTGGGCTCATCCCTGCAAGTGCCACCTCTCACATTACACAGGCTTTTGATCCATTGTAAAAATACAGCCGTGTGGTCAACACTTGACCACCAAAGGTTTGACTCAGTGTTCTTGTTCAGTATCTCAGCTCTTTCCAGACCATTGCTGCTAATTGCATATTCTTTTATGCATTTTGTTAATACACTATACTGCTATACTGCCAGGTGGTTAACTTCAATCCAGTGTTGAGCTGAGTCGCATCGCAGATACCACAAGACCAACAAACACAGAATTTCTTGCTGCAACGTCAGGGCACATTGACCGTCCTAATGATTAACAGCCTGCCATTAACAGAACAAAGCAACATGTGCTGTGAGAAGGGCTAATTGCTTGTTAAGTGTGATTTTGGGGTTAAAAGTACAGAATTTCAGAGCAGACTTTTGCCTACATTGTCTTCAGACTGGAGGCTTTAATCTCTCAGATGAATTGGCTTTAACTGCTACAGTTAGAGATGAGTACTGGGTTTAGGGTTTAGCAGACACTTCATACCATTTTGGATGATACATTTTAATCCCAGATATTTATCCTCTCATGCTCGACACAATGCCGATCATATGGCATGAGATCCAGAATTTGTTATGAATCATGTTTTCCCCTGCCGGCCAGTTATGAATCACAAATGCAAACATATGAAGTAAATAAGCTGCACTTATTTGAGGTATTTTGGGAGCAGATGTGAGTTTTTCTCTAATATTTGTTGAAGTCTGATGAGGACATTTATTTTGGAGCAGCCTGAATATAAATACGCCGCAGGTGAGCAGAGAACGTCACAGGTCCAACAAGGTTTCAATTCAGCTCTGGTACAAGAAATCAACTGAGGGAAATAGGTACATCTTTCTCAAGCCACATTCTGATTTCCAAGAGGTAGAAACTTGTCCCACACGGCTCGACCACAGTGAAACATGCTGAACAATTAGCTGTGGTAAAAGACTTCCGCAGCCATGTTTGTGAATGAGTATTTGTCAGGTTGTTTGGTTGTCTGGTGGTGATCTGGCTCTGGGCTTTACGTGCATTTCTTTGACTGAACTCAGTGCTGTTACTTTTTAAAAGCAGTGGGTCCAGCTAAAGTAAATTCAAGTGTCTTTTGTCTTCTGTTATTTGCCCAGAACAATGATTTCAGCTTATATGAAATGAATTCCTTGGTGAATGTGCAGTTGTTTTGTGTTGCAACAAATAATCTATTTTCTCAAGTTTAGAGGCAGGCTATGTATTATTAATTCCTCAAAACAAATCCAATACACTAGATACTATCAGGGCCATAACCAACATTTTTGAGATACTGAGGTACTCTCCTCAGCAGTAAAAAAAAAAGAAAAAAAAAAAAAAGACTACACACCTAAAGCAATGTCTTATATATTTTATACATCAAACTTTATTAACAACTCAAATGTCCACTTTCTTCAGCCATGGAATGGGGCTGCATGTATGACCACTGGTGTCACATGACAAGTGGTCATACAGTACACACAGCTTTAGCTCCATGAGGAACATAAGAGGTTATTTAACCCACCATGCTGGTTACAGTCCAAAGTGACATTAAAAACCTCATGTTTCCCATATTATTTCACAACATTAAGGGTCTAAATGCTTTAGCAAAGGCTTCCCTCCACAGCCAGGGCTGAAATAATGGTCTTTATTTAGTTACTTTGTTGGCTTAAAATAAATTAGAGATACCAGGAACATGACTATTGGGCTCAACATAGACATGTAATAAGAAAATGACTGAAGGTCAGTTTAGTTATAGAATGCTCTCAAGTGCTTTCCAAAGCAACAGTAACTGTGCTGTATGAAGTTTTGGTTTGTGTGACAGTATGATTATCAGGCTTAAAAAGTAGGCAATAGAAGGAGTATGCACCACCCATTAAAGCTTTATTCAGATTCAGCAAGCTTAATTCAGTATTATTTGTCTTAAATGAGCAAATGAATTAAATTTAAACATTTTAATATAAGTTCAAGCTGTACAGCATTGATATTAACTCCAAAATTAAATATATTTATTTATTACATATATTTTGTAGTTTCTTTTCTTACGTGTTCTGTCCCAGTTATACAATACACACCAATTCAGCACCAGCTACTCTCGATCCCGTGTCCATCTAATGCAAGTCAGTGGGTGTTAGGAGGAGGACAATCGTTGTTTTGTAGGATGCGCCTAGTGATTACGACAATATGAGCCATTGCCAGCTCCACTGGTCCACTTTGCATTGCTGTAACTGTCACAGAAGCAGTAGGCCTTTCATTATTAAGCAATAAAGAAGAACGTGACAACAAAGTCAGACAAAGAAGACTGTAGTTGGAGTCGAGGCTTAGTGCCCTAATATTGTAAACAGTAGCCCCACCAGGTAAATAATCAGCAGCTGACACTGCAATAGTAATAAATACATAAAGCTGTTACATGGATGTTCATCTCTGACCTTTGGGAACAAAATATGGTGAAAACATTCTAGGCTCAAAAGTCCACTTGCAAATGATCTGGGCCTTTCAACTGCTTCTTGTTTTCTTCACACCGAGAGTTCATTCATATGTTTGACTCACTGAGTTTGAAGCATAGATTGTCTTCACCACCCAGCACCACCCAGCCTCTGACCATGTAACTTGTAACAGCTACAGTATCACTGAGGGCACCAAGGTCATGTCCTCAGTATTGTTTCTGGGAGACTGGGGAGTTTAATGACCTAAGGAGGAGTTTACGTTCTACAGTTACCACATGGTGGATTTTATTAAGGCCTTTGAAACAGCCTTTAAACCATCACGCAGGGAGGTACATTTACAGAGAATCTAACATTTTTAGGGAGATGGGATTAACTGGGAGGCACTGGACTCACAATTTTGGTTTTTCAAACTACAGCCTTGCTGTGAGTGTGTTATTTTCAATATCACAGATGTCTTGTGACAGTGTTGTGAAAACTGTCTCATCAGAATATGGCCTGTAAATACTGCTGCGGTCAGCCCAGCATTATACCGGTTCCCACACAACTGCCAGAGAGTGAACACTCGATAATAGTAAAGTTGTAAAAAAGAAATCCAGATGTGATCCGTGCAGAACCGAATTAGCTCACGGTGTGGTCGCCGCCTGGGGAAACATCTTCCATCGACTGTAAAGAATTTCTGTCCACCCATCCATGACAACTCCATTGAATGTTAATGAGGCCTGAACTTAGATATACTGTAAAAGGCTTAAGGCTGTCAGCATGGTCTTTAATCACACGCTGCCACACACATACACATAAAACTTTCTTTCAGCAACATGCAGTGTACAACAAATTCCAAACAATTTTAGATTTGATGTTTCACACTCAAGTGAGGCAAGTTATAAATTATCAGCTTTGTGGTACATACAGGCCTTTTATTATCAGGCACAGAGCTCTCCACACCCAAAATTATGGATTTTCACATGCAGCTGTGTGAGGTTTTAATGTCACAGAGAGAAGATACTGTATATCACACATTTCTTACCTATAATTACTAAGAGTGTAACTGTTACATGTAACATTTGGAAAGATGGCATTTAGTGTTTAAAATGGGAATTTCTGTGAGCTGTTCTTGAAAAACCAAGACAAACAAGAACAACATTAGCAGAAGTGTGTTATCAGGTCCAAAGGAACATTTGGATGCTTTAAATTAGGCTGCTTAAATAAGCAAACATATGACAATGGAGTCTTTCTACGAATCAGTGGGAAGCCAGTGGGTTTACGTTGGGTTTATTTTTAACCCCCCGTGCTTGTAATTTAGCAGCAAGTTCAGAGACCTCCTAACTACATACGTAAGTTACAGCTTCTCCATCCTGCAGGCTAGACCTCCAAATCATCAGTTGTTCACCACAAGTACAGATGCACAGAACCCCCTGGGGATCATGGTGGTGACAGACAAACTACTGATGTGGGAAACAGATTAATAAACTGAGCGCTCACTTTATCAAAAGATAAGGAAATTGTGAGACTAAAGCGTATTTATGGAAGCAAGGAGCACTTGTTTAAACTATCAGAATAAAAGTAGGCTGTTTTATTTAAAACATAGTTTTTATGTCAAATATTAGTTATCTAAATAAATAAAAACAGATGTTGATTGGAATATAATTGCTTTTTCAAATTTTGTAACAGTATTTTTGGCAATATGTTCATCTAGGGCTGAAATGATTTTTTTTATAAGAACTTAACTGTCAAAATGGGGCATACACCATGTTTTCTTTACATGTCATCATTAATGTAATCACCTCTGCAACACTTTCTGCAAAATCATTGTTTGTGGAATTAGAAAATACCTGACTTTGATGCCCTGTAGCAATAGTGTCAAAGATGACACTGCACAAGTTCACTTATGTACAAACAAAAAGTCGTGCCATCAGAATATTTTTAATGGCGATATCACATAAAAATTCTTTACAATATGGCTACGAACGTTTTTTTAAACTGATGTTGCACTCGTTTTTTTTGCATTTGTGTTTGTAAAAAATATTCTTATGAATATAGATGCTAAGTGGGAGAAGTTGCTGCTTCAAAAAGAAGCACTGGAGTCTTTGATGAATGTAATATTACCATAGGTTCATGTTGTGGTCATATGTTTTTTTGTCAGTTTGGTATGGTGGAGGACCTTAAATATTAAATTAGCCATAAGCCCTGGACACCCTTGAAGAAAAGCCAGTCAGAGGTTTTAGACAATGCAAAAATGCTTTGCTGTTACATATGGGATCAAAACACCAGGCTATCAGGGCAGGTTTTCAGCAACCTCAGGTAATTTTACATTCTACAGTTACAAAATGTCTGATTCCAGTATTTCTAAATAATTCTATTTGAGTAATTCTATTGTGGCAGACTCACAAAAACAAATAGATAATTAAAGGATTCAGTATTTCTACAGAAAAATTGAATTCCTGGCAGCATGGAGAAGGATTTGAGACATGTCATGTTGGAAAATAAAACAGAAATGCTTTATTTACAAGTGCACAGTTTCCTTTTAATTTCGTAATTTCCTAAAGAAGTTTCCTAAAAAGAGCCATGTAACCTGGTAATATTTACAGTGGACAAACAAACACAGTCCAAAGACTTCAGGTTTTGTTTAGTTAGTTGAGGTGAGTCTTTGCAACCACTTGTTGATTTCCAAAGAAAAACTTGCGGAAGCTATAATGGAAAATGAAAAATCCCAATGATCTGGAAGAAAAGTGGGAATTTTAAGGAGGGGTTGTTAGGAGAACTTCAACTTTGACCTTAGTATTTTTGACTTCTTGCCACGGCCCTGTGCTTGCTGAAGTCATCCAAAATTGACGGCTTGGTTCTAGTGATGCACACAAAATAAAATTTGGAAGTTTTTGTCAAGTTTTTGTGTGAAGAAAATTAACAGGCCTTTTGCTTTAAGAACCCAGCACACCCTCAAACAACTACTCCCATTTTGCTACTAATAAATAAAACAATAAATTACACTAAAGACATGTAATAGCTGCACCATCACACATTAAGCTATTTAATGAGGTGATTAATCATGGTGATTATGGAGGCGCATTAGGCGCTGTTTTATGCATGTAAATGGTCAGAGTGAGGCAAATGAGGCTCATTCCTCGACACATACTGACCCCCCACCCCTAAATGCACACACACAGGATATGCTATTTATAATGCCAGGGTGCACAGACCTGTTTCTTGGGGTAGGGACATAATTTGAGGTTAGAATTAATCAGCCAAGTCTGCACTCGCTGACAGTCTGTTTCTCTTCTTCTATTTTTGTTATGGAGGGTGGACAGTCGGTCCTGTCGCACTTGGCAAGTTTTCTAAAGGTTCTATAGGGCAGGAAAGGAGCATGGTTTAAGAAGTATTGCAGTGAAAAATATAACGTCTATATAGTCTGTCATGTATTAATGATATCAAAAGCACATAATGAGGAAGGGCTGGCGGAAGAAGGTGCAGCTCAGTATTAGTTAGAGGGGTAATAATGACCGTCTTGAACACATATACCTGCGTGAATATGAATGGATGTTACTAGTCAGCTGGTAGCCAAACAGTCAATAAATGAGTGACTCCAGACATGTACAGTAAATATCCCAGTGACCATAGAGGCCAACATTTGCTACAGCATTTTTCAAACAAAGATGCATTTTCTAGCTCCTCTTATGGGATCCCGAGGTGTTCCCAGTACAGATGGGATATGTGCTCCTTCCAGCATGTTCTGGCTCTGCCTTGGCTTCTGCACCCTGTTGGACCTGCTTGGAAAACATCTAAAAGGAGGTGTCCAGGGGAGACTTCCTGTCAGATGCCTGAACCACCTCAGCTGGATTTGACATAGAGTAAACAGTGATTCTGCTTAGAACTCCTTCTGGAGCTCCTTACTTTCCTCATCTCTGAGGGGAACAGCTCAACCACCCTGCAAAGGATTTCAGCTGCATGGTGTGATTCGAGTGGGCTTTACTTGGCCTGTGGAAAAACAGCCTTAGTCAAAGCCTGTTAAGCCATCACAACATAAAGTGTAACTACACACTGAAGCTCCTCTTGCGCTGTCAGCTTATCACTGGCTTGAATTCATTGTCCCTTGTTGATCTTTTGTTCTTATGGTGTCATCTTCAACCTAAACTTGCATTTTTCTCTGCAAGTCTCTCTGGACAAGAAAATCTTAATCTCTTCAAATCTCTCTCTCCATGTTTCCTTTCTGTCTCTTCTATCCCGATCTCTTTCTCTGCTGACGCTGCACCAGTTGGCCCATCGATTTTGTCTTGTATCGTACACTCACTCATGAACAAGCTCCAGACATACTCGTTCACTTGGGGCAGCGACTTGGTCTCAATCCAGAGCGTGAGATGCACTGTTTACTTTGATCCTCTGTTACAGAAGGATCTGCTCAGACATACAATCTATTTTGTTATTGTATTGTTCTGCTAGCTGTCTTTATTTATATTGGCTTTTCTCTCAGATGCCCTACCAGAATGCATTCAAGCATGTTTAGGCTCTTCGTCTAGCAGCCACGGTCTCTTCAGTCCATAACAATATGTGGCAGGGTGAAGTAGCAGATTAGTCTGCTTACTGGACAGTGTTACACTGCTCTCTGTGCTCTTACTTACTCTATTTTCTCTTATTGTAGACATCCAGAGATTTATGTCATCTTGTCATTTATTGGGCCGTGGTGGGCGTCTTGGCTGTGTAATTATGAGGTCTGCTGCTCTTACGGGTTTATGTGCGTAGTGCGGCGAGACACTTCAAAAGAAAACAGACAGAATGGAGAGCTAATTCAGTTGTTTCCTCGCTGCCAGCATACAGAGCTCCGCACTGAAAATATATGTTGGTGGGACCTGGTAACCTCTGTGTCTGCAGAGACCTTGAACAGGAAGAAAGTGCTTCAAACCTCATGGTGTCATACTTGAAGCCCTGCAGAGCGCTGAACCAGGAACTATAATTAGACCACAGATGAATCCGCATTAAGAGAAGACCAGGTTCAAGTCAAGAGCAGCTCCAAAGGGGTGAGCACCAAGTCAAGAGCCAATCAGCTTCAATTAGTTCACAGGATTTGGTTTATTTTAGGACTGTACACACAGACACAGACAGGCCTGAGTTATGTTGCATACTTGTCTGAAAATGTTGGAACGTGAACATGTTTTTATCCATATTTAGAAGAGAACACAGAATTGTTTTTATTTCATCATTTAAAGTTATTTTGAAAACGTGTTTTTTTGCTATTTAAATGACTATGTCCTCAAAATCACATGAACATGAATCTACAGCCACGCTAGAAGCTCTGTGAGACCCATTGTTCCACCAGGAGTGAGAAAAGTTAACATTAACGCAGAAGCTTTATTTGCTAAAGACTTTTCCATTTACCCTGTTGATCAGATAGATGTTGTGGGACAGAGCCCCCTAGGGAGCCGTAGACAGAGACTTGACACAGGTGATGCTGGGGGGTGCGGAGATGTAAAGAGGCATAGACAGCACTGACAGTGTAGAGAGACAAAATGAGTAAGGTGGCTGATCTTCAGCTGAGATGGTCATTGAATAATAGGAAACCACTGAAATCAATGCGTGATAGTTGAGGAGTGGAGCTGTAGTGTGATGACGAAATAGGCCGACAGCTGTCTTCATGGTCGAACTTGCATTAAAAGCTTTCTTTCAGTGACAATGCTAATATGTTAATGAAAAGCAGGTAATGTTTACTGCAGTTACCATTTGAGTTTGAGTTGAGAAATTTTCTTGTTACAAAAAGCGCAGCTGAGGCTGATGGGAGTGTCACTAGTTTCGCTGGTATTTTGGTCATAAACCAAAGTATTGGACAGATTTTGGCCTAATGGTGGTGCTAGATTAAAAGGTAGAGGCTCATCAAAAGTTAATTCACCCTGTGGGGAACATGAATGTCTGTACCAAATGTCATGGCAATACACCCAGTAGCTGCTGAGACGTTTCACTCTGAACAAAAAATATCAGCCTGCTGGTGGCGCTAGATGAAAAGGCACCTCCATGGCCAGACTAGCTTTCCGGTATTTTTGGTCATGGAGACGCCGGGCAGGGACTGGCAGGAACAGTACCATGTCTCTCCTACTAGGGCCCATGGCAAGTCACCAAGATACCAAACAGGTGCAGTCGAGAGGATGAAGTCTCAGTGCACCCCAGGAATATATCAGTTCACTGGTGCAACTCAGCATCTCAGGACCCCTTTAGTGGTTAACAGTAAAGACCAGACTTAAGACCATAAAGAAGTATGTTGCACATACTCTGGTTTAGTACCTTATAGCCATCAGATACTCTATGGCATGAAAAATAAAAGAAAGCTATTATCCAGTCATTATTCAGCAAAACCCTCACTTAGCCTTCAGCTAAGAGGTCAGGTCATGTCTGAATATTTTTTCTACTGCAAGCTGAGCCTTTACAACCCAGAACAAAACCCTGACACGTGATGCTGCTGTGGGGATGGCTCCTATGGTTAGCAACATCATCTATCTCCAGTCTAGTCTGTCATCTTATATTAAGCCTCAGGCCTGTAGTTTAGGTCTGATTTTCAATTCATTCATTTCACTCCTCAGCTGATAGAGGTTCTGCTGCCAGGCTTCGGTAAACTTTAAGAGGTACAGTGACATTACACTCACCCATGCTTCCCTTCGCTGTTTGCCTCTGAGTTTTTAGAATTGATTTGAAGCTTTTATCAATGATTTTTTTTTGAAAAACTTTTCTTTTGAAGTCTATCTTTAATTGTCCTGTCACCTGAGCTGTGGAATTGTCACATGGTTAAGTTGGTGCCCTCTTTTTATTATAAATAATGGGACAGTAGCAACTGTAATGTCACACCAAGGAACAGCAGTGGAAGCATACTGACAGTGGTTTTAATTGTTCATTAAATATCTACAAGCAAAGAAAAGAGAACTAGCACATTTGTTCTTTTTCAGATGAGCTCTCTGTTTCTTGTGTTTTAAACACAAGTCAAGAAAACTGACAGAGATGTATTCCACAAAATCACATGTTCTAGTCATTTCATTTTTTGTTTTTGAGATTTTCTTTTTTTAAAATAATGTTTAGGGACTTTGCCTGTATTGTACACACAACTTAACTGGCAACAACATACAATTGGCTCCAGTATACTTTTAAGTAAAGCTGGTGTTTAGTATGATTTTTGATGCCTGTGAAAATATGAAGGGGTGTGTATGTTGGTACAGCAAGCGTCAAGTTTGATCTATCCATATGTGGAAGTCACCAGATTCATCTTGCATGCATTATGTGCCAGAGCTCTGCAGGGAATATCATGTAACTTTACAAATGAATGGCTAGAAGTACCAGAATATATTTTACAGCTTGTTTCACATGTTCATTGCCAGTGTCAGCGTGTTACAGTGGTACATACTGGAAACTATTCACATGCCACTTGCGTCGTAATACATTCAACAAACGTAGTTAAACAGTATAGAGAGGTCTGAGAGGAAAACCAACCATGGATTCTGATGTCTTGTGGACGGTTAAAACTTTATTTGCATGTTGTGTTGTGGTCTAAAATGTGTTTGTTTGTCGCTGTTCATTTTTGTTTTAACAAGCTGCAGGCTCACTGCAAGATGTCTGACCACAGGAGTCGCCACACAAGCTGGTGTTCATACGTCAGTGTCACGGCCGCAGATAAACTCGCCACACGCCACGTCCAAACAATTCCCTTAGATACAAGTAGCACAGATAAATGACTTTTTCCTGCGTGAGCCTTCATATGAGAAACAAACTTTGTAATGCAGTGTACGGATCTAAACCAGTGCTTCTCCACTACACAAGCATATTTTATATAGTGTGCTCTTGTAAAAATCACTGCCTTTAACAATAGTAAGGACAATATAGTGTATTCATACATTATGTGTTATATTTGAAATGATCCTATCTCTGTTGATCAATGGGCAGAAGCAACACACATACTTGCTGTTGTATGATGACTACATTGCACCAAGTGAAAATAACACTTGAATGACAATATTGCTTATCAATAAAGCTTATCTCATCTTATTTTACTGATTCAGTGTCTATTGCAAGTATTTCAAATTTGCAACTGCCAACTGACTGACTTTTCATTAATTCATTCATTGACTCACTTGCTCACAAGCCAGAATCACTCATTTGCCTTTCTTTTACAATACTGCTGAACTATATAAGTACACGCAGGTGCTCCATATTTTACACGCATATTCTTCTAATTGCATCCTCTATCACATCTTTCATATGTGAATAAGTGATAATGATAAGACAGTGTACAACTAAAGCTGGCCCGTGGTAAGGTGCAAGGTACTGACATGTCTGTTGTGTCCTCAGGGAGAGAGGGGAGACCCTGGGCCGACCGGTGCTGCTGGAGCTCAAGGAACCCCGGTGAGTTGATACTGATCATAGGTTGTTGCCATATGCATAACAGACGGCTGCATGAAGTGATTTTGCAATGCAAACATGTGACATCTGTCAGTTGTGGAAGGGTTCAGTTATTTGACGTTGAAACACCGCTCTCTAATGAACATGCAGGAATTACAACAGCCATGACAAAACGTCCGAAAACATTGTATTAATACAGCATAATTTATGAAGTGCTCAGTTTTATGGCTGCTGATGAATGCAGAGCCTGCTCACAGAACGTAATTCCTGTTAACTCAGCATTCTGTGGATATAACAAGCAACTAGTTTTTAAATGGTCCCATAAAGGTTTGAAGGAAAGTGTAATCAGGACATAAACATGAGAGCTCAGATTCATTGCTGCTTTTACACACTGCAGCGTGCTATAAACTTACTGCCCACACATGCACGGACACACAAAAACTGCAAATATACAAGTGCACACACTAGGACACAGAACAGGCAAAGCTGTCCTAAGCCTTTGTGTTGACATTGATTAATCGACCAAAATTTAAACAATATTGGTTTAGTGCAAGCGCTTGACTTAAAACATAGATTGCCAATCTTTCAACCCATTCTCTATTAAAAGACTGTCTCTCATGGTTTGTAATTGTGCATTGCACCAATTCTCTGATGACTTGAGTTTTAAGACAACATCCTGTTTTTAAAACCGGAAAGCTGTTTTATACCTGTCAAACAGTGTCACAATCCACGCTGTCCTATTGGGTGTAATTGACTATATTTCTGTTCAAACCATCCATGATGCAAGCAGAAGTTACTTCACACTTGCTCATTTCAGGGCTCTTTTTTATTGGTTGACGGCACCGAAGTATTTACTTATTTCATTTATGTTCTGAACAGGCTGTGGCTAAGGGATGTACTGCACACACACGTACTGCTTTCTATATACATCCGGCTACATTCGAGGAGGAGAAGACATCATAAGTCTGAATTATGTTCACACACAGCACACACCACATTAGCAATTTACTGTACGTTCATAACAAAAACTTCTGTAGTGTTGCCGGAAGTGAAGCAAGGCTGAGTTTATGAAGGTTGGGTTAATGGATGAACCTGTAGTCATGCTTGACATTGTAACACTGGCACTTCACATTTTGCAGATACCTATGTCTGATGCTGCAGTATATGTGAAAGCAGACAGCATCATGCCCACATTACAATAAATGCAACTCAGTACAGGACATACAGCAAGTCTGGAGCAGCTGTATATTATTTCAAAACATACATATGGTATAATGTGGATGAAAGCAGCTCAGACTGTATCAGTGTTCTTTCTCTGGTAGGTCATGGAGGTCATTGCTTGTACAATACAAGCTACCCAGTTGTGCTTTGATGTGTTCCAAGTTATTCCATACTCTACACACACTACTTGTGGACTGGTTGTGGTTTTTCCTCTATACTGTAGGTTGAATATGCTTTCATATCCGGCAGTGAAAAAGACTAAAAGAAAACAGGTTTATTCATATGGAAAGTCACCATTTATTACTTCAAGTCCTCTCCAGCTTAAAGGCTGCTCTTTGGAACAACACAACTATTGAATGTTCCATGTTTGTAAAGTCTGAATGTTCACACTTTTACATCCTGTGTCTCTTAAGTGTCAGACTGCTAAAGTCATCACTGTCACATCCCACAACCGCACAGTCGCCCTTTATAGGAAGCAGTGTGTTAAGCAAACCACACATACAGATGTACACATGCATTACTTATATGCACACAAACACACACAAACACACACAAACTGGAGAGCTTGTTTTCCTGTCTTTGCTAATTACACAGCCTTCAGTACACCAGGTAACACTCACTTTAAAATACATTGGACACCAACACTAACTTATGCCTGTGAACACACAGAGACTTTCGTGGGTCCACAGTAGCAGACAGCATTGCGTGCGGAGCAGCTCCCCACCGCATCTCAAAGCCAAACCCTCCCTTCTTAATCAAGCTGATGTTTACATGGAATGCTGTGAAAGAAATCTGTGAATGCATCTTTTATTATTGTAAATAGTTTTACTATACTATATTATCCCAGTTGTTATTGCCTTGTAACAGGGGCTGCATTAAACTGTTTCCACGTTCATTTCAAGTTTATTTCTTTTAAACAGTCGCCATGTTTGAAATCACTCCCTCGTTCACTCATTCAGAACTCCGTATAAGTTAGACAGGCAGTAATTTACTCTATAGTGAGCAGTAAATTCAGATTTCTGACACTTATGAATCATTGTCACTTTGCTTTATCACTGGCAGATGAAGTGTCACACAGCAGTGCACTACACATTGTGATATGCAACACATTCCTGTATTGTTAGCAGAGAGTAGATTTTTTTTTTGTTCCATTTTGTGGGCTTTTAAATGCACTACATAGTGCCTTCAAAAATTCACACTCAAATAAAATGGCATACAGTAAAAACAGTGCACTTTATAGTAAAAGGAGTCTGGCTTCAGGTGGAATTTTGTAGCAAAAATCAATTGATGTCAATGGAGTGAAGGAATGAGACCTGGACAGTCCAAATAGAAGGCAGCTATCATATTAGCTGTGTCACACTATACGTTTTTATAGAACCCAGAATCTGATACAAAGACATCTCTTAAATCTCCTCTTTGTGTTTAAACCAGGGCCTGATCCCATAATAAATATAGCTGTTAATCTTGTTTCCAGGTCTAACATGCGATACAGTGAATAACACATAAGCAGTTCTGTCATAACTAACAATGATTTTCTCACGACATGAGTCCTGAGCTGATTCACAGCTGTTGCTCAGTCCAAAATTTGAAATTAAAATGATTTGTTATTTTCTCCTTTCCCTGCCTCCTCTGGCCTCTCTGTCTGTCTGTCGACCTACTCTTCCCTGCTCTGCCCTCTGCTCACCTCAGGGTGAAGGGATGAGTGTGTTTCGATAACCAGGATCTGCTTAACACAGACCATGTGCCCTCACCCATCCACAGACTTGCGGGCATGCTGATGGATGGATGAGTAAGACAGAAGTTATGATGCAGGGCCCGCTTCACTCTAATGTGTTTGAGGGTAAAATATTTGTCATCACCCTGATGCTCATGTTTTCTCCAGAAAAACTGATGCATCTCATATTTCTAATAGCACCTGGAGATCTGGTACCTCAAAAGCCACAGAACTTGAATCAGTGTTAATAGTTCAGCTTTAATCGCAGTGAATCAACACTGAAATCTGACATTAATTCCACATCAACTTCCTCCAAGACACGACAAATCATTTTGATTAAATTAGAATTGTCTATCTGCATGTTTTGACATTAAAATGTGACAGTGACTAACATCTTTTACGGCCTGATACAGAGGATGACAGAGAGTGCGCAGGAAGTCTTCTCGATGTTAGCAGAGAAAAAGCCCCAGTGTTGTTACTGAAGTAAAGCCACCGTGTCAGACACCCGCTGATATCTGGATCTGTTAGACTTATTGAAACTCCAGGGATTACATTTAGTTTACTTTATCACACATAAACACACAGCGAACTTATCTGTAGTGGCATCATCTGTGCAGGTTCACATAGTCTGAATACAAAGCACTTTGATGCTCCAGTATGATCCATTAGTATTTGCATGACAGGCAGGGAGTCTTTCTTAAGCCTCTAACCAACACTAGATCATAGGCTAACATCTGAAAGACAATGCATGACAGCACATAACATAATGTGACCCCTATTCATATTTACTTAATGGAGTTATATCAGAACCATCTCCTGAGTTTACAAGACAGTTTCCAAGTTGTGGATCTACTTGCTAAGATAGAAATAGTAACAGACACTTTTCTCTTACTTAGTTTTCTCTCTCTACTCTCTTACATTGATGCACATAATTGGATTGATCATCAGTCTGTTTGGAGGTGGATTTTGAATTTTGAAGGAATTTGAAAAAAGTGCCTTGATATTACAAACAAAAGGACTCATTCTCTCAGTGTTCATTACTATGAGTGTCCCCTTTCACATTACACTCATTTGAGACATTGTAATATAATCTATAATATAATGGGGGTGAGTTTTAAGAAGACTGAAAGAGGAATTAATTTCTGTAAAGTACTTACAAAATGCTGTCATGAAGTGGTTACAGTAGTGAAATTCTTTGTCCATAGATTTGAAATGGAACATTTTGGCACACATGTGAAAACAGTCACACTTAGATGTGTAAAAGGGGGCTGATGCTTGAGCAGCGGCAGCTGTTGTCGACGCTGGTTAAAATATCTGAGCTTGGCCCTTCCTTCTCGACCTTGGCAGTTTACAAGGCAACCTCCATTCAAGGTCCACTTACTTGCTTTTCCTGGACCCTGAGGTGAGATTGTTTTGTCATTTGCTATTTCCAAGGTATGAATAAGCTGTCAGACTCAACTTTAAGGCCAACATTGATGAGAAGTCTAAAAAGTGGCCAGAATAAAGGAAAGTTTGAACGTCGACAGTACAGCTCCATGGCAACTGAGCAAACATGATTATGAAGACTTGGTGATATGGTCGAAAGCTCCAGAACAAGCGAGTAAATGGACCTTGGTTGGAACCACATCTGTTCCATCACACAGTTGGCAATCATGGCTATATGCTTCCAGTGTTCTGTATTTAAGTGGCAAATGTTGCATGTTAGTGTTGCATTTAAACATTCAGAAAAAAGACATCAAAGAAATCCCTCTGAAACTGGGTTGAAGACTTGATGAAGACATGAGGTAATCTTGTCAATCCCCCACTGTATCATTCACAGGGACGTCCAGGGACCTCCTGGTGAAGCAGGCCAGAAGGGAGCTCAGGTAAGATGTGACCTGACAGTAACTTGTAGGTATTGTTGGTGACTTGCAGGACCAGTGTGTAGGATTCAGTGGCATCCAGCAGTGAGGCTGCAGATTTGATAAAAATACAGAAGGCCCTCTCTAGAGCCAGTGTTTGGTTTGTCCATTCTGGGCTACTGTAGAAACATGGCAGTGCAACATGGCGGACTCCATGGAAGAGGACCCACTCTCTATGTAGATATAAAGGGCTAATTCTAACAAAAACACGACGATCATTATTGATGATTCTTATTTTCAGGTGATTATACATTAATGAAAACATCATTATGAATTTTATTACATTTCTGACAATGGATCCGGCTAAATCCTACACACTGGACCTTTAAAGCCATTCCCATCAGTTGTTTATTTCTGTGTTGAATTTCTTTTTAGGGAGAGAGAGGGCTGCCAGGGCCACCAGGACCAACTGGCATAAATGGAACACTGGTCAGTTTGACGTCAACACTCTCACTTTTCTTCAACATGCTGAAACAATTCATCTCAGATCTTCAGATCATCTAAAAGAATCTGAAACCCTGTGTCAGAATAAGGACTCAATAAGTGTGAAAATCAGGCACAGTTTGAACTTCTCTACTCTCTCTTGATTTTTTTTAACACAACTACTTCGTCACATTTTGTGTGTGCAATGAAGTGAGCAAAATGAATGCCTTCTAAGACACAAAGTTCTTGGAGAGATGGGGAGGCAGGGGGATGCAGTCAGAAGAAGGCTATGATGGATGGATATTTAATTTTCAAGTGTTGCTATAAACACTTTTACCCTCATACCCCCTCATACCCCCCAGAAGGGGCCTATACAGTCAGCCCACATGGGCTTTCCACCAGGGATCATGTCACTGATCTGTCCATGCCTACTTGGCCAACATTTAACCCTAATAGGATCGACATATTTAAAGCTTAATTCTTACCTATGTGACAAGTGGATAACAGGGTCCACCTGTTTTCACATTTGTCTTTGGGCCATACAGTCTTATCTCTTACATTTGAATTCCACACATAAAACTGCTCACATTACTGTCTCTGCAGTGGGCTCATAATGAGATCATTAATTTAGCCCAGGCGCCATATGAGTCCATTTGGTTTATTTAGCGATGCCATTAAGGCAGCGAGTAGTTGTTAATTTAGAGCCAAAGTCAGATCAGCTTGTGTGTGGGGTTATGGCTGTACACACAGTAAGGGGGCACCCTCCTCTGGTAAACAAGATTACACATGGCCAGATGCAATTACAGCAGAATATTGTGAATATGCACTCTTCCATGATGACCGGGCAGCATGTTTGTAGCTATGCCGCCCTCTTGTGGTCAAAGTGAGACAGTACAGACAGAAGTGTAAAAGTGGAGTGAATAATGAATGGAACACACATTAAGTAAGGACACATTTGCATTGTGGTAACCTGTTAAATTAATTACAGGATGGTCATGGAAGAAAACAGAAATTGATACAGTACATTGTGTGTCACAAATAGAAAACTGACATTTAATTGAATACAATAACAAAATGGAATTCAAATTTGGTGTTTTTCTTTAGGCTGCATCTGGCTCATACTTTCTCTGTGGCACATAAAGCCTTGTTAAAAGTGGCTTAACACTGGTGTGACCTGCTGCATACACCAAGTGCACAGAGGTCACCTTTCCAGAACCACAAGCTCCATCTTTAAGTCCTCATCCCCCTCTTTTTTTCCCTGTTGGTAGAACTGAACATTGCTATGACGTTATGCCTGCAGTGGGTCTCTGACTTATCTGACACACACACATACAGACACACATACACAACAGAGTCAGGAGGAGAAGATTGGATGAGCCACTGCTTGTATCTAAGCAACCACATACAGTCGTGTGGTAATAAGTAAACATGGAAGTCAAACTAATTGTCAGTTGACCCAGCCAACACCAATCAAATGTGGTATTTTCAAATGTGCGCACTCGTGGTTTGGCTCCTTATTAATCAATTAACATGCAATGGTATGTCTGGTATTGTCACAATCACTGTGTTTCTGCCACAAACTCTGCAATTTAGTTTAGATTCTGTTAATATCTGATACCTGATATCTGATGCGAACTGATGGAGGACTTTGGCTGACTTTTTGCTTCAACATTAGCCTCAGTCTTCGAGTACGACATCATGTCCATAGCCATTCAGTCCTTTTTCATTTTTCCAGTTCACTCAACTTTCAGTTCAATTCAATTTTTCAATTCAATTTTATTTGTATAGCACCAAGTCACAACAAAAGTCATCTCAGGGCACTTTACATACAGAGCAGGTCCAGACCACACTCTTTATAATATTACTTATAGAGACCCAACAGTTCCCATCATGAGCAAGCACTTGGCGACAGGAAAAACTTCCTTTTAACAGGCAGAAACCTCCGGACAGAACCAGGCTCAAAGATGGACAGCCATCTGCCGTGACCGGTTGGGCTGAGAGTTGAGACAGTATTTTCAACCAACACATGAAGCTAACATTAGTTTAATCAACTAGATAGCTGCATCTACATCCAGCTACACCTCTGTCTGAAATCAAGGACCCATTGTTTCAATAATGTCTAAAAATTTGGACTGGTAAATCTGCAAAGTGTGCAAATGTGGACATGCACGAGTTTGTGTGTGAGAATATGTGTGTGTGTTTGTGTGGGAGTGGACCTGAGCCATCTCATTTTTCCCTCAGTGCCTCCTGACTAAGCCGTCACGCACTCTGTCACATTCAGCCCAAAGCACTGTGTCTGTCTCTTTCATCTCATTCTCTCTCTCCCTCTTATTCCCTTCCTCTCTCGTCCCTTCCCTTCCCTCTCCCTCTCCCTCTCCCTTTCCCACTCTCATCCAATATCTCTCTCTGTCCAGGGAATCCAGGGGCCCCAGGGGCCGCCCGGAGAGATCGGCCGAGATGGTCCCAAGGTCTGTGCGTTGAACGTTATAATTAGTTATTATGCTAATGGCCTGCTGCTCCCCAGCCGCTCGGCTATTCTCAGCCTGTTCTAATGTTGTACCATCCCTCCCTGTTCTCTTGATGTTCCCGTAGAGAAAACTGCATTTTGCTGAGAGGGAGTCAACTTGTTTGGAATCAAATTTTAGGTGTTTCTGAATATAAGATAAATGGCATCCGACCAAGGATGGTTCATATTTGGACTGTTGGTGTGTGTCTACTTGTTTTTCTCTCCTTCAAAGAACAAATTTAAGTTTTACTCTTCTAGACATTTATGCAGAGTAAGCTTTTACATTATTTTACTAGTTACAGATTGAAGAGGTGCTCTAGCGATTTGTTCTAGCATTTTTGCAAAGTTGGCTGCTTTGCAAGGCACAAATTAAAACGGTCAAAATCAAACCGACAGACACTTTGATATCCAGAATTTTAGACCCAAAAAACGTGCAAAAACGACAGTTGAAGTAACTGTTATCTGCTAAATTGGTGTTGTGCCCCTGTCAGGACTCGCGCCATGGGCAGGAGGGCACGCTCATAATTCCCTGACCTTGAAATTTCCTCTCTCTTTGGAATTTGTATACTCAGCACAGCACGCACAGTGCACAAAAGGAAAGAGAGGACGGAGAGAAAGATAGGAGTCTTATGCGTATGGAGGTGAAAATTGGCTTTTTGACGTTATGCTGAGAAAGAGAGGCAGGCCTGTTTTCAGCACCTGATAATTTGGTTATTCAATCAAGGCAGTAAGCATACATAATTAAATAAGCAATTAACATAAATAAACACCTCTAATTATACACACCCTAACTAGGAAATGAATTTAGATTGTTCGATTTACAGCAGTCAGTAGAGCAGTCTGTACTGAGCCAAGGATTCTTGGGTGATTCTTACCACTCTGTTTTTATCTGCACCTGCTTTTACACCTGCACGGAAACTTCCCTATCAGCTGATTAAATCCCCACTGAAGTCTGAAGGCTGTGCGTTCCATCTGTGGCACATAATTGAAGACGGAACACACAGAAGAGCACTACTACACACAACGATCCACCATGGTTATCTTGATTAAATCATGCATATCCAACATCAGGCTGCTGCAAAATAACTACACAAACTACTGTAGTACATGGGTGGTTATGAGTTTTACACTGGAGAACAGGGAGCTGCATCTGCACTCATCATGGCTTTCTTACCAGCAAATGCAGCAATTTTTAAAACTAAAATTAAATGCTCACTTTAATAGTTGGTTCTTTATGAAGTACTGTTGATATAATCAGCTTAAAACGAAAGTAAAGGCGCTTTCATATGCAATGAAACAATGGCACCACTGTGCTGCTGAAACCCATTATTTGCGCTGCACCGAGCCTGTTTTAGCTGCGTCGAGCGAAGCGGCTTGTGCGGCCTAACACACCGCTTAGTGAGCTTGCGCCAAATCTTGCAACAAACTACTGAACCTAGCTAAAATCCACATGGCATTCATTCTTTCTAATGTTACATAGTCACAGTTTAACCAGCTTAGCAAACTGTTTTGGCATTTGTAACATTTTAACATGTAAGTGAATTAAAATTTAACATTGTTTATCATTATTCAATTGCAATTGGTAGAAAGTAACTAAATATATATGTACTGTACTTAGTACAATTTCCAGGTACTTCTACAATGTAGGCTACTTTACTTGAGACCTTCCTTTTTTACTTGTAACTACATGCATTTCAGTGGGAAATACTTCTTACACATTTATCTCACAGCTACTAGAAAGTTTACATACAAAACATACAGATAATTATATCCATCTATCTATCTATCTATCTATCTATCCACAAATATAAACATATACGTAATATAATGCTCTGAAAAGGCCATTTTTCTTGCCCAACAAGATTAGATTGGTTTTTCCTTTAAATGCATTTTGCTGAAAATGCATGTGTACTTTTACAAATGTAAAAAAGGCAGGGCTTTTACTTTTAACACTATTCTTACACTGTGGTATTGCTAATTTAACTTCAGCGAAAGATCTGAATTCTTCTTGCACCACGATCAAAACCACATCATTCCCTTTGATTATACTAATTTCATTGAAGTCTACAACACAATGTCTAAGTCAAAGTCTACAGGACTCGCTAACTGGACATCACTCCTATTGTATGCATAATTGTAAAATTGTGATAGCAGTAATAGTAAAATTCAAAATTAAAATATGTATCGCATTAAGAAAACATGACACGACCATATGACGCCAATCAGTGGTAAATTCCGATTTTGGCAGCAGCATTTGTTCTGCTGTGAATTTGCATGTTGCCCCTCTAAACCTCTCACAGCAGTGCAATTTTTGAAAGCTGTCTCTCTCCTAAATTTGTTGAGCTCTTTCATGTCATACCTTGCCTGGTTGGCACAGCTGTTTAACGGGGAAGAGACCAATAATGACTGGCTGAGAGGATAATGATTAATCGCCACGTACTGTGATTTATATTCCACTTCAGCCAAACTCTTTGCGCGTGCTGTGCTGCACCCATATGAATGCAAATAGCAGCTACGCTCTGATCTGCCCTCACTGACCTGTGTGCTGGTCTTTGTGATGGTTAAAATAAGGCCCTAAGATTTGTGTTCAGGATTAGATTTAAGAATGTAGTCAACAGATTACTGACAAAAAATATGGTGGTGTGTGTGTATTCGATTCAGGGGGAGGCTGGAGATCCAGGGCTTGCTGGCCCTTTTGGTCCACCTGGTCAGAAGGTGAGTGAAGCAGCAGATTATCCACCAGATTACATTGTTTTCTTTGACCTCTGTTTTCACTGCTTTCCAGCGTCTTTCTTCCTCTGTCCAGTTTTTTGCATTGCCTGTGTACATTTTCTATAATGCCCATTCTATTTGTATTTGCATTAGATAATTACAGGCATTTACATAATACCAAGTGTTGCCAAATGTTTGTTTTTGACCTCGCTGGCCGAGCCTAGTTTAGAAGCTGGATCTACCGACACCTCTGAAACTCACTAATTAACAAGTGTCTCATTTGCTTAATCCATACACAAACTCAATTTGTGGTTTTAGAGGTTATGTTTTGTGCTGTAACCTTTCCGTAAGGAACAACAGCATATGCATCCAGCCCGCACTTCTGTGCAGCCTCTCCTGCTGTAGTATGGGTTGGCACATACAGTTCATGAGTGCAGGTTTTGGCTGTGGTCTCTGTGCACATACTCTCTGCAACCTCACTGGGATGACAAGAAACATTTTCAGCCATAATTCCACTATAAGCTAAGATCGGAGCCAGGCTAGTTGTTGCCCTCTGTTTCTGGTCTTTATGCTAAGCTGCTCTTATTGCCTCTCGGCCCTAGCGCCATAATTGATGTGCAGACAAGGGAACGGTGTCAATCTTCCCGTCTGTCACTCGGCAAGAAAGCAAAAAGCAAACAAATAGTTTACTTTCCAAAAAAAAATTTCTAAAAAAAAACAGATTGTGAAGTGTGGCCTAAAGCTGGAGTTCTATCTTCTTCTGCACTGAACCTCCTTCCTATATGTTTTTCACTCAAAAATCAATAGTCACTCCAAAACAAGGCTTAAGGCATAGGAACATGTTCAGGATGCAGACGGCTACGACCCTCTTTTTCCTCTCTGTAAGTGTGTACATATTGATGTATAGTTTGTGCTTCCATGTATGCTCTCAGCCATGATTATCTGCCCCTCAGCCTTCACTTGCCAAAAGCATATATACACTATCTGCACCTTTATTAGTCCATGCCCACGGCCACATAAGAATTCAATGGGCAGTCGGATTAGTGAGGACACTACTGATTCCCCCCGAGGGATCAAGGTGCGATCAGGGTGACAGCTCTTACCCTTTCTCTCCTCTAAACCAACCTCATTCTCTGTCTGTTTCCTCTCATTCCTGCCAGCCACTTCTTATTTCACCAGCCTGCAGTTTGGATCCTGCTGATGAGTGACAGTTACACTTTCAATACCACTTGTTTGTTAAGTGACATGTTCCTGAGCAATTACCCCCATAAATGTCAACCATTGTGGTTTTAAAAAAGAATCCGAGTTGTCTCTGTTGTGCTACTTAATTACAGGTAACCTTAGTTATTTTGGAGGTGCCATCTTTTAAAGCAGAAATTGCTTTAGCTTTTTGGAAATGATGATTTCATGAGTAAAAGAGAGCTTGGAAAGTTTTCACTCAAACATCTTTATAACCCATATTTAACCAGCCTTGATTACTGGCTAAGAACATTTTCTTTTTCATTGCGGCAGCCTGGGAAGCTGTCACACGGGACAGAATAGGCAGTCGCACATACACAAACACACACACCTGGAAGCTGCTCAAGTTTGAGATTTTGACTACTTTTTAAATATTTTATTTCAGTACTTTCCTTTCATCTGCTCGACGAAGATGGTCCCTCGTTGGGTTTCAAACAAAGACACGATGGTCGCAACTGTTTTCCATTTAGTGTAAAATAAATGGACAGTTTGAAGAATACCACATCACATGAACTGTTCTTAAATGCCATCCACTGATTTTCAAACATCAATACTCTTTCGCCTTCCTAGGGTTCAGTGGGGGAGCCAGGTTTTCCAGGGCTGCCGGGTACCATGGGAATGCCTGGGTTCAAAGGTCACAAGGTGAGAGCGAATTCATACACTAACATGCATGAACAAAATTTAATAAATGACCTGCATGGTTTTGTTTGGATTTAATGAAGTCTACAATGGGGAACAGAGGCGACACTTCATGAATGATTTATAGCTTTGGTTGTCAGGAGTTTGTACATTTACATGTTGTACCGCAGAAATGTTCACAGCTTAACATAACACATGCTTGTTAATGTATAATTCATATTTTGCATAGATGACATGATTAATTTTAATGGTGCTGAAGGTTGTCCTTCACACTTCAAAAGCAGTACGCCCAGGCACAGAACACATACAGAACAGTACAAGCGATCTTCATCCACATCAGTCTGGTTAACATGCTGTATTTTGTTTTCCGTACATTATGCTGTCAACTGTTAGAATTCCTGAAAAAGCATTTTGTTATTTAGATGTCACACTGTCAATGTCAAAAGAAAAACCTGAAACTCCTGTAAAATGGACATGTTCTAATGTTCAGTGTTGTATTTGTAGGGGGAGACAGGAGAGGCAGGCGCTAAAGGATACCAGGTATTGCACTTTTTCTTCACTCCTCTACTGGAAGGTCATGTGCACACAGTCATAATACATGTGTGAGTTAATAGTTCAGTCACACATTTGTAATGTAAAACTGTAAATGTAAATATAAAACTTGACTGAGATAAGATAAAGTCATGATCTTATAAAGGTTGGCAAAGCAGGCTGACCAGCTGATGAGAGCAGAATTAAAACCTTTTCCAATGTTTGTCCAATACTATGTAATAGAAACATTAATCAGCCACTAACTTGGGAGGCTTGAGAGGTGTCATGTGGAACATCTATGTTTACACTCAGCATTTCTCATCAGAATACACTGTGTGTATTCTTGAGGTCTAACAAATGTGTTAAATGCATTTACTTCCTCATGAACATTTGCAAAATCAATTTTTGGTATATTTTGGGACCAAAACTGTTTACACTGGTTAGCAGTCTTCTTCTACCCCAGCTTTTGCTGACGCTTGTGTAGCATATAACTACCAACCTACTGCTCAGCGTCAACAAAACCAAGGAGCTGATTGTTGATTTTAGACAAAAAAAAATACTAAAAGAAAATATCCACCCCAGTTACATCCTGTTCACCCTGCTGCCGCCTGGCAAGCGATACAGAAGTACCTGCTGTCGTATCACCACACTACAGAGCAGCTTCATTCCCCCAAACTGTGAGACTCCTCAATTCATTCTCTTCACTCCACCATAAAAAGAGTTTGACTTATTTATTCATCTATTTAAATGGGTTTTACTTTTGTGAGTAGCATAAAGAGAGTAGAACTTGAAGTTTGTTGAACAACTCTGTGTTGTCAAATGATAAAAAAAATGAACCATGTACCTTGTAGCTTGATCTGTCAGCAGGAATGTGTGCTAAATTTCTCATGTCCTTGTGCACATTAATGTGCATCATTTTGTGCCGACATGAGAGAGAAACAAAACAGGGACTCAACAGCTTACATTTACATAGCACTGAAGCACAGCTTGATCAAGAGACCAACAATGTCTGTTAGACAGTATAATGGGATTAGCTATTTCCCCTCACTTTCTAAACTGCAAGAAAACACAATAGTCATATTTAAAGATATTGACTGTAAAGAATATCAGATGCAGCCTGTACTTTGTAAGTGTAGAATATAATCACCTCATTACAATCTCAACATTTCCAGAAATACCATACAATACAGAGGACGTGTGCTTGGTGTTTTTAACCATAGTTGTGGCCAAGCTCCAGATAACTGGTAGCTAAAATATTCCTAAAGTTTGAGCAGTGCAAACCAATGTAGTGTATCATTACTTTGAACCTGATTATCATTTAATATGATTAACGATTCAGCTATATTACTTTTTCTTTGGCTAGCATATTTTATGGGGTTATGTTGCAAGGATTTACATCAGCCTCTTAGTGGTAATTAGGATATGTGGGATGTTTAAGTAGGCTCCAATATCTTCTACTTGGTATAAGTGTGAGAAGCCAATCCAAACTAATGTACAATCATTATTTCATTCACTCTGAATACAGTCACATCTACACATATAAATTGTTCAGTATGTGCTGACTTTATTATTTCTTTTTGCCATCAAGAACACATTAACACCTTAATATTGCAGCAACAAGTTGCCACCCTGTTGTACTTCTACTGTTGTGAACACAGCATTAGACACAAATTGAACAATCAAAGCATGTGATGAATGCTCTGATTCACTTGCTTTCCCCTACATGCACTAATGGAAAACAGTGTGAGAGCCCAGAGGAGCAGGAAAGGAGAGCAGTGTGTTACAGTGCTGCAGGATGCAGTTAGACAGCCACACACCAGATAAAAAGTCAGGTTTGTTAAAGGTCACCACTAGCCAATTCCTATCCCCTCTCTCCCTGGGTTTCTCTTATTGGCTGCTAGTGGTAATCATGACCTTTTCTCCACTCACACACACACACACAAACACATACCCGCACACACACACACACACTGAATGAAGACATGGTCCAGCACACAGTAATACATACATGCCCAAATCAACGCACACTGTTGTTGTACACATCCAGTCTCACCCTTGCACCAGCACACACACCACATGAAGCCAAACCAGCACGTATGTAAGCAAACTCACACAAACCTTCAGTTAATCATGATGTATCTGTTTGCAGGGGGAGCAAGGCAGAGATGGAGCTCCAGGGACTCCTGGTGTCACTGTGAGTGTAGACCTGTTATACTTCCACTGGGTGGCAGTGAAGCTTATCTTTGTAAGGGTTCAGCAAGCAGACTGGGTTTAAATGTATGTGTTTGTGTGTATGTGTGCTGGTACAGGGACAAAATGTCTCCACAAGGACACGCTGATGAGGAAGAATATCTTGGCCGTTCCATACTTTACAATGAGCTAGTTTGGGGTTAAAACTTGAGTTTCAGTTTTTTGTGAAGTCTGTCTGTAGATAATATCATAAATCCCCCGATATAAGTCACCATAAAAACTTTATCACAAAATAAATATGATAATAATAAACTTTACTAATATAACACCTTTCTCAAAGTGACTTTACAATGTGCTTTACAAGATTAAAATCAGACAGCATATAAAAACACATAAAAATGCAATAAAAGAATAAACAGAACAGAACAGTACAAGCAAACAGCAGTGCAGCAGGATAAAATAAAAGGAAAAACAGACTAAATGAGAAGAGACAAAATAAAAACGAGAGAGTAAAACAGCATGGAAGCTCCAGACAGTAATTTAAAATCATAAAGTCAAATAAATGTAGTCTGAAAAAGTAAACTTTGAGCAGGAACACAGAGTGAGGTAACTGACTTAGACGAGTTAATCTGTTTAGAAGAGCTGTTCCAGAGTCTCAGGGTCCTCATGGCAAAAAACCACAGCCCACTTTGGTGTTTGGGCTCAATGTCAGAACAAGCATATGAGGATCATAGTGTCACAGCTCAGATTCTTGGCAACAGTGAAGAGGAGCCAATGCGGACACTCAGGCATAGCTGGCTAAATTAAAAATCACTGCACATTATAGTTGGCTACCTCAAGGCCTTCTGACCGGGCAAACAAATCTGACACGCTAAAGAGACAGGGAGCAAGTCTAAGTATGGTCACACCATCATTTAAAACAGAAACATTTCATAGCAAAATCATCTCATTTCAAAGGAATCTCCCTGATCAGTGGTTTTCATTTGCTGAGTATAAGCTGCTTCAAAATGGTTGCAAGACAGTTATTAGACATACGTGTACAAATACGTTGCATAAACTGTGTGAACCTCGCGACTAACAGGTACATTTCACAGGTGTGAGGTTATTTAGCTGTATTTTACGACCGTGTTCAATTTGATATGTAACAACAAGTAATCCTTCTTTTAAGCTAACACAAAGTTAAGTGACTGAGTCCTGATACTAATTTAAGTTAATTGGAAAGGATAAAAAGAACATTATTATTAAAGTAATATATGGGTAAACTGCTGAGGTGAGGTGACACCAAGCAAACAGCCAGTCCACCCTTACTAATGCATACGTTTAAGCATTAATGTAATGTAAACAAATAAGTTGTATAAAAATTCACCTCTCATACAATTGTCACTAATGGCAAAAGTAGCTATAGAGACCAAAATCATTTTTCGTACTAGGCAGTCAACATGTTTATTTCTGCTGTAAATTTGGGCATTTTAATATGGGGTTATATTGGGATTGACTCACGGTTCCTCAAGTGGCCATTTGAGGAACTGCAGTTTCTGGCACAGCTGTGTTATATTTTTAAACTGTGGAGGTTGCCATTTAGTTAACTCAACACGTCCTTTATTCATTTGAAATTAAACACCCTGTAGTGTTTCAGTGGGCATAGTCACCCATCATTTCTTAACAACAATTTTATTGTGCAACATTTGCAGGAACGTGCAAAGTTCAGTGGCTTGCATGGTGCGATACTTCAAATGTAGCTGCTTCAGTCTTTTGACACTTTTAAGTTAGTACCAAACTGTGAGCTGGATCAGATGTTGAAAGCAGCAGGAAATGTGGGAGAGGTGACATGCGGAAAGAAAAGTTCTTTTATGATTATTACTAATATATATAAGAGCCATGTGATGATCTGAAGATCTGTTCTCAGCTGCACTGAAGAAATGAATAAAATCTTAGATATAATTATAAAACACTTCAGTAGCCAACAGAATGAAGCAAGGGTCAGCATTGCATATTTTGTCTTCTTAAGGGTGAAATAAGGTTTCACAAGGTGAGAGAAACTATTTGCATAATTGATTTAATATGTTTACCCACGTTGAGATTATCATCCTTATCAATATTTGCTAATGAACTGACATAATGATATGAATTGCTGCGTGATCTACCATTTCCAGCTTTCAAGCCAAGCTTTGTAATTGTTACTTTTTAATAGGAACAAAACCAAATGAGTAGCATTTAAGAATTGATTGGTAAGTATCGATTGCTGAGGCATCGATCTTCACATCCCTAGATGGGGTTTAGGCAATGATTCCAGTCAGAGCTGAGTGTGTGTGTGTGTGTGTGTGTGTGTGCACAGCAGTAGCTGCATTGCATCATGTGGAGACAGAGTTGTGTAGTCTTGCCTGTGACACTTGAGACAGATAAAACGATTGTATTTCTCAGTATGCAGCTTAATGTTCACACTCTGTAATTCCCAGCCTCTATGTGACACGCTCTCAAGGCTAAATGCATAAGCAGTGAATCACAAGTGTGTCACTGCTGAAATGAATATGACATATTTTTGTCTTCAGACAGACTTCCTAATTCCTACTGGGTAAAATAAATGTGACTCTGCACTGCAGTTCAGGAGAGAGGGTGTGTTCTGTTTTCCTGGTTTCCTTCCTCATCACTGCTTGTCTCCTACTGGGTAGTAATTTGGTGTTCAGATTACAAAGCCAGGCTCTTGTTCACGACGCATTGCACAATGCAACTCTTTGCAAAGACCTGTAAACTACAATGTGAGGAATGCTAGTAATGTTCAGTACAGATTGAAACATCTTTGTTACAAATCTCGTAGCTGCTTCTGAGAGCTCATATTTCGCAAAGCAAATTTTGTTAGTTGACAAAACAATCTTGACTCAAGGTTCACTTGTGCTGGAGCATTTGATTGTATCACACCGTCCTCATCATCAGCAGCAGAATGGGTTTGTTCAGATGCAGTGGAGCTGAAGGTATTAGTATTCTAACTCTTCACGATTGTGAGCACCTCTGGGATTTATCATTCATGCCGGCTCACAGGTCAAGGTCAACAATTCATTCTAATGATATGCATTGAATATGATGTAGAAGGAAAGCAGATCACATACGTTAGCATAGGACCTTTGCCACAAACAAAAACATACTACACACACAATAAAGAAGGAAGTAAGCAAGACTGGAGCACAGGCTCTTATGTGGTCGGTGCAGACAAGTGTATCGATTGAAAGTGAAGTGTATGTGTTAGACGCATGTCAACTGAAAAAAAGCTGAAATGCATCCAGTGTGGAAAAGGCATGACAGGCAATCACAGAAAAGGGTTAGTGAAATTCTTTACTTATATGTCTGTTTAAATGTAGCATGGTAAGACAGCGCACCTTCAAGCACAAAAAAGCAGGTTTCTATGCTTTGGGAAGTGATAGGCTTTAAAGAATATTTCACATGAAACTCATGGACACAGCTTTCTCGACTGAGGAAACGCTGGTTTATTTGTTTCCTATTTCACTGGAATGGCTGAAATCACTTACGAGGAAAGGAGAACAAACAAATGGAAAAGAGGAAGCAGTGTAAAGCAAACAGAAGATACCCAGAGCATGAGACGTACTGGAATGTCTTTGTACTTAATTTGACAAAAGAAAGCCTTACTAAACTGGTGTTACCACTGGATGGTGTTTTTAACGACTAACAGATCTACAGATGTATTTTTCATCACATTACAACAAGAAGGAAAAGAAAAGAATGCATTACAATAAAAAAATCTAAAATGCTTTGTAAGCCACTGGTTTTGACAGAAAAGACAGCGGTTCTGCATCAGCAATGCAGAGCAGCGAGCACAGCTCCTCTGACATACTAACTCAGCCTTTGATATGTAAGCAGAAGTTTCTAACTGTCTCTCTCTATTTCTCCCTCTTCTCTCTCTCTCCCCCCCCACCCTTCCCACTCTCTTTTCTTTCTTCCGCCAGGGCGAAGTGGGACCCAGGGGAAGGAAAGGAGAGGTTTGTCGAATTAGACTTTGCGGTATTAGATATAATCCATTCTGTCTTATTCTGCACCGCATTGAGAAGCCCTGTCAAGCCTGCACGGCTGCTATAGAAGACTTACAGAGCCAATACCTCCAGGCCCGGGGAAATCTGGCCCCCTGGGCAAAAATATACATCACAAAAGCCCTCTTTTATAAAGGCGCACACATCTGAAATATCAAACACTTACTGTACTGTCTACGGCATCACAATTTATGGAGATATAGTCTCCCTCAGTTGTGCTGTACCATTTGTAGGATATTATTTATCATTTATCAAGCCCACACTGTTTATGATCACTAACCGCTATGTATAGATTTAATGAGTATAACTGACTATTTGCTAATCCCACCTCGCTTAATCACCATTGCTGCATCTGTCAAGCTTCTTGTTCTCGCATGGCACATATGCAGTTTGGCAGCAGATACATCACTTGAATTTTTTTTGTAATTTTTGTAATAGTTTGTTTTCAGACAGAGAATAGCAGCTTCTCATCTCGAGCTGGAAACTGTCGACAGTCTTCCTTAGTGAGACCTCTGACAAATGAGTCCTATACAGGACCAATGGTACTGTCTTAACAGACTGAGGCTAAAGGCACATGTCTCACACAAGTCAGCATCCTCACCACTTGATGATCCAAGACTACAGCAGGGGTTGAATTAGGCCGGGGTTGTCCGGGCTGAGCCTCTGACAACCTACAACAGAAATATAGTTATCAACATTGGAAAGGTCAGGAAGGGACTAAGTGCACCTTGAAAGGAAACTTCCCAAGGCATCTTCTGACCACCCAGGCACACCCAGTGGTGTGATCACCTCGGTAAGAGAGAGGCAAGAGAGCCAGGATTAGAGCTAAGCTAACCCACTTTGGACCTAAGAGGGTGAGCAAGAGAGATGTGTCTTTGGCCCATTTTGATTGTGCACCAGCTCACATCCCCCTCAGTCTTGTCTCGTAACAATCCCAAGTTAGTCCGTGCTTTGCAGTAGTTAGTAAGCTAGTTAACCAGACATGCTAATGACTGCAACTTACATTGGAGAATACAAACGCCTTGTTTAATCAATTTGTGCTCTTGTATTTTTGGCTTTGGTAGGGTTAAAAAAAGAAGACACAATCCTCAAAACTTTAAATGCTGAGTATACTTTATCTTACTATGGCAAAGTTTGACAGACTTTGTTTCGAAGCAATGTTTAGGGACAGGGGTGAGCAAACGGTCAGTTGATCCTTACATATGAGATAACTTAGTTTTCTCAGTTACTGCAAAATAAGCTTGAGTTTCTTTTATAACCTGAGATTTTCTATCCTCTCTCCTGCTTCTTCAGAAAGGAGTGGCAGGTGACGTTGGCCCCAGGGGGACTGAAGGAAAGAAAGGGGACATGGGCCACGTGGGTTCTGTTGGTCCCAGGGGATTTCCAGGCCAGGACGGGTTGCCGGGCCAACCAGGCCAACCAGGCCAACCGGGATATCCTGGGAAACCTGTGAGTGAACCTGATCGTGACCATCTCCTCTGAGCGGATTAAAAAAGGCCTGAAAGAAACAGTCAGTGATTTCCTGCCTGAGTTAGGGGAATTGTATTTGGGAATAATGGGGGCACAGCTGTCAGTGTGTGTGGGCTATGTGAAGACAGAGGATGGAGTGTTGAGAAGATCCTGTAAATCTGCAGGCATACTCAATCACAGGTTGAGCCTGTTTTCCCAGTCCCAGAGTTGATTCAGCTGAATCAAAGTGTAATTGTGTGTTGCAGGGCAAGCCTCCCTCAGATGAACATCTTCTTAAGCTCTGCACTGATGTTCTGCGTAGTAAGTATCTGTTTGTTTTCATGTCATTTTGCTGTGAACCACAGTAAGAAAGCCAGAGTCTGAATCTCCCTCCCAACACACACCGAACACTACTCACAGTTGTCTCAGACGTAGATGTGCACAGTTTTGACCATTTTACCTTGATTATATTTTACATTGATATAACAAAATAGAGTTAAACTGAAGCATATGGTGAACAATCCAAGTGATTACTCCTTCTGTAAAAGAGTGGCACAGTGTTAAATAACCCAACATATAATTAATAGTTTCAGTTCAGGAATTAAAAATGTGACTGGAAATAAGTCATGAACTGGTAGGTGCCACAAAGCAAGTCAAGCAAAACTATGGGTGCTGTCCATTTGACTAACATGCCTAAACAACACTGACATCACCTTATAAAGATGAAATAGCTAATGTGTTAGCAAACAGTTATCAGTGTCAGCAGACACAGAGCAACAGAGTAATCACTGGCCTTCATTTGGCCTCCACCAACTCCTGAGGGAAATGTCTGACTGCTATGTTCACCGGCTATTTGATCATTTTGTCTGTGTGATGTTTGGTGCTGGGCAGGTGGTTTACACTGGGTTTATTAAAGCTTTTTTGGCTACAGGTAGAATAAGTGTCTTTGTAGAACTGATAATAGCTGCAACTGTGCTGTTGTGTTTGACACATATTTTGACCCCCTCACTGAGCAAAGGTTAACTTATTAAAGCAAAAGTAAAGTATAGTCATTAGTCTGAAGAAGTCGTAAAAATTATTTTTTATTCTTATTGTACAAATATCTAATTAATACGAATATCACAAAAAAGCAGTTCCACAGGAAGCAGCTCCACATGAATGCTGTTATTTCATTTCCTACAGGTCCTTTGCTCAATTTGCAGTGATGTTACAAATATCAGCCAATATGTTCACCAATTTATGGGTGTAGCTCTAATTGGAACATCCTCCATGATGGTTGACCTTGATTGATTTCAGGGTCACTGGCTGGAGGAGCAAGCATGGGGACTGAGCGTAATTAGCTGAATGGAAAAGCACCCAGTGTCTCTGCAGCAAACAGGCTACCAATTCCAACATTAAGAATTTAGACTGAAAATAGAACTGAGAATGTCTATGAATGTCTAAGAATTAAATTGTATTTCAATATATGTATATGACTTTTCTATTTGGCTGTGCTTACATTATTATTGTATGTGGTCAAACACTGTTATGAAAAGAGTGCTGACATAATATTTAATATACTAACGGATTACTTAGCACCTTCTGACTGTGCCCCGCAGATCAACTTCCAGCATTGCTCCAGTCCCTGGCCCTCCCAGATAGGTGTGAACCCTGCCAGAGCTTGAAGGGACCCCCGGGTGAGCCAGGAGCACCAGGACCCAAAGGCTCCATGGGAACTCCGGGCTACCCTGGCAGGAGTGGTGCTCCTGGTTACCCAGGCCCCCCTGGAATGCAGGGTCCTGCAGGCCTCAAAGGTGATATGACCCATAATGTCGTAATGTTTTAATGGGAATAATGAACACCCTAGGACAGGTTTATATTATCTGTATCTCATACTCCCTCTTATGCCAGTGGTGTCTGATCCACTGTCTGAAAACGTGACAAAAATCTATAAATTAGTCTGATGAAAACAAGACAATAAATAACAACAAAACTTCATGAAAAAGAGCCAGGATGAAATTTATTGCTGCTTTCATCAACGATTAAAATCAAAACAGTGTCAATGACGAACAAATTGGATGTGTTGATGTTCACTGTACCCCATAAAATAAGATCATTAAACAAGTGAACATCAGTGAAAGTCAGCAGAGCAAAAGACAACAAATACTGAATGCAAAGCCGTCCCTTTGAGCTGTCTTCGATTTATCACCACTTCAAGCCAGGGAGTGGCTAATCAACTGCGAAAGATGCCAAACTGTACCACTTGACTGCTGTGTATGATTTCCTCTCATTAGGTGAAGAGAACAATAACTTTAGAGGTGTCAGGCCGAGGGGAGAGGCTAAAAGCTGGACTAGAGTTTCATCAGAAAGGGAGAGTGCATGGAGGGTGGAATGAAAGACACTGGAAAGGTGGATTGTGGGAAGTGTATCCATCATTATGGAGCTTCTATAGGACACTAGGTGATAAAAACAGAACAGCATATCCAGTTAATCTGTCTCTTGCAAGTCTCCAAACTTTGTGGTACTCTGTGTGTACAAAACTAGATCACTAGCTTATTAGAGAAACACGTTATTCAGAAAAACATCTAGTAGATGACTTTTCATCTAGCGCCACCAGGAGGTTGACATCTTCAGTCTTAGTGAAATGTCTCAACCAGATGGATTGTCATGACATTTGGTATTGACATTGCTCACAGGATAAATTAGAATCACTTTGGTAATCCTCTGATTTTTCATCTAATGCTACCATTATGTCATTTTTTAAATTTATCTAATACTTGGGTTTATGAACAGATACCTGCAGAACTAATAACATTCCTGTAACCCTTAGCTGTATTTTGTGTTTAGTGATAATTAGCAAATGTTAACATGCTAACATGAGATGTTGGTGGCTGAGGGCAATTAAGAGACCCTCATAAGCACCGGTGAATATTTCGGTTTTATTCAGGTTTAATCCGTCCCTCATACACTCAGACATTACTGATAATTACAAAACAAAGCACGCTTCAACAAAACAATTAGATAGATTATCCAAAAGATATCCAGTCCAATAGATTGTCCACTGAGCTGCCACCCCATGCCACCCAGGTCGATCTGCCCCTGAGTCTGCAGATTCTTCCACAACACAAGACTGGACACACCCGGCTTGGAGGAAACTTAGCCCTTAGGTTCCCGCAGCTCTCAATCTGACAGCTCATTTATAGAAGCACTGATGCTATTTTGTAAAGCAGACATATTATGTCCCCAGGTGACACAGGAACAAGAGGGCTCAAAGGCAGCAAAGGAGAAGGTTATCGTGGACCTCCAGGACCACCTGGACAGCCAGGTATGTGAAAGCCCACCTATCAACCTGTTTTTCGAAATGTCTTCATTTTGTTGCAGCTATTTCAGCAACCTAACCGCAGTCTTCTGACATCTGAGCTTTCAGTTCTGTGCATGAGTGCACTTTTAACAAAAATGCATCACGGCTGTTTGTACTCTTACATTTTTAATTAATATGTGGGTGGACCCTGTTTGTACTTAATTTTCAAGGAGTACTTTTAGTGACAGCTTGGTAGGTGGGGGTGAGGAAGACGTGAGGGCAAGTTACAGACAGTGAATGCTGTAGTTCTCTGTGGAAGCCAGGATAGCGTATTAAACTCATCCCATACAGTGTGAATAGATGCAATTTATGATCCAGCATGTGCTATTTTTGTTCATAGCACAAGACCTATGATCACATTCAATTAACTTGTAATGAGGCAAAAATACCAGTAACAACTGTATTTACATTATTGTCTTTATTGTCTCTATTTTGTCTTCCCGTATCACTGCAGGGATTCAGGGTCCTCGTGGCTTCGATGGAATTGGCCATCCAGGCAACCAGGGAATTCCAGGGAAACCAGGACCACCGGGAGATCCTGGGAAACGAGGCAATCCAGGACTTCCGGGGGTTTGTGACATTTCCATGTGTTACCAGACGTACAACCTCAGGGAACATTACAGCAAAGGACCCAACGTCTGAGGACGTGCCAGTGTGGGGGAGGCTGCTGTTGACTTAAACACCCAAGTGTTTTGAGGAAATGACTTACTGTATCACTGATTTACAGAGATGTGTGTGACTGTTGACTTTTTTAAATGACAAAGTGTGTTTGGAGAGCAGCTGCAGAGGAGGCAGAAACAACCTCATTAGTTGAGTTAAACTGAAATGGGCTGGGCATTGATTCATGATAATGGAATATAGGATCCAAGAGAGTCAGCAGGCCAACAACCAAGACTGATGACTACTTTACACTTTAAACTTGCAATGTTTAAATAGTTTAAATAGTGAGATCTAATCCACCAAAACAATAGTAAGTGAGTTGTGTTGGCTTTTGTGTAACTAGCAACTGAACTAGGATTCTGATAAGATTAAAAATAGCTACCTCTCTCTTTTATGTTTTAAGTGAATATTACTGAAGCTGACAAGGCAGGAAGCTCAGGCTCACTTGACCAGCAGCCTGATCAAATTTCAATGCAACACGCCTTCACAAAAACAGAAAAAACAGAGTCTAAAAATCTATCAAATATAAATCTGTAAAATAAAATGAAGTCCTAATGCATTTTAATCAAGCTAAAGAGGACTTTCCTGTGTGGACTAATAGTGGCAAAAAGATACCACTTAAATCGGAGGTCTTCTTCAGTTGTTTTGCAACCATCAGTTGATCACAGACTTGGGTAAAGCATAGCACATTTATGCACTTCTCTTGGCCTTATTAACAGAAGTGGACAAGAGTCTGCTTTAATGCTGTGCTTGAAAGCTGTGCTTCTCTTGGATTCTCCAAACGAGGTTTATATCAACCAGTGCGATTATTTCTGCCCTCAGTGCGACTCTGCCTTAGAGAAATGATTGTATCTACAAATTATGTGAAAAGTACAGTGCATTCCTTCACAATGAATCGGGATACGTCACAATGAAAGAACGGGACACATCATTTTCACATGATTATTTTGTGAAAGCAAACAGTTAGGCTTTCTGGAACCTAAACAAATCCCCAAATTCAAGTTCATGAAAAAATGAGAAAAACTCTCATTTGAAATCAGTCCAACATTGGTTTGCAGTGCATTATTTCACTGTCAGCCTGCTCCTAGTGTATCCTACATGTAATCCCTTCTGGTGGAAAAACATATTTCTATCACCTATTGTGAACGGAGTACCAGGGTTTGTGCTAATCCATCACTGTGACACACAGGGTTGTGAGAATTCTGTCACTGTCTGTTTTTACCGATCATGTTTGTTTTCTTGTTTACCAATATTATATAGACTTATTTTGCATTACTTTTCTGTGTGTGTGTGTGTGTGTGTGTGTGTGGATTACCATAAATTCTCAAATAGTGCTCTTTATTTACCTCAGCTGCAGATTCATGCAGGCTTATATTACTGACAGGCCTTTATTTCTAATTTCTCCATTTTGTAACCTTATTTAAGTAAGAAGCCTCTCTGTTTCTTGATGTGCTCCTGTTTTAATTTGCTGGTGCAGACTCAACATGTGTACTCTACCTCTCTTGATAAATTCAATTTAGTTTAATTTTCATGAAACTAATTGCTGTTTTTAAGGGTTTTTTTTATTTTTAAGTTACCTTCTATTAAACTATACATTAACTATATCTGCAATGATGTTTTACATTAAAAGCCTTTAAGCGGCTCCAAGTGAAGTCACATTCCTGGTAGGCTTTTAATTTGAAACATCTACAGGAAGTCTATTTCACTGACAATAACCTAATCACACATGGCAAAGTCAACAGAGTAGAAGTGATTGGAAATAACAAGTGAATGAAAAGCACATTTCTCTTTAAAAGAGAAACTCAGAGCAGCACAGTGGTGAGGATGTTCCATTATTTAAATGCTGCTTTTTATTTGAGAATTTATGGTATAGCATTTGTAATGTTAGGGACAAAATAGTCTCTTCTAAGAAAGCGGTGCTGAATAGAAATGTTGCAATGTTGAAAAACTGTAATTTGACGTTAATAATATGGGATATACTGATTATCTATGTACGTAAGTCCACACAAATCTTTTGTGTTTTTTTTAACTTTGGTGAATCTTGACATGCAGTATTACCAATAGCGATCCCTCTTGACGGTGGAGAAATTTGAAGAAAAAGAGCCCACAAAAGAGACGTGATTTTCAGAAAGTTATGAGCAGGACCTTAGGGTACATATACAAAAAGCATCAAGCTGGATAGTTTAAATTTCTATTTGATTTATTTTACTCCAAATCAGTTCAGCAGCTGCGATTCCTACTTATTTTTCCATGTGCTTTTGTGTTGGACCCACTTTTTGACTGTTTGTCTGATCATGTTTACTTTTGTGAAGTTGTGCAGTTATGCAAGACCAACAATGTGACTGGATGGCTTACCTTTACTCTTATCTGTCAATGCTGTCAACATTCATTCACATGCTAACATGTTTTAAGCTGCTTGGATAATTAAGTTAATTATTAATAATTAAAATGAAGGTGTCCTGAGGGTTTTTCAGAAAACCCCCTGCTCTTTAGAAGGTGTTGGTTTGATTTAATGCAACACGGTTTGAGCCACCAGCCACTGACTGGAGCTGGAGGAGGAGAGGGTGAGATGTAGCCACAGTCAATGTCTCTGCCTTTGGTGATTATCCCATTGGTCATGGTCCCGGAGGCCACGTGCTTCCTCATATTTTCCACCTTTTCTGACTCCATTATCAGGTGGTTCACCACTGAGTGGAAATGGGCCCGGTCCGGTTTGATATGGGCGTCCACAGGCTCAGTCAACACTGTGTCTGGGACAGAAGAAAGGTGCAGCCAGAAATGAAGGTGGATCGTTGTCTGCCATGATGTGATCCGTGCAGTAGAGACGGTGATGGAACTACACAGGATCAGAATGGGGCTTTCAGCTAATCTCAGTCTTCAGGAGGCAAGACATTGGGTTGAGTGGCCAGTCTTATCAATGAAATCAGCCAGCAGAGCCTGCAAGAAAAAAATGACGCCAGGTTTGGGCTCAAGGGAGGAACAGAAGGAAAGTCCCACTCTTTAAAATCCTCCACCTTGGTGATGGAACAGGTGGAGACAGGGCACCTTCAGTTTTTCCTGTCTTCACCGCCACCCCAGACAGGTACTTTTTAATGACTGGAAAATGAAAGTTGAGTCTGGCCATCAGGGCCAAGACAGGAAGGAAGGCCGAGGAAGGCCGACATCAGACTCAATCCAATTCATATATGACTTGAGACTGAGGTGGGGTCCACATGGTAAGTGGGCGTGGAGTCTTCTGTGGTGTGCGAGTGAGGGATAAAACCAGTAGTCATAGCCTTTGAGGGCAAAGCTTATATGAAACACTACAAAAACTCTATTAGTTCCAGATCCAGATAGAGAGTTTGAGCAACAACGACCCAAAATAGGCATCATATTAGTTGTTACAAACAAAAAGCAACAAGCATTCAACTGCAGGGATAAGCAGCAAAACAACGTGTTAACAAGGAGCAAGACAAGATATTTTTAAATAAAAAAATAAATATAGAATGTATTTCCCTGACCATTTACAGACAGTATTGGTTGTTTTATGGGAAATGGCTTCTGTCCCTGTTTCCCAGGAAGAGAGACTAAACATTCAAGTATGGTTTAAACTGATAAGACAAATATGTCATCAGAAAACTCGGCCAAAGACTTGGAACTTCTTCCAAATGCCTTGTGGGGTAACAAACGGGTTGGTACCTCTCTCTGGGGTTCACGCTTCAGGATGCCAGTTTCCAAACTGTTGTTTGTTACCGTCAAACTGCACATTTTGACTTGTCAAAGTAGGAGAAGTAGTAAGAGTAGTGAGCCATGGTTTATGGAGTCATTCAAGTCTTCAAGAGTGGGAAGAATCCTGTCAACAGTCCTGCTGCAAGAATAAGGATTCTAGAGTGACTATCCTACTATTTATTACTGTTGTTTTTTTTTGGAGTGCATTTATTTTTAATTTTTCAAAAAAAACATGATTTTATTATATGACGATATCACACACCTTTGCTGTATGTTGCCAAATTATACCTTAAGCCTTCAGCTTTTCAGATTCTTATTTTGCACCATTATGTTATTTAAATGTCAACAAAAAGAGGCTGCATTTTTCGAGCTTGACTCATTCCAGAGAACTACATGTCAGAGTAACTCTGCTGCTTCAATTTTGACTATTCCATTTTCCATCTGCCTGTTGTGAGGTCCCCAACTTTATGGAAATTCAATACTAAATCACTGGAGTAAGTCTTTAGCCGGTCTCTGGTGTTAAAAGATTTGTGCTTTGTAGACACAACCATCCATCGTCACTACCTTCCGTATTCTCATATTTAGCTAAGCAAATAAGCAGTGTACATTCACTCCAGATCCCCATCCTTAGTTTTGTGTACAGAATTTGAAAACAGTCCTATTGAGCAATGGCTATTGTTAGGATGGCAGCAGTAGCTCAGTTCGTAGGGACTGACTTGGCACCACTACCGAGGTGCCCTTGAGCAAGGCATTGCACCCCTAACTGCTTGGATCGCTGACTATGCAGCAGCCCCATCGTTCTGACATCTCTCCAGTAATGCATGGCTATCGGCCTTCTGTGTGTGCATGTGTGTGTATTTCAGGCCTCCTAACTGGATGGTGAGAGGTCTGTGGCATCAAAGTCACATGCTTTGTACTCAACCACCCACTCCAACCTCTGGCTTTCTGCAGCACTATATCAATGTCATGCTACTTCCGCTTTTGCAACTGAGTAAGCTCCTGTTTTTCTGCTGAGTACGGTCTCAGATTTAATGCTGTGACTGAGTGGAAAGGTGTAGCTGCAGTTGGTCTTAACACAGTATCAACAGTATCTTGAAATCATTTTTTTATAGCTCTTCTATGCATAATCTGTCATTTCTGAGAACTGACACCAACTATAAAAGGTGTTAGCCTATTTAGTACTCACTGCAGATGCAGTCCATGATGTGTGTGTGTTGAATTTCCAGTGCAGATGGTGACATGATTTGTCAAATTTGAGTTTTGAGATTACAGGAGTCAAACAAAGGACACTTCATGAAAACACACTAACTGTCCTCATCTAGGATTTGTTTGCATTATGTTGGTCTATACTCTGTATTTGCAATATATGCCAAGATGCATCAATTCTTCTTTACAAAGTTAATATTATGTCTAATATCTGTAAATGCTAGAAAAGGGCAATGTTTATATATATATATTTGGTTGTAAAATGATTTCATATTAAAATAAAACATAATGACTTCAATGACTTCTTGTTGTAGTTTTCATTAATAACATTTCTGTCAGTACAGATTTGGACAAACAGACAGGGGGTTGTTATATCCACCCTTTGATTGATTTATAATAAAGAATGTATAGTTTGACTAACACACTCACTTTGCTATGTCTTCTTTGGTCCTGTCACTATATTTTACACCATAAATGTTCTATGCTCTAAACATAAAAGGTAAGATCTGTGTTGATTGGTTACCCTATTTTTTTTTAAATTGGCCTTCACATCTAACCTATTTTGTTCAAATAAAGCAAACCTGCTGCCTTTGCCTGATTACTACGCTTCATTTGGGCTGGTGTGAAAGCTGTTAATCAAAGCCCAGTGCGGACCAAACAACCAGAGCCAGAATCTCTCTTTCAAACGTCTTGGTCGTCTTCCAAGTGGATGTGGGTGCAGTTCGAGGTCAAACGGACGAACAACAGGATGTTATGACAGTAAATTCATCTGCTGATTGTAAAACAGGAAGTGATCCTGCAATCTATATATGAAGAGATATTTATTTCTACATATCATTTGGTAACCATGGTAACACATATGCACATATTTCCTCTGATCAAATCAGACAGTCCAGAGCTGATAAAACTGCAGTCTGTTGAACTTGCATCCTCCGTGTGTTTTCCCACAGTAATATTGCTCTATTCCGTAATGTGTTCACAACATACGGTCACTTTGCAGTCAAATAATACTAATAATGCTTATGAGCAGATATTGCTTCGTGAGCTAACACCAGATAACATAAATTAGTACATAAGTGGCTGCATTACCATTTAATATCCCCACGTGAGCCCATGTAGCTCTGATCTCATTGTCAGTCAAACCCCACTGAAAGACACAGGCCAACAATGGATGTATTCTACTCACAAGTGCTGTGTGTGTATCCCGATATATCTTATTCCTCGGTGCCATAGAGCTCCATTGTTGTCGATGTTGTATAAAAACATGATTAAATCAGTACTAAACTTTCACAACCCCCTGGAGAAGACTAACGTGAGAGAGTGTTATCACTGCCGAAAAACACATAAAGCTTAAATGTCTTCTTTTCTGTGATTGCAATTAACTGAAATAATTAGACAAGTTTTTGCAATATTAATTTTAATTTCAAAATGTTTCAAAAGTGTTTCATCATGACACAGCTTTGCCAGTGAATAAGACTGCAGATATTTTTTACCTGTATGGTGGGACTGTATCAGAATCAGCTTTATTGGTCAGGTGTACACATACAAGGAACTGTACTCCGGTTTTTCTTTGCTCTCTGTGTACTAACACAGAAGTGGACGTACACACAGAAGTAGACTTACATGGTGGTCGGAGCAGCAATACAGCACATATGCTGACACACAGTGCTGATGTACCGCAGTGACTCTGCTGAACCCCAAACAAGGCTACCAAGTGTCTTCCTGTTAACTACGGTGAGGTTCTTAAAGGCAAAGATCAGATATGAAAAAATGTTCAAAAATGGCTCCAGGAAAAGAAATTGGAGAGAAAAAAAAACTATCTTGACTTCAAAGGAACCAATTTATGGTCATTTTTGGACCATTTCAAAATGGTCCTCACACTTGATTCCAAAACTCCCCTGGGTGTCAATTTCAGTCTCTCACTGTCAGGTTCGGTTCTGACTTATTCAAGCAGTCAACAAGCATTTCTTGCTTTTATTAACATTTAATAAGGACTCTTTACAACATTATAGCATCGCCTTCAGGCCCTCCCTTGTGTAAGCTGACTATAACTGAATCATCAGCACATTTAACTGCAGTATACTGCACGTGTGATTTCTTACAGTAATTGTTTAGCAACTCCAGTGTGACAAATGTAAATCATGAGGAGGGGAGGACCCGCCCTTGATGTGTGAACCGGTGAATAAGTGAAGCTGAGAGATATCATTTACCATCATACACAAGCTGTCAAACATAAGCTGTCTGCAGAAAAATACAGAGCAGATGATGAAACCATCCCACAGGGAAAAAACTGACTGCAGCAGAGCAGTGTACCCAGTAAACGCTCCAACATGCATGTAGTCAGTGCAGCCGTGCTTTTTTTTTTTTTTATCAGATTCTGCTGACAGTGCACAAGAGTGAGTTTTATCACCAGTGACATCATCTGTGGAAAAAGATGTTACAGTTACAGTAAATTCAGCTTAATCTCCTACTGATAAGAAAAACATGTCACAATATATTTGTTACGAAATCATCTTCAATGTTAAAATACTGCAAATGAGCATGTTTGTATTAATTTTTAGATTATGTATATTCATATATCTCCGAGATCACTGTTCTGCAGCTTAATGTTTAATCAAATGTGGTTCACAAGTTCACCAGTAGATTATCGCCTTCCAGGCCTGTATCCTTATGGTTTAGGTCCATATTGAATGATTTCACTGTCCAGCTGACTGTATGTTCAGTGCTGATATTTATTGCCATTGCAGGAAGGACTGTGTCCTTTATTTCAGCATTTAACTTTTAATACTGTAACAACAATATTTTCTTAAACTGAGCCAAGTGTTTCAGTTGATAATAAACATAAAGTTGCTTTATTGTCCATAACCATGATCTTTCCCTAATCTTGACCATTCCATATGTGCCAAGAATAAAAAAGAAACGTTGAACCATATTTCACTTTTACCATGGTGAGCCACAAGCTTTCCCTAACCTTCAGCATAGTTGCGACCAGTGTAGACAGCGAGATAATTTCTTATTATTATTTTGGAAGTGCCTGGACATAAATACTATTGTCATTGCACATAATCTGGGTTTTTCAGGACTGTCCAACATTGGTGATTTTTGGTCAGGTGACAGGGTGGAGCCTTTACTTCATGAACAACACGCCACAATTAATAAGCCCCAACTTTTCAGTCTGTAAGACTGATTTCAGACATTATAAATGTATGTAAGAATTCAGCTTCATCATTTATTTCAATGAGACTGCTGTAGGCTGTCTAGCAAAGAAAAAAGGAAAAAAGAAAATGCAATGTCATTGTCATTGCACATTTGTGGTAGATTGCTTTAATGCTTTAATATAATGTACTCTAAGGTTAGTTAGCTGTGTCGCCTCACAGCAAGAAGGTTCTTGGTTCAAACCTTATACAGTCTATGGTTCAGACTCGCTGGCCAGCTGGATCCTTTCTGTGTGGAGTGCATGCTCTCCTCATATCTGTGTGGGCTTCCTTCAGGTTTCAGCTTCCTCCCACAGTCAGCTGGGATCCACTCCAGCCCCCTGCAACCCTGCAAAGGATAATCATTTACAGATAATGGATGGATGGTAATCTGTCTTGTCTGTCAGTCCTATAACTTCCCAGGGTCCTGGATCATATTCCATTGTCTCATTGGTACCTGGAGTACCATCACCAACGCAGCCCCTTTGTCGTGCTGTTTTTGGTCTGAACACATGATGAAGTCCAAACTATATGATGGAACTAATTCCAGCTGCACTGCTTTCAACACTGTTGTGCCCCCAGGTCAACTTGTATTTGACCCACATGGTTTTGTCTTCATCAAACATGCTTGATAATTTTGTCTGTGGTCCTCTGCAGTAGTTTGCTCCTTCATGATGATGACTCCCTCAGCACTTGTCCAACATTAGGGTGATCATTACACTTGGTCAAATATGATTTAACTGCCATATTAACATGTGATGTACACAGATGCACTTCTCCTGTCTGTGTGAAGCTTTAGACTCTCAACTGAAGAGTCCAGGGAGGAGATTATAATTCAGAAGGAGTGTTGACATAGTATGCCGTGGTTTCAGCCAATCCTGTCCCCTTATACGCCTTCTTCTGTGGTACTTCCTTCCCCTAGCTGGCTGACTTATCATAGAGTGAATTGAGCTCACTGTGAGTCAGACAGCTGTGGCCTTCAGAGTCAGACAACAAGCAGAAGCCTCTCTGCCGGCCAGCCGTAAGTCAGCTCAGCTTAACATGATCCTCATCCCAGCAAACATCTGCTTTTATTTCCTGTGCTCCTCTGAGCTAAAGGCATTGTTTTCTAGCTCTCCTTATTTGCATAATTTACAGGAGCTCACATGCAGAATTTCATAGCTCTCAATACCTTAAGGAATCGGTCATTTCAGAATTTCAAAGCCATAGTAACAGCATCGTCTTGTGAACGTTATGTCTGATGGCTGCATTTCAGATTTTCCTGCTAACATCTGAGGTAAAGATGGAAATGACAACATATGCCGACATCGATTACAGCGATGAGCCGTACACGCCCGTCACACCATGTAGCAGGGACAGTGACAACAATCTGGGAGCTCATCTATCCGTCCTCTTCTACTTTATGTTTCTCTTCAGTCTCTTTGGGAACGGACTTGTTCTGGTCATCATCCATCGGTGAGTGGTCCAACACCAACTCTCAGCCAACATGTATACAGCACAGTACATGCTGCAGAAGTAAATTAAAAAGAATCTGATGCAAAGTTTTGGTTTTGCAATTTAAAGCAGTTAGGGGTAGAACGTGTGTGCATGACCCTCATTTGAGGGTCAATGGGACATTTAGTTTTAAACCATTTACCTTCTCGAATATACACATTTACCAGCACCAGCTTCTTATTACGTCTCTGCAAAAATTAAAAATGAGCTGCTGGCGAAAAATGCTGAATATTTTGCAGATAAATTTTGGTCAAATAGTTTTGGTCACCAGCGTTTCACCGTAAAAGCCTTTCCATGTTTCACCTGTTGAACACTTTGAATGTGAAGAAGCAGCAGCAGCAGGTTTGTTGGTATAAGTTAATAAAGCTCTGACACAATTGTGGGAGAGGGAACAGTAAAAAACGAGGCTGATGTCAAAGAGATCAAGTTACAAACAGCGACACTGGATTACATGCTTCATCCTTTGCTGTGCATCATGCATGTGAAAGCAACAACTATAGAGAGGAAATTACAGAACATATATACACTGAAAAACTATTGCTGAAGAAATGCCAAAATTTAATAGCATGAAAAAGTATACTTGCACTTAGATTATACTTCAAATGGTAATTGATTAGAGTCTGCGGCATGAGGCAGACGTTTTTATGATTCTATGTTTTTTAATGCAAATTAAGCCCCATTTCAGCACCATATTTTGTCTACCCTCACTAGTAATAAACGGGGTGGACGAAATATCAGAAACATCCCTCGGTATAATGCAATACAATTCAACAGCACTACAAATACATCCAAAATACAAACAATCATGAAAAATGAAAAGGTTGGATTTATTGCAGGACATGAGCTCCTCAAACTGAGTATGAAATTACATACATGTACAGATTTTATCCATATTCCTTCAGCCAAAGCAAACTAAAGAGAGATTTCTGACTACTTGCCTTGTTCGATTTTGACATTTGGGAGGCAGAATGGACAGAGCAGCTCTATGACAGGTTTCAGTTCTACACCATTTGGGGCAGCGGCGGATTTGACTGGAGATGTCATCAGGTTGTCAGAAAAAAAGACACACTGGGAGAGAATAAGATTTCATTTTTATTGGTTCAGCTCATGGTAATGCACATCTCCAGAGGGGGGAAAAAAGTGATTCACAATCAAAACACAACTCTATTTACACATTCCATGACTGAAAAGGAGCAGGGAGAAGAAGAATCTGACTTTCTTGGCTCCTTAATCAAAACGTAAATGAACAAAAGAAATAGATGGTCTGTCAATTACTGCTACAACAACCGATACTTGCAGTGACATGAGAAAATTAAGAGCCACACACAACAATTCATCATCAAGTAAGGAAGCACATTTCCTGACGACTTCAAAAAGTGTAATACTGTTTCCCTCATACATGTTCTTGTTTATACAACCCTTTAAATCATTCCATAGAGAATTCCACAGTTTGATGCCAAACATTGAAGTACACATCTGCTTTAAACTGTTAAACTGCTTTCACTGTTGTTCTTGCATACTGGTGAAATTAGTTAGTTTAAAGTTAGAAAAGATTTACAGAAACATTTGTAAATCTTTTCTAACTTTAAACTAACTTCAAATTTCAACAGTCTGACTTAATAAATGGTCTGTTGGTGCATTCTCTTGAATCCAATTCATGAAAAATTCGTACTGCTCTTTTCTGTAATATAAACAATGACGTTGTTGCTCATGTACGTGTTACCTCACACTTCCACACAGTGATCAGCACATAATTTGCTTTTTGCTAAAGCTTGTAATTCATCTCCTGAGCTAAAACATTGTGTCATCTGCAAACAACATAAATTGCAATAATTCTGAAACTTCATATGTTTACATTGATGTACAACATAAAAAGTTTAGGCCCTGATATCAAGCCTTGTGGGACTCCACATTCAGAGTTCATACACTCAGATGCATTATCAGCCAACTGTATATATTGTTGTCTACTATCTAAATAACTGCTTAACCAGTTTAGAACCAATCCCGTCACACCACATGTACAGTATGTAATTTAGAAATTAAGATGGCATGATCTATAGTATAAAAGACTTCCCTATAATATATATCTTACTTTCTATTGCTGTTGTAATTTCATCCATTATTTTCATTAATGCTGAAGCTGGAGATTGTTGAAAGCCACCCTGACTTTCACTCAACAATTTATTCTTTTCATTTAAAGTATCTAATTTTTGTACAGCTGTAACAGTTTTTTAAGCATTTGTCGTTGGAAAATGACTAAAGCAAGGCCACTGGTCTGTAGTTAGCAAAGCTGTGTTTGTGTCTCATTTTAAAAAGTGGAATAACCTTTGCTATTTTCATTCTATCTGGAAAAAATACCTACATTAAAAGGATTGAAAATATAACTTAAAGGTTTATAGAGTCAATAGTGTTTTGTAATTTAATTATGTCATGATGTCTTATTTTTGTATTTTGCTATGGATCTAATTTCAATTTCACTCACCTCTCCAAGAAACACAGAAACATAGACGCATAAACTTTGCTTCCCCCATTCCAGCCAGGCTCTACTGGCCCATTTTATAACCTTACTTTTGTCATTAATGAAATGACTGGCAGACCTTTGAACACAGGTCCATTTCCCAATACATTGTCTAATTTTTCAAGTACCTTTGATCATTTGAATAGTCACACTAGGAACTTCTTTTTCTTGTACCAACAGAGACAGAAATACAGTAGCTATTCAGGAGGTAAACTTCCTCTCTCGAGCCCCCTAAGAGTTACCTCTCTGTCATTGTCTACCGACTCTCCTCTCTATACCTTGTCTCCACTACTGCTCTCTATGTTTGTGAGCAGCCGAATGTGAAAATATTTCTGGTGCTCATGGAAAACACAAATGACAATGTCAGAGATGAACTCAGCAAAGTCTCCCTGGGCGTCACACTGAATGGACTGTTTATAATGCAGTATATTATGGAGAGCGGCTATAAGAGATGCTATGTCAGCTGCGTGCTGGCAGGATGAGAGCTCAAGGGAGGCAAAGGCAAAACTCTATGGTGCCATTCATAGCTCATAACTAAAAACTCTAAACTGGCCTCATTTTGAGAATCCACAAAGCTTAGTTTAACATTTTTCCACATTTAAATAGCCAGTTAACAAAAATCTACACTGCTTCAGTGCTGCTTGTTCAAACACAGACTATAGTGAATTGAAATAAAATCAATATCATTATTATTCCTCGATGCATTAACCTTTAAAAAAAAGGGGTTACGATTCAGTAAAGCTGGGTAAGTTGTATCCTATTTGTCTTTATTGGCTCCTGTTTCAGCCCTTAAATATGAAGTATGAATTATATGTGATTATGTGTCCTGAACAACATGGAGAAATGTGCTCAGTAACAACAGCGTAATGATAATCCACTGTTCCAGGCAGCACTACACACTGCTAACCCCTGACCAAGCCCCAAATAGATAGAATAGAAAAGCTGAATCACCCAAAAGCAAGATATATAACATGACTGTCAAACATGCTTGTGTGACCCATAAGCATTTTTATTTTCTCTCCATCTAACTGCTTATATGACCATGTCCTAGGTTTGAGAAGCTGACCACTGTGACCAACATCTTGCTGCTGAACCTGGTGGTGTCCTCCCTGATCTTCGTGAGCAGCCTTCCCTTCATGGGAGTCTACATGCAGCTCTCCAACTGGATCTTTGGCACGGTCATGTGCAAGATTGTTGGAAGCGTTTACTACCTGGGCTTCTACAGTTCCGTCCTCTTTCTAACCCTTCTGACCTTTGACCGTCACCTTGCAGTGGTGTACTCCTTGGGCGCATCACGAGTGAGGAATCGAACCTATGCAGTAATCTCCTGTGGCGTGGTTTGGCTGGTCAGCGGCCTGGCGTGCATCAAGCAGATGATCGTCCACACCACTTTTGTTCATTATATCGACAACAAAACATACTGTGATGACTATCCTGGTGACTTACCTTCTGTTCAGTTGCAGCAACTGAGAGCTTCTGGATTTTACCTTCAGATCTTTCTTTTCTTGCTCTTTCCTCTGGCTGTCATTATCTACTGCTATGTTAGGATTGCTATCACTGTCATATCATCCAAGTTAGTTACCAAGTTCAAGACAGTCAGGTTAATATTCATCATTGTGCTGTTATTCTTTGTGTGCTGGACGCCTTTCAATATTGTACTGCTCGTGCACGATCGAGTTTCTACCTGTGAGGAAGCGCAGAAGTGGGGTTATGCTCTTCATGTCACTCGTAACCTCGCCTACATTTACTTTTGCATAAGTCCAATCTTCTACACGTTCGTCGGAAGAAAGTTCCAGAACTACTTCAGACAGATGCTGGTGAAACGTTTCCCGGGGTTAAAGAAGCATATTTCTGTCAGTCAGAGCGGAGCCAATCCGTCCACAAAAACTACTCCAAATGACCTTTAGGAAGTGGACGCCCTTAGTTTCTCAGGATTGCAGTGCATTCAACAAACCATGGGTTTAAAAACAAGTGAAGGAAGCTGTAAGCTGTATTCTTCTTGAATTGTTATTGTGGAGAGCAATGAAATACAAGTAGGGACACAGTTTCACCTAGAGAAGGATTAAAGCTGAAATGAAAGATTTCAGTTCAGAATCCTAATGTACAGGATACAGATCAATATCTACAGTCTGGTTAGCTGCTTTGCCCTCTCGAGGTGATAAAGACATGTTTTGAAAGTTAGTTGTCAAGGTCTAGTCCAAATTGACCCCAAAAGTCACCTCTTTATTTGACGTCATGGTGCATATATATGTAGACTAAAGAGGTAAATTTAGCTCGGTTCAGCATTATACTCAAGTGATGTGCAAGGTTTGTTTGACTTTTCTATCGCAGTAGTTCATTTACACATTTGTTGACTTTCTGCCCTTTAGTGGTCATAGGTTGATTAACAAAGCTCTGATCTGGATTTAAAAATGGAGCAGCTGTAAAAACATTGATTTTGGGGGTGTCCGTAAACCCTGGGTCACGACATGCAGAACACAAACATTAATTGGTGCAATGTTTTGTGACATGCATTCCAGTCTCATGAAAGAGGTCCATCCACCACTAAAGGGCACACCCTTCCTCCTCATTTACGCTTAGCTACAGAAAGTGCACACTATTTCTTGTATTGCCACTGAATGTTGGCACTAGACTAGATGATGTGCTGCAGATCTATTTAATGTGAATGCAATGACTAGGAATACTGGCCCTACAACTGCATCAAAATATAAGGATGATTTATTAGTTCTGGCAGCTAGCATGTGGAAAACTAGAATTGGACTATTTTTGTTTTCTCCTAGAAGTTGCTATTGCTAGAAGAGATAACTGATCGTAAAGACAACATTAAGGAAGTTAAGGAACAAGTAATCTGCTACTTTTTCAGAACACACATCAAGCAAAAGCCATCTCTGCTGCGAACAACAATCACTTCTCTCCATCACAGTGAATGAAACCTGATTGTCTGTATCTCTGAGTATGTCACACCACGCCTGATCATACAGCATAATTAGTTATCTGCACCACCTTGCATGTGAATGCAAGTCCATAGTCTCTTAATTCTTAAATATAATTCTTAAATATAACAAACACATTTTATGAGTCTGGGTTGTGCTCAGTGTAAGAACAGTCAGAACAATAAGTGCACGATTAACTGTGGGGAACTGACTCTGCTGAACACCTGACAGCAGAGTACCATCTATAGACTATCCTAATATAGTGTGGTTCTCTAAAACAGTGACTCAAGTGAGCACACTCATTGTCCAGTCATTTTCCACATGGCATTGAGCCTGTAACGGCTGCTTGTGACTATATTTGTTTTGTCCATGTTTTAACCTGACTTTGTTACTTTTTAAAGATGTGTACATAATGATCTTTATGAATGATCTTTTTTAAATTGTTTCTAAATGATGTGCAAAGACAGTTGATTATAATGTAATTTCCAGTTTGGTGAGTTTTATATGAAGCACATTTTACATTGAAAGAAAACAGAGAGAAAGCTGCAACCAAAAAGTTAAAAGCTTCATTGTTTGGTTTTTGCATTTGCCCATGTGGCAGAACCTACTACTTTAATTTCAAACTTACACTCGTTAGGGGCATCAATTGATTAACCTTGATTTAAAAAATTACCAAATTATCAGTCTGATCTCAAAAGACAAGATTTCTTTTCAATTAAACTGATCTCTGAACATACTAACACTGGATAAATTAAATGAATGATAAGCACAATATAATAGGATATGACATATGAGCAATATTGAGTTTAATAAAGTGAGAAGACAATAAAGTAAACTGTGTGATAAATGGATGTACAAATAAAGTGTACTAGGATATTTGCAAATAAATTTTACGGCTTGAAGATATTGTTTCGACATCAACCCAGTCATGAACAGTAATGCAGGAAGTTTGGCTACTTTGACCTGTGTTTGTCGTTGCTGGAGATGTTTCTTGGGAAACAAAGATCGCACACAGACATGAAGAAAAGTTAGTCTGGAGCATATGATGAAAAGTTGAAAAACCAAAAAAAATAAAATAAATAAAAGCCCCAAAAGAGCACATTAAAGACAAAAAGTAAAAGATTAAACAGAGCTAAAAGATAAAAGGTTTTAGCAAGAACTGTCAGCTGTTTTTATTCTTGGCAGAGGAGGAGGTGTGGCTGTGTCTGCAAATCAGGGCCCTTCTTTCTCCATTTTGTTTCAACCGCAGGAGAAGATAATTCCTTTATTCCTTTTTTAACCATTTAACCTAAAGTTCATATGCAAAAGTCACATATCCATCATCCACCATGACCCATTGCAATACTAAAAATAAAAATGTCCTAGTTTTCAAGTCACTGTTGACATGCTCAGTTCACTGGATTCTTTGTATGGTGAATGAACCACAGGTAAACAGGTTCATTGGTAACAGGTGATAGTATCATGATTGGGTCTGAAAGGTTCATCCTGGAAAGGCTCAGTCGTTCACAAGCGAGGATGGAGAGAGGTTCACCACTTTGTCAAACACAGGATTGTATAAAGGAGATTTCTGCATGGTCTTGGCTACAATGCTGGTAAACACAGTTCATTTGCAATTGATTGATTTATGTTTTACACAGCATCCCAACGATTTTGGAATCAGGGTTGTAGTAATACCCAGTAGTTAAGTAACTACAGTTATAACAGACTAATTCTCTCTAACTTGCTCCCAAACATCCAGATTATTGCTCAGTAGATCATACATACCCTGCAATGATAGAATAGAGAGATAGTTCAAAAAACCTGAAAGTATGCAAGATCCTGAATTGTTACCCCCTTATTCCATTATTATCTTGTTCCTCACCACCTAGATATATGTACCGGGACGTACTGTGCTGGTCCACTGTTAATACAAAAGATTACACCATAACTCCAGAGCAGTTACTCTGCCGGCTGTAATCTAAAACATCACCCTGTTTTTCACAGTCTTTTAATTTGCTTCCTGAGAACATTCATTTTAAACAACACTGAGTGAAGGTTTGAGCTCAAATACATGTTTTTCATGTTCGCGTTTTGAAGCGGACAAGACCTCCTGATTTTCATTTCTGATTTTCTGTACATTGGTTCTGCGCTTGAATTTAAGATTAAGATAAGATAAGATAAACCTTTATTCATCCCACAGTGGGGAAATTTGCAGAGCAGATATAACCTGTGATTTAAAGTATGAGACCAATGATAAGTCAGATTATCTTTTTGCCATACATTGGTGTAAGCACTGATATTCATCATTTATTACATCCTCTAAGTTTGGATCTGGTATTAAAGCTCTGGCAGATCACCTGCCAACCTGTCCTCCTGTCTCTAATGTTCCCTCTGTGGCACTGCTAAATCTCACCCTGTACACTGCTCGGTGATAAATTGTAAACCAGGCTTAGATTTCCTGCCATTCTTTCCTCTGGAGGAGAGAGGGAGGGGAAAAAAATCAAGCTGTCAAGAATGAAAAGGGGTTTCAGTAGAGAGTAATGCTTTCAGATAAAGCTTCCCCACCTTTTTTCTCTGCTATGTCATGAGTAAAGTCGAGGCCAGGGCAGAGTTAGAAGAGTGTGACATTATTGCAGTGCAGATGATTAGATTAAGCATGTTTTGCAAATGGGAGGAAGTGGAGTCTTGTGCAACAGAAATTCAGAATAATCTGGGCGAGGTGAGAGCTATTTTTAAGTTATAAAGAATACAGCGACATGGACATAGCTATGTTGCTATGTTAACCTGTTAACTGCAGAGTAATTCAGTGTATTCATAGTGAAAAAGGGACAGTAGTTTCAGCCACTGAAAATAACTACAGGTCAGTCACTGTATGTGACCTGCATGTTAACAACAAGCTACCAGCTCACTGTTACAGCAGCTTTTCACCAGCAAGGGAGGTGACTGTTACGATCAATGACACACACACACACACACACACACACACACACACACACACACACACACACACACAAACTGCAAAAGAAGTATCAAAAGTGAAAGTACTCATTGCAGAGAAATGGTCCATGTGAGTGTTATAGTATTATGTATCATACCATTAGATTATCATTGCTCATGCATCGATATTTCAACCCGTTCTCATTCCCAGGTTATCAAATACGTTCTTGTCACACCACACACAAGGTACCCTCGAGAGTCTGAGACGCCTTCCAGAAAGCCTTTCTAACACGTGGTTAACTTTGTGAGATTTTGGCTCTTTGGTTAGGTTTAGGCAACAAAACTTCTTTGATAGGTTTAGGCAAAGATCATAGTACATTTATGTATGTGATGTAAGTCAAGTACATTTAAAAAGTCAACACTGATTTTTGGTTTCAGACAGGACATGGACATGACTCTCCTGGGTGAAAGTCCTGTGTGTCCAACTAGCATCTGTATGAAAAATCCACATTGAGAGAAGGCTCTCAATGTGGATTTTTTATACAGATGCTAGAGTGTTCCTTGTGTGTCGGTATGAGACGTGACAAAACATCAATGTTTGACAACCTTGGAATAAGAACAGTCTGGATATTTAAAAGGCATTTAACTCTTGTTGGTCGATCAATGCATATCAGAAAGACAACAGAAGCCTCCTGAAACTACAGTGCATGTCAGAACACTGGTTGTGTTCCTGTGCTGACTGAGGTGAAAAACTTCGCTGAAAAGACACTGACTGAAAGACAAGCGATTATATATAATGCTGTGTGAGAAATTAGTACATGTGTGACTCACCAGCAATAAACATGAGCAACATGTTCCTGGACCCTCTATGATCTAAAATCACATGTTGGCTGAGAGGAAAACTTACAACTGTGTTGTGTTGGATAATTCGCCCCAGGTGATGAAAACGGCATGATGTTTTTCTTGTCGTTCTATTCTTGCCATTCAGAAACTTGCAGGCACAAACTGTTTCATCTTGTTCACTGCAACTCCAGCACAAACACACGTAAACAAACTGATGTGTGAGTTGGCCCAGATGTAGATCCCTGTGCAGTTAGCGGTAATGGTCGTTCCATGCTGCTTCTTTCTGTGTTCACTTCTCGGTTGGACTCAGAAACAAGTGTTTGAAATGATTCATGTAAAAATCATGTTTATTTGCAAAGCTGTTAGAAGCTCACGCAGCTTGCCCAGACATATGTTGTTTGAGTGCTCATTTCCCCGAATCTCTACAATGGAGATGATGAGTGCAAAGCTAGCAGGACCCATAGAGCTACAAAGGCCACATTTATGGGAAGTACAACAAAATGCATCTGAGTAAATGTACCTAGTTATTTTCCACCACTGGATCAGACCCTGATGCATTTTTCCATTTAGTTTGGTTATGCTAATTTAAAGGCTCTCAATGAAGCAGTGGTCCGGCCTTAAACTGGTTCCAGTCAACAAATTTCAAGTGAGCTTACTGGTGTGATATTCTGGCAATGAGTGTTACTTACACCCATTGTTACTTCCACTTTTGTGACCCGAGGAAGATTGCAAAAGCTCAAAGACAGTACTGAGCTTGCAAGGCTGCAAGGTAGTGAGTGTCACAAGCTTTCTTGACCCTATCATAGAGTTCAGGGCAACATTATCTAACATGAGGCCTTACAGATGACCAGAACAACAGCCAGCCACACTGCTGCCTTCACTCCACTCAGCCAGCACCCACACCTGCCAGGCAGCCTCACAATGAGCCAGTTCCTCCAGCAGCCTGTCAGCTCTCCAAGCAGCTAACCAGCCAGGCAGTTCCCCCCGCAGCAGCTACTGTAACCCCGGCGAGGCCCTTCATGTAGGCCACAGTCAGCTCCTCCTGCCAGGACATCAATCAGGGAGAGATAGAAGGAGAAGAGGCAGAAGGCCCGACAGCACACCGGTGGTGCTGAGCTCACCCACACCCTGAAGGTGACCCAGTCTTCCTCCTCCACTCAGGAAATCCCTCCTGATGAGGATGATCTCACCGCCTCCAAGAAATACGGATTTAAAGCTAAATAGGCTGGTGAGGGAGCTAATGAGGAGTTGAATCGTTCACTTTCAGTTACTCCTCTTTCATAGACACTACATCTACACTACATATATGTCATTGACAATACGATTGAAATGATCAACTTTTGCCAATGTAGGGATCAAAAAAATGATGTAATAGTAGAACACTACCAGTAATGACACAAGACTATGCACCTGAAAGTTCTTCTTTAATCCTGTTCTTGATCCTCTAACACTGTTCCAAAGCTTGATCTGTCTTGGCTACTTCACATTAGAGATGCTCATATTTGTGTTTTTGTCTGTGCTCTTGTCACTGGTTTAAAGTGGGTGAGGCTCAGATGGAAAATGGTGCTGTCATATGTTTTTGTGCACTGGTTTTGATCTAGCTAAATTTACCTTGGCAGGCTGCTGTCAATCAAATCTGATCAAACCACACACACGCACACACACACACACACACACATACATACACACCACACAGTCCTGATGAAGAAGATTATTTTTCGTCTTATAACTGTATAAAAGTTTAATGTCTAATATTTCCACATTAAAATGTCTAAAAACTAGAAATATGTTTAGATTTTGTTGGGTTGTTTAATTACATTATCCCAGTGTTTCCAACAATGTTCAAAGAAATCTGTAATTTTATTCAAGGTAATGATGCTTTTCATTTGGTCGCCTGTCAGTAGCGACGCAGCAAACACCACATGATAAGTCAGAGAGTAAGGAAGGAATTCAGCAAACATTAATAAAGGCCTGGTTCTCTCTGACACTGAGGTAAATTATTTACCACTATTTATGAATTTACAGTTCTAGATTGTGCCTTAAAAGAGTATGATTTGAAAATCTCTTTACCTCTTGCATTCTGATTGAAGACCTCATCTTCTTGTGCATTTTAGCAAACCAGTAAAAATAAGTAAAAACCCAATATAAGTGCTCAGTTGTTGAGACAGATGGTGGCTGTGAGGGCGGCAGCATACATGTATAATTCACATCATTTTCATCCTCATCAAGCCGTTCAGTGAGCCCTCAGGCTCTGTATGGAAGCATCCGCATGTGTTTCTCCATTTATTCATTCACTGATGTTTTTCCTTCAACTTGTCACCTACTGCACATCTGAAGATTTGGATTTGTTAAGTGTCACCAGTGAACATTTAAAGCATTAATACTGATAAAAGAGACACGTATTAGTTTGTATTTGTGTAGTTGTACTGTAAGTTGTGAGCTCATTCAGATTAAGCATTGCTCTTTCAGGATAACTTTCACTTTATGACACTTACTGACAAAAATGATTGGGACAGATTTTACAGTTATCATATGATGATTTCCTGCTTCAGGCTAATTACTGTGGAAAAGCTTGGTGACTAGGTGTATATTTCAACCACTTCTTTTGTCATTTATTCTATGTGCTTCCTGGACATCTGTGTATTTGCAGTCAATGTTGTATTAACCAATGACAAGGACACACGTTCTGACACCAAGCTGAATTGCACTTTCTTTGTGTTATCCTCCTGGCGCTGTATAAAATATATCTTGTGTTCTGAATAGCGGCTCACCCTCCAACTCTTTCCCCACATGAGAAGGGGAAGTAAGAAAAGAAGAAAAGAAATTTAACTATTTGCCAAGAATGTTGTAAAACTTTGCCCTCCATGGAAATGGGCAGAAAAAAGAGATCTCTCTTGCTTCACCTTCATGCTGTGTTTCATTTTTTTTTTTAATAGAAGTGTCAAGAAGCTCTCTGGGGTCCTCCACTTGTGGGGAATGAGAATTAATTGGAGGATTAGAGCTACATGCACCCTCTACCCTGTCTTGACTTATAACATGGCTTTAGGGTCTGCAGTGCTGCTTCCTCTGACTGCTGACTGTGTGAGTGTGTGTGTGTGTGAGAGAAAGTAAGAAAGAGAGCAATCATTAGTCCCTGCGTATTTGTGAGAATTACCAGTCTTTTAATTGGTCTCTTCCTCTTACTGTAGTCACAGTACTGTAATATTTAGGTTGCAGTCGTGCATTCTGTTTCTATGTGTATTTTCCCGTGACTGTTTTTTTGCCACAGTGAAAGCAGATGTTGGCCTGTTCATTTAGGAGTTTGGTCCTGAACAAGATTGATTAGGTATTGGCCAGGGGTTGAAGTAACAAATTGCATGTACTGGCATTACTGTAACAAAGAGTATAAAACAAGTCACATGAAAAAGTCCTGGTAAACTGTGTGAGAAAGGAACAAAACAAAGGTAAATCAGCGGCTGCAGCAGAGAAGACACTGCTGGTGTGGCTGCAGGAGGGCAGAGCTCCAGAGAGATGACACTTTCTGTGAAATATTTCAAAATGGAAAAATAAACATCTCAATCCTCCTATTAATACACCTGTTAGATATGCAGCTACGACTCGTGACAACAGCTCATCTTATCAGCTCATCGATCTTATCTTAAAAAAAAAACAAGAAAAAAAACTGAGGGACGAATAAAGGAATATTTTATCTTATCTCATGATTGCTGGTTGTATTTGCAATGCAAAACTTTTTCCAGCATGTGAGTTTTCAAGGTTCACAGTCAGGAGAACACTTCCAGCAGTCAATGCACTGATGGAAAAGATGTGTCACTGTAAATGGAGTTTGAATGCGTCTCAGCTTCAACATGATGCGAGAGGATCAAAAATAGGGAAATCAGGCTGCAAGGTGACAAGGACACACATGCACGTGTAACACAGGCGATGTGAGACACATTCCTGTCGACGGTTTCACACTTTACCTCTGAATCACGAGTAAACATGGATGCAAACAATGATGATTTCTAATTTTTGAGAAAAATTAGCTTTGCAAATGTTTCATTAGAAAGGAAATGCATCTTAGACCTCAAGGATACACATGATGAGTTTTAGTGCATCACACTGAATGTAAACAGAACTTAAAAAGCTCCACAGGGCATCTGTAAGATATCTCATAATTCAGCATTTCTCAAAGTCCTTTGCAGATTTTTATGCTCCTATGCTTGAACGATGAGGAGCAGAGATGTTATATCACACAGCAGAGGCCGTACAGTCATTTTAATGAGGTTGTTAATGATGTCATCTAGTGACTAAATTAATCAAGAGATGTGCTGACAGGTGACAATGACTGACTGGGGGAATCACAAAGTATACCATCACTTAGTGGCAATTAATCAGAGCAGCACTTTGTAATGTTTTTACAAGTTGGGAAAAGTAAAGACAAATAGTTCAATCAGTCGCAGTCATGTGGGGATGTGAGGGGAGAAATAAAAGCACAAGAGGACAAGCCAGACGGTGCTGCAGGTCAGACACCAGGCTGGACTCTGGTGGACTCCCTCCTGGCTGACTGTAATTTCCTTGCTGTGGATAAGCAAAGATAGATTTCGTGTGGACTATAAACTTAAAAGGCAGATATCACATGGTGTGAGTGCTTCATTGTTGCTACGAAATGAATTCAGACATTCTGAGCCTCTGTTTATATCCGTCCGCCCATCCATCTTTCCAACAAACCATCTTCTTGGATATATACATAGACACCTATTCATAAAAGCCTTCTTCTCTCCTCTAGCGCCATCTACAGGCCACGCTTGACATTGAAAAGAAATGCTCTGTATGTTGTTTGTTCCATCCAACACTTGGGACTAATGTAGTCTGGAGCCTCTAGCAGAGATGAGGAGTGGGCTACAGAGGTCTGGTATGAAAAGAAGTTAATTAAGACTTTTCATTATCAACTTAATTTGCATATACTATATTTTAAACCTTGCAAATGGCCTGTCAATATTTACTGAGAGCACTATATAAATTTCTTATTGGCAAATATTATGAGATTAATCTATTATAACAGTGGGTGTGGTAGGACTCAATTGCAACACCAAACCAGTGAGAGTAGATGACGACCTTTTATTATCCCATCCAACAGATAGATAAAGTCAAATTTACAGAGTGACTGATTCGCCAGAGTCTCTCAGAGCCACAGGAAACCAGAATGACTTACACTGCCAGATCATAACAGGAGAGCACCAAAACAGCCACTGAAACAGGGAGACAAAACTAGGAACACTCGAGCAGAAGAAGAACAGAACGCTGAGGCGAATACAGGGATACAAACAGGCAGGTGTATCAAAGTAGGCAGATTTGGCAACAGAGGATTAGTCCAATGAAGACAGCTGGAAGAGTCTGGCATGATGCAAAGAGACAGTCTGGCAAGGCCTGAGTCAAGTGGTGAGGCTTAAATAAAGTCCTGTCCTGATGGGCGATTGAATACAGCTGGGTGCACAGGTGAGTTGACGAGGTGGGCGTGGCTGACAGGTGAGATGAGGCAGAGGCGGGGTGAGTATGGCAGGCAGAACTATGGCAATTTATTAAGCTTGGAATCATACTTTTACATATATAATCTTGGTGAGTTGTTACCTGTTGTTTGTCTATACTCATTAAACCTTCTCATCAAAAGAGGTGGAATTTTCATTTAGATGGGATAAAAACTTAGATGTCACACTCGCTCCTGGGAGGCTGACTCACGTGGTTAAGGTTAGGAAATGATTGGGGTCATGACTGACTGAAACCAAAGGTGATGACATTCCCTCTCCGCTAGAAGGTTTTATCACTTGAACACAAACAGTTGTTTTGAGGTGCTGCCTGAAACAACCAATGCTGCTTATTTGGAGGACAGTCTCGTTTTCAGACAGTGAGGAAGCTACAATCTTACCACTATTTAAGCCCACGGGGATTAATACTGCGGCAGAGTCTGAACTACGTTGCTTAGCCTGCTGCCACCGTGACCCCAGATAAGCAGCAGAAAATGGGTGGATGGATGGAAATAATATTATAGTAGATATAGTATAATAAGTTTTGGGTGAACCATCGCTTAAAGATTAAAAGAAGTAGTGAAGATATCACTTAGTTTGTGTGTTTCGGTGACTCCACAGCGGAAAATAAATTCACTCACCATTCTCAGTTTATATCCATCCATCTGACGGAGCTCCGGACCGTGGTGTTTTGACAGCCACGGGCCGGTTTGCTGGGCCATTTGGTATGGATACTCATGATATGGATATGGAGAGAATGGCAAGGTGGAAATTTCAACTTCAGAATGTAAGAGCTGTATATGCCATGACCTTTCCTTTCCAGACTTGATATTGGAAACCTTCTGCAAGGGTTTTTGTTCCATCTAACATTTTATACTGATTGGTAGCATGAACATTGCCTTTTTGCTTTCTAACCTGCTATTTCTTATAGATTGAAACTTTTTTCATGCATATTCCTCTTCAGGCAGGCATATACTGTGTGGAAAGCATGGAAAAATCCTTGAAATTATAAGTCTCGATAAAGCATGGCTGCAAGAAGAGCTGGAGATTAAAAAAAGAGTTGATCGCAATTAGACTTATTAATTCATCATCAGACAATTTAGAGTCTCCAGTTCATCTTTGCTGCGTGTCTTATGTACATTAAGACAACCCTGACCAAGCACCAGAGCTGAGCTTTAGGATTTACAGTAGCTTCATGTGCCTCTTCTAATCTATCTCAGTCGTGAGATATGACCAGCAACACAAGACATGCTAACTTATTTTGATTTGTACAGGCTTTTGAAACTATCACTGGATTGTGTTGTAAGTGTTTCCATATGTTCCAGCTCGGTTTTGTTGTTCAAAACTGATGCAATTACAATTCTTTCCATATTTATCTCAGTGGACTTTTCAGCTGTGAAGACTTAATTTCAGTGCACTGCAGCAACATCCACTGCCATTTTTTCCATTCATAAGCACTTAGCCTCGGATAGCAATCTGTGAACATCAGTGAGATATTCATGCAGTGTGGCTTGATTTTATCTCGCAGGCTGCTTTTGGCATGCCTGCAATAAAACACCCAAGATTTGTTTATGTGTGCTGCAGTCATCTCTGTGGGAACACGCTGAAAGAAAAATGTTCCCACTGCTGCGCTGTGTTCCATTTCGTGGGCCACCTCTCTTGAAGTCTGCATTTCAAGACCAACTAAATCAGAATGAGACAACAAGGCTGTTTCATTCCAAAGGCACCGTCACATGCAACAAGAAATGCAGAATTATTTTGCCTAAAACTCGACACAAATGGTTTATCCTTTGCGGCCTTCAGTATTGCAATGTCCACACATCTTTGTACGGGTAAGGAAATATTTTGGTCTTTTACGTCTGGCAATAGAAAAAATAAATCTGTATAGTCTTGTGTCATCTTTAACAAAGCAACCTCAAATGGGACTTCCAAACTGCTTCATTTAGTATTGAAATAACTGGAAGGACAAGAGGTGTTCAGCACAAACACTAACCAATACCAAAGCTCAACTGACGACTGAATCGTTTTTTGTGTTGGATCCCCTCACTGGTGACTGAAATCATCATTGTCAGGTCAGATGGGACATACAGCATGTTACATCAAGCTCACTAAAAGACCACTAAAGCTACAGAAACAATCATGACATGAGAACTCAGCTGCAGACAGCTGGTTGCTGAGTCATATAGCTTTTTAAATAGTGCTTGTATAGGCCTACTTTATACTGAACTGAAAGCAATGGTTCAAACTAGCAAGAAACTGAATAACCTGCTGAACTGAAGACAGTCAGATCGCACCAGTGCCACATTGTTATCAGATAGATCAGCCCAGAGATATATGACTAAATTGGTCAAATGTTCATCCAAATGTATTTCAATTTTAACTGGATTTTCAGAAAACAGTCAAATGAAAATGCTAATTAATGTGCATTTCCACCCTGTACTGTTATGTGGGGATTAGGAGCTTTCAGATAAACAGTTGGCGAAGCTGATTCACTAATCAGGTGGCGTTAAACCATTGCAGTTGAAGAGGATGTAATGAGATGACATAATTAAAACGGTGCCTGTTAAACCTACAATCAACAAAAACTATGTGGCAAAGGAAAATGAAGTATATGCTGCGGTTATGGGAGGGCTCCAGAGTCTCCCAGCATGCATTGTGGGGCGACTTCAAGCACTGGACTTTCTGCTGACTTCCACAGAGTCTGAATGCTTTCCTCGCTCCTCCGTCTTCCGGTCAGTGACCTGGACATTGATCGAGGTCTGCCATCGACGAGTATGTTCCAGAGGATGTACAGTGGCACGGTTGCAGTTCTTATTATCTCTTCTATAATCAGCCGGAGCCTGATAGAGACGTCAGACATACAGTATCTGTGGACTAATTATAGATTTTATAAGGAACATTTATAGCTGTTTTTATTGCTTCCTGAAGTTCGCTCTGTTCTTTTAGTCATAAATTAATTAAATTGGCCACATTCTGAGTCACCTCTCCCTATATCTATAAGCAGTACTGGAGCAACAGTCATCAGACATCAGGCGTTTTGCTTCTGAACTGTTCCTGTTAGTTACACATTTAACGCTTGAGATACTGAGTCTCATGAGTATTTGCTGTCTCCTCAAAATAAGGCTGCAGTAAGCAAGGTTGTCCCATTTGGTGGGTGAACTAAGGCGCAAGGACGAGACATAAATAAGGCAATCGAGAAGCCACGTTAGCCAAATGAAAAGCACCATCTGACTTCACCAAACTTTACCCATGATTCATAGCAATATGGGTGTGAGGTATGGAGAGTCTTTCTTCAATTCCTATGATGCATTTAAGGCACACTAACTCATTGCTTTGCTTACATTGCATATGCATGATTGCAGTCCTCAGTCCCATCTCATTGAGCACGTTATGCCCTTATAGCCAAGCACCCTGTGATGAAGAGGCCTAGTGAGTTTAGTCTCAGGCTTCATCTCATCTGGCCTACAGGTTTCTGCAGTCAGCTGTTGTCACCAGTCCATCACAGAGTGAACACAGACAAACACAGTCACATATTTTGATGGTTTAGAGTCTCCTGTAAAATATTTTTCAATCTACTTTGCATATGCTAAATCATCACTGAAGATAATAAAAATATTATCATTTCATAGAATGAGTAAATAATGACAATGTCACCTTCTGACCACAACGACAAGGGTGGATAATTACAACAAATCCCTGGTGTGTCAGTCTCGCAGAAGGAGAGATTCGTCATCTTTCGAAACGAGTTTCTGTTGACTTACTCCTCCACTTCTCTTTTATTACTCTCGGTGCATCAACTCCAGGCATTCTGTCGCTTGTGTTCCTTGGAAATGAAATGGAAAACACTTTATGTTCCTTCTGAATTTATTTCAGTCCCTGCCAGTTATTCTGTTGACTCACTGAAGTAAATAGTCCCATTTTCCCACTTCTCTATTTTATGGAAGTTACCTTGAAATTCTGTTCTTTCTAATGAGTGAGTTTCATAGAATATGGAGGGTACATGTTTAACACTTGAGTGGAACTTGCATAAAACTGTAAAGACAGAGCACTTGCCTTTATAGAGCATCATAAAAAACAAGACAGCAAAACATTTCTGTTTTTGGCACAACGGCTGTTTGCTCCAGAGAAAATACTGAAGCTTTTCACATGTATCTACGGAATTCAATAGAATAAATTCAAAGACATGAACTGTTTAAAAAAAAAGAAAAAAAAAGATACAGAGTCTTGTATGAGCTTTCAGTGTTTCAGTCACACCTTAAACCCAGCCTATGTAACTTCTGTCGAACACCAAGGACTTGTCAAGTCAGCAAAGTCCCCAGTAATGTTAGTTATACAGCAGTATCTATCTAAAGACGGTTAAGATGGGGTAACAATAGGCAAATCCTTTAAAAAAACTCATTGGAGACACAGTTGTAGAGGAAAATTTGTGGTATTGGCTCATGTTCTCTGCTGCAACAGAATTTCAAATGGGCACCTGCAGGTTCTTGGTTTGGGCCCTTGAACAGTATTTATCATTTTAGGTAGCCAAACTTGCCATATTATATTAACATTTAATATTTCAAGCTACAACCTCCTCTATTTAGCTAAGTGATGATGAGATCAGAAGGTGGGTGTATCAGGAAGTATGGCTGGACTCTAACCCTAACACACAGGAAACAGAAATAGTCGGTAAATGACCTTTACTTGCAGAATACAAATCTCACAGGTAAGTATTCACCAAAACTATCGGACTGACAGGTAGATCACACGGAGAGAGTTTCTTAACCAAAGGAAACCTCCTGTAAGATGACTGTGAAGCGACCAGGTGAGAATTCGGAGAGGGACTTGCACAGCAGGGTCGTCACAGGGTTTGTGCCAAACAGCCACAGAGACAGGCATAACAGGAACAGAAGGCTGAGGATTTAGACTAGGCAGGCAGATCAGAACCAGGTCTGGTCAACAACAGAGACTCAAACCGAGAAAGGCTCGCTGGAGAGTCTAGCAAAGCGTGAAAAACAGCCTGGCTGGGGCTGAGTGTACTGGCTTATATACGGGGTTGATTGGTCATTGGCTGCAGCTGGGAACACAGGTGAGTTGATGAGGTGGGCGTGGCCGGCAGGTGAGGTGAGGCAGTGGAGTCAGTGGAAAAGTACTGGGAGAATGCAGATCTGTGACAAGGTGGACAGCAGCCTGCTACCGTCCATTCAAAGCCAAATGGCAGATGCCATTGAAAGGAAGAAGGCTGCATTATATTGCTTATGAATTCATCTTTTCATTTGTCAGAAAATGTGCTTTTCTTTGTTGAAAAATGATATGTTTTAAACGTAGCTAATTATGTGTTGTTTTTAAATTGCATGTTTCTGTATTCATACAAATGCCTCATTCACCATGTTTTCGAACTTTATGGAATAACCCTGTCAGACTAGCATCTGAGAAGCGACACCATATGAATTCTTGAGGTGTGTCACCTCCATGTTGAATATTTCATGAAGCCCTGACAACCGTGTCAGTCTTTAGAGGCCACATGAGGTCAGACTGAAAACCAATATCTCGAGCACAAACCTCACTGGACACATTAACCTTGCTTTGTTGAACCCAAAACCAACACCACAACCCAACTAAACAATTCTTCTACAACTTCAAGTTGCAAAATATATACTTCTATTTTTTCCTGTGCTTTAATGAAGCCAGTGCATTGTCCATTTGGATTACTGGCTCATTAGAAATAAGCCAATAATAAATATTATTATACAGCTACACCAGAGGATTGGATTGTCCTCTGAGCTTGTTGGAGCATTACTATTTACCAGGCGAAAATAGCCTGGTCCTGTGTAATCACATTATAGCTCAACATGCTACATTATAACACAACAGAGGTCTCAGACTGAAAAGGATTTACATTATTCGGATTGATGCATTTGTATATTTTTTTCCCAGTGCAAATTTAAATCATTTAAATGTTTTTTATCTTCTCATATACAGTAAATAATTAGACATGGGTTATCAAATTTACATTTACTCTCAATCCCATAATGCTGTGCACATGGCCGGGCAGAAAAAATGAACAGAGCAGGGAGAGAAGATGAGAAAGAGAACAGGTGGAGCTCAGAGGAAAAGCCTGCAAGGAAGTGACAAAAAATTCTGCAAAAGCACTTGTTAATGAGCAAGGGACATGGTTAGTGTTGATTCTAGATTTTAAAAAAGGCATAACACTTAATCATGTAGCTGCAGATACAGAGCTTCATGATGTCCAACACAAGTTCAGTCAGAGCTTGTTTTTGACTATTTGGGTGGTTTTTCAAGTACTTATTATGTGTAGAGATAAAACTAAATGGTATGCTACTGACAGTAATTAGTACAGCCAGCATTGTGAGTTGACTTTCACATCACTGACCCAAGAGTAAATCCATGCCGGGTCAACGATAACAAGAAGCAAAATTCAATAAAAGTTGTATGAAAAAGAAACCAGCTGGGATATAATGAGCAAGTGCACATCTTATTCCATCCACTGTTGTGTTGTACTAACGGTTTCCAACATTTAATACATTTCTGAAAGTAGCATCATTAGATTTCCTCAGTTTTAAGAGAACAGGAGTTCTTTTCCCCATAATGCAGAACATGAATATTTTCTCATGTCATGGCACAAAACACTGCAACTGAGAGCTGCTGATACCAAGATTTGTGAGACATGGTGTACCAAATGAGAGTCCAATTAAATCAGATGAGATTAATTAGCAGATTTTAGCCAAAGGTGGTTAGACTATTGCACCTGTGGTATTTACACACGAGTTTACAGTTTTTCAGCTCCACTGCATCAACACAGACTGGCTGAAATGAAACGCTGAAAATATTCATTTTATCATTGCACTGAACCCAAATGAAAGTAAGATACAGGACCTAAATGATGACCAAAATGCATCCCCTTGTTAACCTGCAATCTCCCCTCTCCATCCTCTAGTAGCAGAGACCGCGTAGGTGCAGAGTTCGGTTGAATATGTTAGTCTAGACTCACTGATCCTTTATCTGATTGAGGTTTGTGCAAGTTAGAATCTCTGGTTCCTATGGCTCTGAAATATCAGTAGCCTAACTGTACTCCGTATTCAATGATGCTGTCTGTGGTGCTGAAGTAGGCCAAGTGACCTCTGGAACAAAATATTTTAGGGGAGGCTACAGATGCAGTTTTTACTAAGGTTAGGGTTAGTATTAAATTGGGTCAGAGTTGAGTTAGAGAAATGAACAAATCACTGACTTACACACACACACACACACATGCATTCATATATATATATATATATATATATATATATATATATATATATATATATATATATATATATATATATATAGACGCGTTAACGCCGATTAATCTATCATCATGATTAATCTGATTAAAAATTTTAACGCAATTAACCCATCTGCAAAGCAGAACGACTCACAATCCCTGAAACATCTCTGGCAACGCATTTTGGGCAGTTTGTCCAGGGTTAGTAGAAGTAGAGATACCCTTGTGCATGCCGCCATGCATGTGCAAATGGGCAGTTGATCCGGTACTGACAGTGTCAACAAGTTAGTTTGTCTTAGTAGCTGGCTGAAAAAGGAGTAACAAGGCCACATTAATGTGGATAAATGTTTGTTTTGAAAAAGAGACAAGTTTTTTGTTAACATGAACTGTTAGAGGTGTTTAATAAACACGTTAAGTGCATATATATTCCCTTCTTTCTTGAGTCTGTTTGCTCATGCAAAATGAAACGTGATTAATATAGATTAAAAATGAATTAAAATTGAATTAATCAAAATGAATCCACAGCAACCCTGTGATAAATCTGATTACAAATTTTAATCGTTTGACAGCACTAATATATATATGTGTATGATATTCTTATATAATATAATATAAGAATATATAATATAAAAATAATATAAAAATAATAGCATATTTTTTAATATAAAATAGAAAATGCACTTAGTCTATAATCAGTTTCTGTCGTTGCTTCCAATAGAGAATATATTTTTCACAGGAGACAAAAGTAGTATTTTGAAGAGTGAGGGTTCCCCCATCCTCACAATTACACCTTTTCTTGGTTATGATTTATTGTTTCAAAGCCAGTAAATATTAACATGGCAGTTGTTCCTGAACGGCTGCACACTTCAGCTGGCAAAGATTAGCCCTCACTGCTACAAAATATAGGCCATTTCACCATGAAAATGAAAGCATGTTTATGTCTTTTCTACAGGCAACAGAAGCAGCTTGTTCCTGCGGGCTTCGCTGTCGTGGCATTAATACCACTGGAGAACACCCTCTCATGTAATGTGGCTTAATTGCGAAACAAATACCAGAAAGCTCCTTTAAAAGCAGATGTTGCATTGCTCATAAAAGAAAAGCAAGCTTCAATATAACATAGGGATGGGAGGGATGATGGCAGTGACTGCAGCCTTTTCAGTCACTGGACGAGGTTTAGGGTCACTTTGTTAACCTTCCCGTTATCGACCTTTGGAGCTTGTATAGCACACACTACTACATTATGATTGATTGGATCTATTTTTAAAGAAAACACAGCTAAATTGTCTGAATTAGGTTGTATTTTCTCTTTTTTAAATGTTTTCTGTTTGCAACATTTTTCTTCTAAATGCTGCACATGTGTTGTCAAATTGATGTTTTCTTTAATTGCTAATGTTTTGTCTCTTGTTATCTTAAGTTGCAGTCTGTTGAGCTCCCAAGGCCATCGTACATACGCCTGTTTTGAGCCCATTAAAATCTCTTTATCATATTGCATTCAAAACTAGTTTTCTGATGTGTCACCTATTGGAAGGTTGCAGTCTGATTGTATTTTGCACAGTTGCAGTTAAGAGAAATGGACACTCGCTTCGACAAAAATGTATCTTCAATACCTGCCAATAATAGACAACCACTGTAATGTGTTGCTTTGCATATCATACCTGATGGTATCTGCTCCCAAACCTCAACATTTTTTTTACTCTCTTTTAATCTTTTTGATGTGAGAGGAAGATTGCATCTTGGCTCTCAGTTTTTAGCAAAAGATGGCTGATTAGAATCAGAAACTGTGCTTGGAGAGGAACAGAAGCTGCAACTGCCGCCTGCAGATTGATGGATAGTACTCGACGCCTCTGTGACACTGATGTGACCCAGCTGACTAATATTCCAGTGTGTCAACATGTAAATATTAAATATGCAACAGGTTATTGATGTTGAGAAAACACCAACTCTGTTGTCACATTTGTGTGGAATAAGTCCACAGTGTGCCAGATAGTAAACATTATATCTGCTGAACATCCACAGAGTACAGAGACAACCAAGGCCTTGAATAAAAGACACTGAGGTTTCCTCCAGTATGTGGTGCTGTTCACAGGAAGCCCATTCCAATTACGGCCCTACATTAGCATGCAGGAGACAAGTGGCTGCCATATGGGGGAGGCCATTCCATTGTACTTCAAGCTGCTATTGATCACCTCTTCAGGTGAGTAAATCTGTTTAAACACATCAGAACATGAGAATAATCTCCTTTTCCTGGATTAAAAGTGGGCCTCTGTGGTTTGGCGGTGAGAACATTGGCTGGCCAGTTCTCAGTTTAGCTTGCCGTCCTGCTGTATTTTGTATTGGAGAGGGCGTCTTCAACACAACGTGGTACACAGTAACACATCAGACGTCCTCCTGTGTGACCCATAAGCAGCCCATAAAGTCGGCTGTGGTGTTTATCTCGTACCACCAGTTTCACCAACATCATCCGTGAAAGGAGGCAGAGTGTGTGACACGCCAACTCAGCAGAAGTGAACTCTCTTTCTGAACATTCTGTGTCCTGTGAATTTAGATTGACAACTTGTCAGATGAAGTGCAGGAACTGTAAGATGCAGCAGGTTTTGATTGAAGACTATTTGGAATTTTGCCTCATTTGACAGTCGCAGTCAGGAGAGAGACAAGAAAACAGCGAGGGGGGGGGGCTACAAAGGACCCCAGATGAGAATAGAATAGAACTCATTACTTTGTGTGTGTGTGTGCTGCACACATAATCACGTAGATTTTTTTTAACAAAACACATGAGCTTGTATGTGTCTGTTATGATTTGAACAGAGGAGAGGTTTGTATTGTAATCTTGTTTTACCTGTCAACCCATTGTAATTGTAATTGTTCTGTGTTTTTATGTTTTCATTTTATTGTTGAATGTAGCAGTAATGCTGTAACTATAATTTGCATGTGAGAGTACAACATCTCTTCCATGCTCAAACACAACTGCAGTCCACCTTGTGACCATAAAGCAGAAAATGTTAGCTCATTGAACAGATGCATCCATACATATGAAGGCAACATTGTTCTGGCTGGCAACATAATGAGCCTTGGAAACGTGAAGGAGCTGTGGTATAGCAACAAGGATGCATTTATGCTTGAGTAACATCTGGATAAAGTGGACCTCAGAGAATGCCCTTAAGTGGTTCACACTATCATATTCTATTTCTTTTAAATAAACGTATTTATTCTGTTTTTCAGTGTGCATAATTGGTATCTGAACATAATCTGGAACTTCAGTCATGCACACACAAACATGCTACATGCAAATTGTGAAATCTGACCTCTGCTTTTAACCCATCTGTAGGTGCACAGCACACGAAACACAACAACACACAAGGGCAGTGACCACACAGGGCAGCTGTATATTGGAAGCAGGTCTTAGGGTGAGCAAGGTGCCTTGTTCAGGGGCACTTAGACAGTGGGACGGGGAAAGGAGTGTCCATCTGTTGCTCCCCTTGGACTTGCAAGGGCTGGTCTGGTCCATCTGGGCGTACTGCCGGTCCAGGTATCCTGTTGCCTTCCAGTTGATGTCCTGCTTCTCTGACCACTAGTCCACTGTCTCTGTCTGAAATAACTATATAGTGATATAGTGACATATATCACAACACTTAAGGATGGTTCATTCTGTTTCAGCCACAAACTCCACAGACATAACATTCTTTAGACTGATTTTTTTATAGTGAATTTATTGTAAGTTATGCATGCCTCCAGAACGTAGATAGAGTTGCATACAACAGCTTAGAACATCAATACATTTGTAAAGAATACATGATGTGTTCTTTTGATTAGTGAGCTATGGCATTTATCACAGAGGCAGAGGAGACGCAACTTCTGCCAAAACATGTCCTGTGTCTGCGACCAGATGGCGGCAGAATAAAAATTGGTTGAGGGGCTGTCCAGGGCCATGTGCTATGGTGATGTGACATTAAACATTCAGTTTAGTGTGTCAGCCTCAGTGGATGCCACTAAGCACACAATGGAAGTAAGTGGATTTATGACAGCTACAGTGTAAGAAGAGGATCCATTGACTGGAGCTCAGCAGGAGTTCATGTCTCAGGGTTAAAGAGGCTTCCACCAGTAAGACTGGAAAGCCAAAGTGAACACAGTTGGGTGGAATGGATGTGTGAAAGCTGTCAGGGCATTCTTGTTCAGCAACACTACAAAGCAAGAGAAGCAGCTGTGGCTCTGATGCTGGAGGGGAGGCAGACAGACTGTATGAAGCGCTCTCAGGCTTTAGGTCTCTTTTCTGCTTAATGTTGATTGAGTCAGAGCGTGAGCCAGTTGAGAACCTCGGCTCCATCCTGCAAAGCCCCCAGCTGTCATGCAGTCAGGTGGAGGCAGCGCATCCCACAAAAGGGGATATTAAACATGCCGAACACAGACAGAAGTTCTGCTGCCCTTTGGCGAGAACTCCGACAGACGCAGGAGCACTCAGAAGACACTAAGAAAGACAAATAGAGCTGTGAGACAGCACGGCTTTTGAGAGAGCTGGATAGCTTTTCAGACAAATCTATTTTGAGATTAATGTTGTTGCCCACAATTATATATGTTTCAATAAGAAGACATTTGAGACCACAGAGAACCTGCTGTCCACAAAGCCAGAAGTCTGCTTGCAAGCATGATTAAGCTTCACAGCTCACTTTGACAGCTTGTAACCAGTTTATTAACCATTATTAAAATCAAAAGAATTTACAGAACACAATATAATACATGTAATTATGACCTAGACCAATCTTACAGTGAAGTTGTCTCACCTGTTCCTCACTGTCCCTGCATCTTCAGTATCAGCTGAGAGCTTCCAAAACTTGAGGAGACCAAAAAATTACTGAAACATACAGGGGCCAAAGAGCATCACTGCCCTGAGGCTGTGCTGAGAGTCCAGGTAAATAAATACTCACAATGGCAATGCTAACATGCTGATCTATGGGACTTACATCCTCCAGGTGACCAAAAATATGGCTCCAAATAAATTATAATTGTTCAAGTATTGCACTTTTAAAGGCTCAAGTCCTTTTTTTTCCCTTAAAAGTTTGCTGTCCTTGAACTGAGAAGCACCTGATCAAGCTGCATATTGCTGGAAGATGGAAGTGCAGAAAACACTTTTTCATCTAGAATGATAATGTTGCTCTGTAACTGCTGTATGTGTCGATAAGCAACTATTTGCTGACTGGTTAGCCATATTAACTCAAAAGGCGATGATATGTGTTGGGTTCAACTTGTTTACACTGCCCCCAAGTGGCCAAAACAGTCAGTTACTGCAGGCTCAACGATCACCAAAGTTATGACAGTTCATCCTGTTGGGAATTGTCTGCACCATATTTCATGGCGATCCATCCAGCAGTTCTAGACATTTCTCTCAAAACCACAAAGGTCAACCTGATGGTGGCACTAGGGGAAAATCAGTGGACATTAGAATACATTGTCTGTCTGTCTGTATATAATTGAGATGTTTGATTGGAGATATGTCAGTCTGGACCAAAGTGGCTGACCAGCAGACAGACCACCTCACGCTGCTCGTTTGGCTGAAAATCACATCACACTGTGTTTGTGGAGACGGAGGAAATGACTGCCATATCTCAGACATGCCTGAAAAACATAAAAGCACCAAAATCCTTCAGCTGATTTAAAGCTGTATATTAAATTTCAAAAGTTCCACAAAAAGTTAGTTTGTGCTCTAAGATGGAAATCATGTTGTGTGAAACATTCTAAAATATTATTTTCTTAAAACAATCCACATTTGATGTTATTGTTATTTCATTAGAGGCCTTGCACAAGTCAACTGGCAACAGGTTCCACACTAGCATGATCCTTAGCTTATGAGGAATATGAGAAAACCTTTCATATATAGCACATCAAGCAAAGTCACATGTATTTCACATCACGCACATCAGTGTGATTTTGTTCTTCTCATGTACTAAAGCTTTTTTTTTTTTTTGTCATTTTCTCCTACAGACATATTTATCCCTCAGAGGGAGGATTAGAGTTTGAGGGGACTAAGCTCTTCAAATATTATCCAACCATGATCCAGTGCTGTGCTCCTGAGGTGTCACTTCTGCTTTCACATTTCGACCTTTGCAGTCACCTCTCTGCAAGCTGTAAGCTTTTATTTCCAAGCATGTTCCTTTTCCATCATTAGCAGTGCAACAGAAATGTGTGTCGACGAATGCTTTCTCATGGTTGGTGAAACTAATTCTTGCTGTCCATTCCCAGTGCATGCATACTGCACCCTCTGAGCTTTCAAATTTGTCAGGGTCTAAAGTAACTAAATGTAGTCCTTTTTTTTTTTTGACATTTTTCAAGGCTTTCTGCATTCACCAGTCAGTATTTTAATTATAAGCAACCCAATCTCCTACATAGTTTTGTTAATGATCAATTTATAATGGTTGAATTGTATTAATGATTCATTCACTCTCCAAGATAAGGGCTGTGCAGTGCAGCAGTTTGTATTGTGGTTTTGTTGTAGTGCCAGGGTATAACAATAGTTGGTGGCCCTTTCTATTTGATGAAATGGATTTGCAGACGTGTCTGCTGGCTTGTTCTGCACTGCAACAGTCTCCTCTGCTGACTAAGGACTTGATACGCGTTTGATGCCCATTCCACATTCTGCAGCTTGTGTCTAAATAGAGAACATAGCGCTGTCAAAGCCTGGCATTGTGTGGTCAATTAGCACTGCAAAAGAAACTCACTGTGGCAATCCCAAAGCAGTCGTCTTCTGTTTGCTCTCCAAGTTTGCCAGCTTACCTGACTTCTGCCCAATGGGTCCTGACAAAGTAGGAGGTTTTGGTTGTGTGTGGGGTGGTTTGCGTTGAGATTCTGACTCAGGATGTGCTCAAGTTTTGACATTTGAAATGAATACAGACAGTAAATAACATAGATATTCAATGCCCAGAGAGAGGACAGAAGGGGACAGAGTAGCAAATTTGGCCCAGTGAGCTAGTGGTCAGTAATAGATGAGGCTTTGGGGGCTTGGGTCAAGTTTAACAGTACCAGTTTGGTTCCGTGGGGACAGACCTCTAAGACACAGGTACAGGCCAAGTTCAGGGGCCCCATTTATCAAAGCACAACCTCATGGAATGAACAATGATGAATCTCACCTGTTCTACTTGTACATCCATTTGCTCATTCACCTACAGATTCATTTACATACGGACACACTGACAGAATGCCATATATGAACAACCCCATCTCTCTGAATGTCCTAACAGTAATCAGTAATAGTAATCAGTAGTAATCAGTACTAATTAGAAGATGAAAACACCACAGAGATAAGATGACAAGATAAGACAAGATACTTAGCATCCAAGTAGCAGGTGTGTTGGAAAGCTTCCCAGCTGACTGAAGAACACAAGTCTCATTTTACATGTGTTCCTTGTTACTGCTGCTAATGTATTTGGCATATCTCACGTGTTTCCACTATTACCACGCTTCATTTGTTCCCATACAATTAGCAATTACGAGTGAAGTTCAGACAGCAAGTGATGTGGTGTGCATGATTCATTAAGATCTCCCTGCTATACAACTGTGTATGCCTGCATGTCTATTGTTAGCACATTTACATAACTGTATGCTGTCCAACTGGTGCTCCACTAACATCTCACCACAGTAATAGATATAGAAATAATCAAGCCAATCTGTTCAGTATTTGCCTCTTCCACAAGAGGATTGTCTCGAGATAAATAAATATACAGTATGAGGACAGGTGATTGATAGATCATTTAATTGGTTTAATTGTTGCTGCTTAAACATTTTCCAACATATCAGAAAAAATATCTGTCAATTAAAATCAATGGTACCGAAACATAACCGTTCATTATTAATGCAGTTAGATTACAATCTTTTAATGACGTTCAACATTAAAAGATGCTCTGGATTACTCTGTACTGAGAAAGGCATTAGTGCAACATTTACTCTGAAAGAAATGATTACAGATTCCAAGTGAAAACTGAAAAGCATGTCTTCAAGAACAACAGTTTACGATCTATTCCTTCTGATTCCAAACACAAGACCAAATTCATAAATCTGATTCTATGCGTAGAAATGAGCATACACATGGTTTAAGCACAAAGCTGTGCATAGGCGTGGCTGATAAATGAGATCCTTGGTCTCAGTTTTAGGCCTGTGTAGAGCTCTATTCCTGACGGTCCGTGCAGCTGAAGAGAAGAGCATTTCATAAAGTGTTCATGCTGTATCATATTTCTGTTAGATGGATGATTGGAACTAAAACATGTTGGTGACAGAGTGTTAGGAACACACAGGTGCTTTTATGCCAAGGTGCTTATTGAAGCCATTTCACATCAAGAAACTTCAATTACTGCAGAATACAGTGCAATCATTTCTGTAACATGACCAAAAGATAAATTTTGCAATGTGCTATTGAAGTACCTGATGCTTCATGGAAAAAATAGCAGAGAAATTTAAACATATATACGATTTTGAAAGCAGCTCCACTGAAAGATGTAGTTAGGTAAATTAGAAGTGTTTCCTTACTAGTGTGGTGACCGGGTGAAAATATGAGTAAAAATAGCACTGGTACAACAAAAAGTTTAAAACAACACTCCTGATGTCTCTCTTAGAGAGAGAGTAAAAACTTTGCAACAAATAGTTCTATGCACAAGAGTCTGCACGGACCCATGTGTTCAAAATCCACACGATTATCCTGACATCAGCTATTGCAAACAGGCCGTTCAAATCAATACACTTAACGTGTGTGTGAGAGAGAGAGAGAGAATGAGAGAGTGCATTTAGTTTTGCTTTCTTCATCTGAAGATGAAGTCCATGTGCCTGTCCTTCAACAGCAACAAAGATGTTGATGAGAGCATTGTAAAACCCCTCTGTTTTGGCTTTAGGTTTTATGAATCCTTCCATTGATATGAGAACCAGAGATGAAAGTGTTACTTGCTCCGTCCTGTTGCTGTAGGTCATTATGTGTTTTTAGGAAGGAAAGGACTTTTCCACTGACGCTCTGGTGGCTGGAAAAATCAAGACTGATTTCAACAGTTGTGTTCCTCTGTTCAAGCTGTGTGTAAATATGACTTGTGGGACTTTTTATCAAATTATTGCCTGTATTCCATTTAGGTGTGAAGCCATAACAGATGCGCCATCATATTCTTGCACTACCAGCTTGTGTGCACAGTCAAGCTCTTGCACACCTACCACCTGGTGAGTAATTGCCATCACTCTCTTGTCATCACTGACATCATCAAAGACTGAAAAAGCCTCCTTCACCTCACTGTCGGAGACAAGGCGAAGAATGACTGAGAGTTGAGCCTCGTTTGTGATGTCTGCAATTTCATACAGTTTCAAACAAAGGCTGTGTTTTAGCTGCAATAGCGGTGTCATCATGTCAGTGAGTCCGCTTGAACTTACTGGACAGATAAAGGAGCTGGAGGGCATGTGAGGGTCAATTGAGAAGTGCAGCGCTGGAATAGTATACTAACCTTTAAAGGCAGCATAGCAATCTGCCTTTTTATGTAAGTATTAAACTATGGTAACTGATTGTGCATCTTGAACACACATCCTCGTAATAATATGACATGCAGAGGAAGAGCAGGAGCTCCACTTTAATGTTTTTCATTTGAGTAATGTTTATCATATAGTTTAATAATTTTCGGTGCAATACCTCACCCAATTCAATGTGCAATATTCTGTATTTAGTATTTAATATTCCATATTTAATCCTATAGGTCAAACTCTCATTTCAATTCAGGCCCATAGTGTATATTTACTGGTCATATATTTTATATTTCATACTTCATATCCATATTTGCAAGTCATGTAAATTTGTTGATATCTTTTTTTTTTTATCCTGTTTATTTGTTCTTTTTACTATTTAACGGCTGCTATCACCTTTGCTGCTGTGACATTTGAATTTCCCCACTGTGGGACGAATAAAGGTTTATCTTGTCTTATCTTATCTTATCTTAATGGCTTAATGTTTTTCTACAACCAATCACATGGGAAGTGGATGACAGGAGTTATATCGTATGCCATCATTTACATCCCACCCATGCCCCAAGTAATCAGAGACCATGTTCACCACCCACTCAAGAGTAATCAAAGCTCCCCAAGTGGACAAACAACTCCCCAAGCTCAAAAGGCTTATATAAACACTAGAAATGTGCTGCATCCCTCCTCTCTCACCTATACTCTAACCTCCATGCCTCCTTGTTTTCCTTCACCATTTTCATCACTAACTTTCTTCTTCTATCAGTCCCTCATATCTCCCTGTACCACAGGCCTGCAGGCAGTCAGAACTGTGTGGAGCACCACTGGGGGCTGCAGACACATCACCTCCTCAGGCACAGTAATTATTTGGCTCTTTTATTGTTGAATGCGCTGCTGACGGTCGGCCTGAGGGGAGTCAAATATCTTTTTTCGCCACAAAGTTTCTTGGAGGAGACTCAACAGCTGCTAGCTACTCTGAACACCGGTTTCCAGAATTACCTGAGGTGCTGGAAAGAAGGACACAGGCATTCAGAGGCTGTCAAACTCAAAGTTATCTGCAAGTTTAAACAGATTTTGATGCATTCCTGCAATATGGATGAAAGAGAAAGCTTGAAATCGCCACAGAACAGTTGGTTATTGTGTGCAGGTGCAGTTAATCGGGAGACATTTCATTTAAAGCAGCATTTTTGTGACAAATCTTGTAATAACTTTGCACTATGTGTAGTATCGGGTACAGTTTTATTGCTGTATCTAAAAGAGTAGCTTTTTCTCAAATATGACCAGAGAATTGAACATGTCATTCCAGTAACACCTAGTGCAACTACTTTAATGCTGCTGCAGTGTTTCTTAGTTTGTTGAAGACCTTTGAAAAACAGTTGTGTTACCATAGTTCAAGGAAACAAATCAGTTATTCAGAACACATCAAATGATCAAATGATCAATGATCAAATGAAAAAACTCTATTGCTAGGCAAAAACATTAATTGATGACTCTGCTAAACCCTAAATTATGTTTGGTTATGTTGTTTTAACATTCACTGGCATTTTTTAAAAGAAGGTCTAGACTGAACTCTTTATAATATTAATTATAGAGACCCAGACAGCTGTGAGGAAAAACTTCCTTTTAACAGGCACAAACCTCAGAACAGAATCAGTTTGGGTTTAGAGAGAGAGACAGAGACAGAGGGAGAGAGACTGAGAGAGAGAGAGAGAGACAGAGAGAGAGACTGAGAGAGAGAGACAGAAAGACAGAGAGAGATGGGGCAGGGGGCGGGAGGAGAGAGAGCATGCAGTACTACAATCCACAAATTTAATTTAATAATAATAATAATAATAATAATAATGATAACGATAATGATAATAATAATTACTGTGAAATATCTGTGCATGTCAAGCACAATATGGTTAAGATTCGAGAAGGATAGTGGTTATGAGGAACAGCAGGGGAAGTTTGGTGAAAATGATTTTGAGGCAGACTGGGGGAGAAAGAGAGACAGGGCAGGTGTCACCAGGACAGTTTCTTGGACTTTGACCTTGTATGAGCATTGTGAACCCAAACATTTTTGACTTATTAAATTCCACAAAGTCAAATGGACTGAATTTTTTGAAGAATGCGTTTCATCTCTCCAGTAGAGTTTGCTGCCTTGGAGAATCTATGTCGAGGAGCACTAATACTGTTCTGGAGGCTCGTGGTGAAACGAGACCTTACTGAGACATTTGGTGTTCTCTTTCGTTTCTCTTTCCTTTAATGTCCACAACAAAATGCTCCAAATGTTTTACTGTGTTTTTATTGAAAGAGTTTTAACCTTCTGCATCATATGCTGGCTTCGGCTCTGCTGAGGCAGAGGAACAGAAAAACTGACACACTGACACATGAGCTCATTTATGCCACAAGCCATCATGGTTTTAAACAGGTAATGCACAGCAACTCCTTCCTGGTCAAACAAGATATCCAGCTGGTCTGCCCTATCCTATATTATTTCCTCCTTTACACCTAATTTGGTGCAAAGTATATGATTTTGATGTGTACGAGTGTGTCTAATGGTTTATGATGAAACACCTTGTGATTGTGCTGCAAACAGGGACAAATGAAGAATCTGTCTTTTCCTTTCATTTGTCATTCATCTGTAAATAGTCAGCACTTTTTATCTGGTTCTTGTGATTCTTCTTCCCTTTCTGATGGCCCACATATCTAAGAAACGTACTATAATAAAACATTGTATATAATATTACAATCAGATTCAGCACTAAAGAGGAGATCTTTTGATCTTTCTGATCTTTTGATGGGTCTCAGAAGCCAGAAGTGCGAGATCGGTGACACACAACAGAAAAAGATCTAATCTAAAAAAGAAATCTCAGTTGAATAAAATAAAGAAGTTTTCTTTAAACAGCCCCACACACAGATGGATACAGCTGGATTGAAAATGTTGAATCGATATGCCCTCTGATAGATATCTTTTTTGAAACCAAGATACTTAAGAGCAAAATATAATTAGAGATGTTGCGGCTTTGATGGTGGTTAAAAAAGAAATCTTTACACTGTTGGTCTTATGATCTAATTTTAAAATAAAGTTCTGACCTTTAGACAAAATCACATAGATGAACAGCACCAGTGCTTTATGTACTCGAGTATCTAGTATCTAGAGATTTGGTGTGTATTTTTTGACTGTAGAATATGTCATATGTCATATGACCACTTCCTGTATTTTGTATCATTTGTCTGTCTAAACTAAATAAAAATGAAATTTATAATGAAATGAAATGAAACATTCTATCATTGATGGCCATCATGAAAAGCAAACTCAGTGTAGATAGGGTTGGCAGCAGCAGAGCTGTCTGTGTGGACACAGTTTGTGGAGCCGTCACGCACAGCCAGGCAGTATGTCCCAGGCGTTAGAGGTCAAAGGGTGGAAGGAAGAATTTTTCCAATGCCATGAAACCTCAAATAAAGAGTGTGCATCACTCCCTCTCATATGTATCTAGATACACAGTCCACGATCTGATAAAAAAATTATGATGCAATTCAACTGCACTCAGGATTGATATTTTTACTTTTTCTAAGTAAGACTAAGACAGAAATGACCGGGAAAATGATGTTTTCTGCCAACAGTAATAAACATGAGCAGCGATACTCTGGAATTAGACTCAATTTGGTATTTTCAGTAATGCTGTATGGCTGCACATCACATTAAATACACCAACACAGAGCTTCAGTAACAGTTTTGCCTTAAACTGAGAGAGTTATGGGCCAGTGGCAAGTGAGATTTCAGTGTCTTTTTAGATTATAAATCAGGTCTAGCTGCTATATAAATACTGTGAAAGTATCAAAGCGTTCCACAGCCCATGTTCAGAAACTGTGCTTTTGGTATAAATAAAATGAGATGCTGCAGCAATGGACAGCATAAGAAAATGAATGGTGTTTTGAACATTAAAACACCCACAATAAAAGCGTGAACCTGAAAATGAGTGTAAAATGGGACCTTTGAATTAGTATCAAGGTGTGTGTTACCCACAGCATAATGTACGATACTGAAAATGTGACGTCAGGCAGTGCGCACAGTGGAAGTGACGTGACTGTCAGCGTGGGAATGTTCTGGATGCTGGGAGGGGCAGGTCACTGGCCCCAGCTGAAGGAACAGAGAAAGAGAGAGAGAGAGAGATTTTGATAGCTGTATCAATTTCTTCTGAGTTTCCTGCAGAGTTTGCTGTGGATTTACTGGCAGAACTGCGTTATCTTTATTTCATACTTGCTTATATTGTTATGCACTGTCAAACCAAGGCAAATATCTTGTATTTTAAAAAGTACTTGCTAATAAATTCAGATTCTGATGTGCGGTTGTGTTTCAATACAGCTGCATCTCTGTTTGCATCTCTGCAATTTTTTGGATACGTATTGATTAGTCTTTACATTCCTACCTCCAACACATACATAAGATATATTAATACTGATTGGAGCTCTGAGCCTTATTTATAAACCACTATTTAAAGAAAAGTTGCAAAGTGCTCTACAACACAAAAACAGAATTACAAAGGTTCTTACGTCATAGAATAACAGAATAACACAAAACAGAATAAAACAAGATGGAAGGCTTAAACACAGTGGTTAAAAATGACTGGATATAAGAGGGAGTAGAATGAACAAACATCAGGTTAAGCTAAATGGCAGCTTCTCTCAGGTAGATCATTCCACATTCTTTTGGCCTGAACAGAAAAGGCTTGTTCACCCCTGGCCCTATAGGCCCTGTCACACACAATGTGATTTGAGCTTTGTCACAGTGCACAACTTGGTTGAACTTCTGGTGTTCATGTGCTCTGTTTGATGCAGCAAAGCACCATAGGAAATAATGGGTTTCAGAGTACAGTGGTTGCGTTGTCACGTTGTGGGTCTTTAAGCTTCAACTCTGGGATGGCCACTGCTCAAGGATCTCACACTACTTTCCATACAGAGGTCCATACAGACTTAACAGTCCAGCTAGGGTCCCAGCCATTCAGTGTAAGAAGTTTTGGAACTTAAGTTCCCACACAATTCAGGTTTGGGGATACAAACAGGAAGTTGGTTAATGTCGTAATGGAGTGAGTTACCTGTAGGCTACAACTTAAGCCTTATTTCATTTCTTGCCTATTTTGTTTACATATTGGCCAAATTGCACCATTAAAGTATGCTGCATTACTATTACAATTAGCTGCTCCTGGTTGCAATGTATCCATGAGTGTACAGACAATTATCACTGGATTGCTTTTATTTTGAAGAAAACTTGATGATTCCTAAGTTCTGCACTTAAGGAACATCCTTTCAGCAGATTTGGGATGTTTATTCACAAAAGACATCAGAGATAATAATATTCCTAGGAAAGTGTAAATCACATGAATCTAAGTTTTTAAAGCACTTTAATAGCTTCCAGGAGCTGTGTGTCACAGCCAATGCTGCTGATGCATCTGCTTACTGTGTAGATAAACGAGCCAAATCAATGGGCCAGACGAACGTCCTGCTGTCTTTAGAACCCCTGCATGCACCTGTCCCTTTCACCTCGCACAGTATCTCTCGGCTGACAGTTTTTAAACCTCTGCCTTGGTGGGGGAGGATCATTTAAGGTAGCACTGAGATACTGAAATGTGATCCAGGAAGTCCATTTGGAGTAAGCGATTAATGCGTGTAAAAGCTTATCAAATGCCAGAACTCTGCACCGGTTTGTGATAGTGACAGATTTTTTTGTTGGATGACCCTGCAGTCAAACAAAATAAGTTCTGTCATGGAGGGCTTCTGTTGGTCTGAACATGGACTAAAGCCTGTGCAAAAATAAAGACATGTATGACAGTTTCGGTGTCTTTTTCTGAACATCCAGTTGATCTCTAATACACACACAGATCACTGTGAGGCTCCCAAGAAGGAAGAGTACTGTATCATTGTGGGGGACGACTGAACTACCCATGATGCTTCTAGTGTGCGGGAGACTGGATTACTGGTCCAACACCACAGGACAAATCACTCTGCTCATTTATAAAAGTGCTGGAGTTGACAGTCTCCAACCCACCCACCCAAACACACACACACACACACACACACACACACACACACACACACACTCACATCTAAACCCAAGGCAAAACTGTCTCTCCATTCTTGAATTACCCATGGAAATACAATTAAGAAATGTGCACCGAGACACAATACATCCAAACCTATAAAGACAAATGGTGAACAATGAGAAAATACAGCATGACAAACGGATTGTGTTTTCTCATACATACCGCTAAATCAATATGTCATCAAGCATCCCTTGAAGGGGAAACAGAACACATGTTTTGAGTTTTTCTTCGGCTCGGCAGCTCGTATGGATTTTTTCCCCGACATGTTTATTCAAGTATTGCAACTAGAAAGTGAATAAGAGAAGGGCATCAGGAGTGACAGAGACACGAGGGAAGTTGTATCATTAAAATAAAACCTGTGGATAACATTTGCTCCTAAATTGATTAGGTGAAGAAATAACATTAACTGAAACTTCACGCTACAAATCCAGCTTTCTTTGCAAAGTTGTGTCAGCTGATATCACATCTTATAAAGTGAAGTACTACTTGTTTGCTGGGTTTTATTTATGTTATGTGAAACTAATTAAATAGCAGACCGGCAGTGAGTGAAATAGAAGTGTTCTCATGTTGTCTGGTGTATGAACTGAAGACAGAAGTCAGACTCCTGCATGGGTTTACAGACTGTGATCAATGATGGGTTTGACTGAACTGATTAGAACTACAGCACATATTTAAATATAAAAACTGACCTACTGTTTTTATGATTCATGTCCCATCTGCTCCCGTTGACTTTTTTCCAGTCCCGTCCCAGTCGTGATGAATACTGAAATCGACTCCCATCCTGCAGGAATCCCACGGGAATCCAGAAAAACAATGACAGCCTTTACTGTTAACATAGCTGCAGACAATTCTAAATATGATCTGGGCATGGTGACTGATGGGACCAAGCTGGACCTGATCTGCTCCGGCCCGAGTCAGTTGGTGTTGATAGAAAAATAAAATCATATTCTGTGTGATATGTAGAGTCTAACTTCAGATCCTGTCGTTCTTATAACGACTTTTTAAAACATGTCTGATATTTGTTTCTGACATCGGTGACCGATGATGTCACTTGTGTGTCACCCGAGGAAGACATGCCACTAAATAAACAGCTTTACCTGAACTTAGCTTTGTTTTACAAAGTTCACTCATCTCCAGTCTGACACATCGCTCCATCCAGGATCTCAGCCAAACTCTGCAGTCATTTTCCTTCCTTTTTGGCCTTTTCAGCACAAATGTCACTGCATATAAACAGTGCAAGCAGCTGGTTGCTGTCCATGTTTGTTCTCATACAGGAACATGAAATTGTTGATGTTCTCAAGAGATTTAGAGGGCCGTCTAAAGCCAGAAGTCCAGAGGTTAATGACCAGTGCTTCAGTGTATCATCTAGTGTGTTGACTCAGTCATAAGGTTTGTGCTCCTTTAGTCAAAGACTAAAAAAATCCGTACAGGCTGGTGGAAACAATCTCTGCTTGTCCAGTCTTCAGCTAGTCTTCAGGTTCGTCCCAAGCCTTGGTCTTGTTAACATGGACAGGGTTTGAAGGTCATTCTAAAATGACTTCCACTGTGATAACTTTCTAGATTTGTAAAATCCCTTGTAATATTACAAACCACTGTCTGGTGTTTTAGCATTTGATAATGGATTTGTTATTCAAACTGGACTTTCGGGATCGTATTTTGTGCCCAGTGATAGCTACCAACTCATCCAGCAGACACAGGACAGTAAAGTTACAGGACACAAAACCAAAACAATGAGTTGCAAGAAGCTAATATGTTCTTCAGAGCTGAGGGGAAGTGCAGAGAGTGATAATTCTCTATGGATTTGTAGCACTGTTACACTTCATATCATCTTTCAGTGCTGCGTATTAGATGTGTCTCAAGTCAAATGGCTGACTAATAAGCTCTTTTTGTTTTCAGAGACTATTATCTCATATTTATATCACTGTTGCAGACAAGTGTCAGGGTTCAGACTGTATGTCTGATTAAAAACAGAGGGAAGGTTTCTAAAAACTCATTTAGACAGACAGAAAGACAGGTGAACCACCATTCTTCCAACAGGGTGTCTGACTTTGAAAAATGATTATCTAAAAAGGGATTTTTGAATAAGCAACAAAAAAGTAGAAAACTTTGTAAATGGATCCCTTAGTTTCCTATTCATTTCTTATATATAGGAATAGATAATTCCTTAGAAAGGTTCCTGAAAGGACTACACAATCTGTCACTCATTATAGGAAAAGTGGAAACTCTGAAACACACTCAGCTGAGTGCAAAGACTATGTTTTTTTGTTTTTTTTTTCAAATTCAGTTCAGAGTTTTACTAATGTTTAGCCTGTGCAGAGCAGGTCAGCTGAACAAATGCAAAAATGAGTCTGGACTTCCGCTGCATGTGTTATTATTAGGACTATCAAGTACATCATTCCTTCCATGGAAGTTATTGTGAAAAGGCAGGACCTGTAAACATGACCAAAAATTGCAATTACTTATGGTAGCCTGTGTTTATGCCACAAGGTAACACAGTTATTATGCTCTTTGTTATAATGTATGGGCTTTATATTTGCCTTCAACTTGCATCTCCCACTCTTTGGTCATGGCTTTAGAGCCAGGTCATGACACATAAAGTAAGAATGAAAGAAAGAAAAACTCACTTTTCACCTCTTGTGCATATGCATTTGGGTATCTGAAGAGCCTACCAACCCACAAACTAGGAAATAAGACAACCCAGTCAGTTTTTTGTTGGTTTCCTAGGTCGGAAATTATGGCATTCAACAAGCCCTTCAGATTTGGCTCCTCTTCCTACCTGCACCTAAGTGCAGGCTCATGAGAATAATACTGCCCCCCATCTCCAGTGTCTCCAACCACAGCTTGAGAACTGCCTTAGCAAAGGTGCACCGTTCTAACAAGAGCTGGACCAGCTTACATTATGTTGAAGCTAAGACATAAGAGCACCAAATTGCTCTGTTGTTTGCTGAAAGAACTAACATTAAGTCTCCATCTACTTCCACCATGAGGATGTCAAGATCGAGTTTTGCCATGTCTATATTGTTTTACTGTTTATTTTGTAGGTTAGCCAGTTGAGCTTGGTGGTAGCATGTTTCCTGTTTAATGTGGCTACCCCACAGACTGGGACAATGTGGGACTGAAATGTTAGTCCAGAGGAACTGTGTGAACATTCAGCCTCATTTGAAGCCAACTGTCACAAGAGTAGTAGGTTGGATGTCAGTAAGTGTTTTTCTTGTTGCTTTTTGTGGAGGCTTATACTGCAGCACTCATTAGATTTGTTGTTATATGAATTTCATTTCAGTCAATTTAGTCCAGTCATTCAATTATGTATAGCTTTCATGTGCACCTTTTCTGTGACAGCAGTATTAATTTCATTGTGTGTACATTCCTGAATTCTGATTTTTGCTATAGCATAGTTGTGTCAAGTTCCTTGACAAAAACAAGTTAAATTTAATCTTTCATGAGTGGCTAAATATGGATTTTCATACTGTATTTATTATAAAAAAAACAATGTGGCTTTCTATGTAAATTATACATTTTTTCTTTTGTGCTAGGAATTTACAGCTGACTTTAAATACATTGAGTAGGATGAACATCCACAGGACATTTCTCCAAGCAGCCTTCTTAATAAATATGAGAATGAAGAAGGAAAGGACATTTTTCTGAAGTTACATTTAGTTTAATGCAGCTGAGTTCTACAACTGACTGCATTTCACTGGCCTGATCAGGCAGCTGAAAACCAACAGCAATCAACTGAATAAATCACGCAAGGAACAGTTTAAGGAGGCTGGTTCATAACAAGTTTAAAATAAAATGCACGCAGATGCATGCCTGCGGAGGCACAAATGAATGCGCGCACACAATGCCATACAGAAATGCACACACATACATACACACACACTCTCTCGGTTCTTATGAGTCCAGGCAGCAGAGCCGAAGCATCTTGGCATGGTAATTTATTCATTTGCTTCTAGCAATAACTGAGGATATTGTTAGTGCCCCTCCCATAAATCTGTGTTATTTTCCTCAACATAGAAATTTGGAGAGCAGACACAGCCAGGGGAAATTGAGATGATGAAGCACGATCTTGACTTTTCTATGAAGAACCTGCACAGCAGTGAGCACGAGAGGGTGTTAATGTCTAAGTGTGTGTGTGTGATTTTAGTCCATTTGTGTGATGGCAAGACTAGTCCATTTCCTCATGGCTGACTGCGGAGCCGATTGAAAATCTAAGTCACACGGCAACACACACACACACACACACAGTGCAGTCAGTGTGCTGTACAGTATATGAGACAAAGAGGGATGTACTGTAAATGTCACTTCTCCACAAGTGCAGCTTAAAGGTTATCGCTGAAGCTCCTCTTCCTTCCACTGTTACTCATGCTGCCTTCAGAATGGAACCCCTGACTTGTGTCCTCAAAACACACATTCAAGTACACGATATTGTTGCCGTTCAGATGACACTGTTGCTTAGTAACTGACAAAAATTTATAGAGCCTCTTCATAATTAAGAGAATGATTGTGTGGTTTCTGCATTTTAATGCCATCCGGAGAACAAGAGACTCATCATTTTTGAATTTAATGGTGAGGAGATGCTAAGAAAAACAAAAATAAATGACTTACATCATGATTTATGTGTTGCACTGTCTAGGGATGCTGCCAGCACTGTGGAGGCATAGACAAACCAAATACACTTTAGTCTATGTGTGAATGTGGATGTTATTTAGTATTGCTGCAGCATCTGGTAACAGCACAGGCCAGCCAGCTGGTTTTGGTCATTTGCAGATGAAAGGACAACGAAGCGTTTTGAAGCTGTTTCTAGATATATAGATTACCTATAACTATGTATAAGTATGATATATTAGGAGGTATTTCTACTTTAGTATCAGGAGCATAAAATTTAGTATTTTATGCTACCTCATATTTGTACTCCACCACATTTCAAATAAAAATGTGAAGTACTGTAAGTTTGTTTGATACTTTAAGCATATTTCACTGAGAACACATGCAGGGCTCTCACTTGTAAAGGATCTCATAACTTCCACTGCTGATGTCCTTCACATACCTTACAGCATTATTGCACAGGTAAAAATGAGATGGTGGCTTGTGCATTCCCTCCTACAATGCAGATATAGACAGCTTTTCAGCTTACAAACAATGAAAGATGAGCACCAGCAGGAGAGGAGAAAACTCATTGCCATGAAATGATAACTGATAAATATGCACATGTTCAGTATGTTGACACATATGGACACCAGAAAAATGATTTCTTTTGTGTTTACCTGTGAATGTGTATTTATCCTTGCATTTCCATATCTTTTTTTTTTTACCACATGCCACACTTGCATACAACAACACACGCATTATTTTAGTAACATCAGCATGTATCCAGACACTAGATATATATGCCAGATGTGTTATGTTAGTGCAAAACCTCATGTTTGATATCTAGTATAGATAAAACTGCATGGGAGTGTCTTATGATGCCTTCACTGTGTTTGTGTTCTTTTCACACAAAAAAATCATAAATACTTTCAGAAAAGTCTTACTTTTACTTTTTGCATCTTGCTTGCTCGTCGTTGTTCATCAGTTACTCATCTGCATGAAGAGCTCTAACTCTATTATGAATGATACAGTCTACAATATGTCCAGGCCTATTCCTACATAAGACAAGTCATCAGTCTGTGTACCAGCTGTATCTAACAAACTAATAGGCCGTGTTCCCCCTACTTCTTGTGTGGTGGGTGTTTATCCAGCTTTAACTTCAGTGTCATACATAAATTATTACATTACATACTGTATACACTTTTTGACTGTTAAATGAAGCATGGCAGAGAATACAGAAGAATTGAGAAATACTGAGTATTGAAATTTATGTCTTGGTCTCAAAGCTACAAACAGAGTTTATAGTAGCTGGGGTGATCATTTGTGGAGACACCTGCATTAACAGCACCGTAAGGTGATAGACACAAACCACCAATCTCCTCTACTGGGGTACCATTTGATCACAGTAAATGTACCACGATAGTGCTATAATCTGACAGTGATATAGTGATGTATAAAAATGATGCACACTGCACCTTTAAAACACTAAAGCCAAACACACACACACACACACACACACTCGCAGAAAGTGAGATAACATTAATGATTCCCTGAGGATGATCTAGCATGTTAACATTTTTATTTCTTATTGAAATCAACAATAATGTTGAAGGTGTTGCCATGAAACTTGGTGAATGACTTTGGCTTTAAGTATAAAGAACCATCATGTGGTCTTTGGTTTATTTGTTCACTACTTTGCTTCATAACCAAATACCTGCAAAACTAATAACATTCCACTTAGCCTTAGCTGTACTTTGTGTTTTGTTCTAATAAGCAAAAAAGCAGCAGAATAGTTGTCACAAATAAACACCAACGCTACCCCCGGTGCTCCAAGCTCCCAGTCCAGGCACGGCCGGTTTAATAACTGTGGCGACCTGACGAATTTTTTACTTCCAAAAGTCAAAAACACCACAAACAGTTGAAGTTCAGTTGAATGAGCTTTGTGTTTGGAGCTGACAGCCAGCAGACTGCTGTCAATCAAAGTGACTGCCTCATTAATTATGCATAATTTTAGATTTGGTATATTTTAAACAAGTGAGTTATAAAAGAATTCACTCCCCATACAGTTGTCATGAAGGGAAAAATCAGCTAAAGAGACCAAAACCATTTTTTGTACCAAGCTGTACACATTTTCTTTTGCTGTAAAGCTGAGCTTTTTAACATGGGGGTCAAATGCAACTGACTCCCTTTTGGAGCCTGCCTCAAGTGGCCCTTCAAGGAACTGCAGCCTTTTGCACTTCCGTGTTGGTTTCGTTTTTCTGCCCTGGAGTTTGCCGCTTGGTGCTGAGCAGCGGCTCTTACTCGTTCTTTGGTTCAGTGGATTAGCAAGCTGACCACTATGATGATCCATGCTAATATCCACACTATCGCTATCCATGCTAATGATAATGACCTTGACATGTATAGAACGACAAACTGGTTGCCATGGCAATGGATTATGTACAACTATAACCATCATTATCTGGAACAGGAAATAACACTGGCTGTAGTGGTGCATTAAGTGCCCATTCAATGTTTTAGATAAGATGTGACTGCATTAGTGCTCAAGGTGCAGTGAAAGTGAAAACTGTTACCTCACAAATAACCGTAATTTCAACTCAGGAGGAAGCTCAGGAGAGGTGAAGACAGACATTCAGCTGTAATAGTGATTGAAGCAACTCTGTAAGGACTAGAAGCACTCTGGGTTCCTTCTCGGACAGCTGGTGGTTTTATGTGTTTTATTTCGTTTTTTTTCTCCAAACGTCTGATAACCATGCGATGATGAGCTTCAGAGCACCATTTACAGGTGCAAAGCACAATCCATCTATAAACTCGAGCCTATAAAAATTGATTTTTCTTCTGCCACACTGTAGATCTTGAAAGCTTTCTCTTTCTCTCTTGATTTTTATCATTTCTCCACTGGCCCGAGATCTGCAATTACCAGCTAAAGTGAACAGTTTTGAAGAGGTTTCACTCTCTTATTTATGCAGTTGGGACCTCTTTGCCAGACTCAGTTACCAGTGCCTCTGTACTCACTTTGGTAGAATATCATACAACTTTTAATACACGTAATGTCTCCTCATGAGAAATTTTTTTCCGGCACATTTACTATGTTTGGTGTCCAGTGGTAATATCAGTTTACTGGCTTTTGCTTCATGCTTTTAGTCTATAAAGACATGAAAGTGGGGTGAAGATGTTAATGTTATCTGTCACCTGTATAGAGGAGAGTCTGGCTTGTCTTCAATAAAGAGCTTTCAGCACGAGGCACCAGGTGGTAAATCACAGTGCTGTTAGTTTTTACTAAGCACTTGTGTTGTTGGCAAGTTGAGCTGTAGGTGCAGCTTGCAAAATGTTAAATGTGAAATAAAGAGCCAAATTTATGTTCCAATTTTGTAGCCTTGCAAGAAAAGTAATTGATTACTATAAATAAATGACTGGTGAAAAATCAAGTGAGAAAAAATAAAAAAACTATTTTGCAGGCCAGTCACAATTAACCTCTTACCTAAGCTGGTGCTCCAGCTTTGCCAAAAGACTTAATTGTGGATATATTCTAACTTTACACAACTCTTTAAAGCATGTATTAGACTACAAGGAAAATAATATCAATAAAGAGCAAACTCCCATTGGTGCTTCAATAGTAATTCTTTCCTTTTCTTTCTTGTTTTTCTTTCGTCTTCTTTCCTTTGCACTGATGCACTTTGCCCGTCTCGAGTCTTGTAGCCATGATGAAACAGCGCAGGCTTCTCTCTGGAGTGTCTGCCGAGGCCCTGTAATTATAGCTCCATCATCAGCAGATAATGCTTTCAATTTGAAAAGCCTCAACTAAAGTAAATAGCAGCGAGGAGAGCCTCTGACAGGCCTGATATGGAGAAAAAAGAGAATATTATATTCCCTTGGTCTGTAGACTCTCACTGCGGGGAGGGCTGGTTCATGGGCTGTGTGTGTGTGTGTGTGTGAGCATGAGTGTGTGTTTGCACGCTCACCAGGAGGGATGGACTCATTCAGCCTCATTAGCATGGATACAAATAGGATCTTTACTCCTGATGTCTCATTGTAGAGGCATTTGAGAGAGAAGGAGAGTCTCTAATGAAGCCCTGTACATCACAGCCTGGGCAATGAGGCGGGGATTATAGAGAGAGAAGGAAAGTGAAAATGGAGATGGTAGGTACAGGAAAATGTCAGGAATGAAACCAGGCAAGAGTAAACATTTTTGTTCCATGAATGACACAGTGCCTCTCATGACCAAAATGAGAAGGCAGTTCTCATGGGAAATTTGTCCTCATCCAAAAACAGCGTCATCCAAAACCCCAGATTACCTCCAATGCTGAAATTTTTTAATTCTCACTTTCTATCTGTGCATAGCAAGTACAATATGGTTAAAGGTGAGGAAAAATTGTGGTTAGATTTGCTACACACACATGCACAACCCCAACCTCCACAGCATTACAAACCTTTTCACTACATATTGGACCCATTACTTCCTGCATTGGCACCGAACAGTGTCACTGGATGTGAATCATGAGGAGGGGAATCATGAAAATTTAGACATAATTCCTTGGCATGCTCTGGGTTGTTTCTTTTAAAATAAATCATGGAGTGTATTCATTACACCCTGGGTCTCATTTTGGTAGTTTGGGCCATCAGTCCTATCGATGAGTTCTGCAAAATCTGTAAAAAGAAACTGGCAAATAAACATGAAGACAGTGATGATCATACAAGTTTAAAACAAAGTTAAAATAATTTCCCAAACTGTCAGCTGTAAACATCCATTCCAGTCTGCTTCACTTACTTTCTGTTACACCTCCAAATAAGATGTTTTAGATCAGAGCTGTTGACGTGAAAATTGATGACATCAGACTAACAAAAACAAACTTATTTTTTTCGGTCCAACTGAATTTCAGTTGCATTTTTTGGTCTGCTACAGCACACTAATCTGCTCTTTAAATCACTTGTCCTCTGGTCTCCTTTGAGGACAAACTAGAAAGCAAAAGGGCAAAATTTATATCTTATATTTTTTGGTTTCATGATGGGGTCCCCAAGTTTTGCATTAATTCAATGGAATACGATTAGGGATTCGTACTACCACCCAAATTCCAAAAAAGTTGGGACGCTGTGTAAGATGTTAATAAAAACAGAATTTGATCATTTGCAAATCATTTAAACCATATATTTAATTGAAAATAGTGCCAAGACAACATATCCATTGTTGAAACTGAACACAACATACACAAGTCTTATCTTGCATCTTGCCGAACGAGAGACCAAACACACATTAAACAGCATGTAAGCGTACCTGCAAATGTCACCTGGGTCCAGTTAGATGCTGCTGTGCTCCTTACTCTTCAGTGCCACTAACAACAAACTGGGGGGTAGACTACAGAACAACTTTATACTTTGTCTCTCATTCTCTATGGTGTCACACCGGCATTCTGGCAAAGGTAGCCAGCGAGTTGCTTTTACTGAGGAGTTTCAAGTAATGTTTCCTTTGAGGGGCTTGAGGGACATTATGACATGAATGGCCAGGATGGCTACCGCTGATGTTCTGTTTGATGTTAAATCAGAGCTAAGAGTTGTTAGGCATCTGATCAGTTAAGTCCTGTAGCAGCAAGCTCAACTCAGCACTCAGTTAGCTGCATTACAGCCTGGCTTCATTCCAGGTGCTTCACTGGCCCCTGTGCCGGAGGAGAAATGGCTGTACTGTTGGCCTCTAGGGTAACCAGGACTCACGCCCAGCTGTCCCTTGCCCTGTTGATAGACCTGATGGACAGCAGATCATTTCTCCCTGGGACTGTCCCCAGAGAGCCTCTCAAAGGGTTAAGAAGTGGGGTCCCCCTCCCCATTCCTTCAATTACTCTTTGTTGAAATCTCCCAAGTGAAAGTGGTCCCATCCACTGTTGCTGAGTGGTGCCCACCACAGCAACAGGTTACACTACCTCCAGACGCAGCCATGTTTGGCACGCAGGCTGACTGGGCTGACCACTCTGACCTGCTTCACAGCAGGGCACCCTCTAATCTCACCACGTACAACAGCAAATTCCTCTTCCTTGTTTCTTGTTTCTTGCTTGTTTCTTGTTTCTCCTTCCTTTCTCTTGGTTGTGGTTCAGTAATCAGTTTTGTGGAATTACTAAGGGAAAACTTGGCGCCAAGACTATGGATATTGTTGAAAACATCCCTCCATCCCACTGTCCACACTGTTGTTGTACACATAGGCACAAATGACATTAAGCTCTGACAATCAAAGCTTAAGCAGAACTCACACACTGAAGACAGACTGTGAGTGGTTCACTTGTCTTTATGGCATTGACCCTTTGGCTGCAGAAGTTTTATGTTGCCACTGGTTACAGCTTCATCTATCCAAGAGAAGAGAGTTCTCTTCAGACATGATAACCTTCACACTCACACCCTTCCATTGTTATGACTGAATATGGTAATCTTCTGTTTCTTATTTGATATTAACGTACATGTATGCTGCCCTGAGAATCCCCTTGCTTCCAAGTATAAGTGTGAAAGATAAAGTTTAAGTGTGACAGATTCTTTCAATCTTGTTCAGGCTCCAGTTGAAGCTACACAGAAAGGTGTTTCTGACCACAAACTTTAATACCTAATTTTCAAGTACCATGAGCTGTGATGCACAAGACACTCTCATTTTTTCAATTCATATTCAGCATGTAAATTTTGCCAAGCCATGGCCTCTTCCGACCTCTAACTCTGCTCCTCAATGAACACCACAGCTTTTGATTCTTCTTTGTCAAATATTCTACATAATATTGCTCTTGTTGTTTCATAAGTGGCATCTCAATCCCTGGATTACAGATGAAATCAGTTTGATAAAGAGAACTTGCTGTAAAGCACAACGCAAATGGAAGGCTACAAAACTTTCCATTCCTCTTGAAAGGCTGTAGGATCTCATGAAAAAAAATTTAATTCGGAAGTTAAAGTTGCTCGTACTAATTCTTTTTCATTATCATTTACATGACTCCAGACGCCTCTTTGATATTATCAACCACACCAAAAACCCTCCCTCGCTTTTTATCGAGCCCTTGGTTGATAAATGTGAAGAGTTTTTATCATTTTTCTCTAACAAGGTTCAAGATGTTAGAAAAGCAATTATCCCTCCTTCTCAAACTCTCCCTGACCTTTGCTATAAAACCCCTTGCACCCTGCTAGCATTTAAGTCAGTCACTACTAAGTATCTAACCAATGTCATTAATAAAATGAAATCATCCTCCCATTCACTGGACATTATTCAAATTCGCTTCTTTAAAGAAGTATGTCAATCAATCTCTCCATTTGTCCTAGCCATTATCAGTTCTTCATTCATATCTGGTCAAGTGCCTGATTATTTTAAATCTGCTATATTTGAACCACTTCTTTAAAAGCCGTCCCAATATCCATCCATTTTAAATATCTTCTGCCCTATAACTAAACTTCTCTTCCTAGCTAAGGTCTTGGAAAAAATTGTTTCTGGGCAGCTCATCAAGACTCACAGAACTCAATAGAAGAGCCACATAATGTTTATTTTACCTGTATGTTTGAGAACTATTTTTAAAATTTTAACGATTACTTTTAAAGCACGTTTGAACCTGGTTATATCACTGGCTTACTAACCCTTTATGAGCCTGCATACAACCTGAGATCCTTTTCTAGGTCAACACCTTTGGACTGCCCTGCTGGAGGAGATCAGGCAGATTAGTTCTGTTTTCAGAATTGCTTTCTCTTAAACTGGTCATTCTTCCATTTTTTCTTTAGTTGTTTTACTCTTTTTTAGTAATTCATATCTTGCTTGTCATCATTACTGTTTCAATTCCACTTTTATTTACCTGATAAATTGTTTTCTTTTTATGTGTTCGTAAAGCACTGCTACATAAATAAAGTTAAAAGATTTATACTAAAATATGAAGAACTATTATAGAAATATGTCTAAGATGTTATTTAAATGAAGAAGCTGTACATTTTTGTGCAGGAATGTGCAACATACTCACCAGGAAATGTCCAAATGTTCACAGTATGAAGTATGGGAATATTTGAAATGTGCAAGATAGTAGTGCACAAAAACATGAATCCAAAGAAAGATGCATGTTAAATTAAGAGCAGCAAAGAGTAGTAAATAAATAGTAGTAAATAAGACCTCTACTAGCAGAACCTTAGAGTCAGACCTTACGTTAAGGTAATGTGTAGTGTCTATGGGGGGAGAGGGACTGTTGTCGGAGGGAAGTGACTCATAAAGACTGTCTGGTTTGGGAGGTGTTGGCCACAGTCTTGCCTGGGCACCTCAGGGTTCTGGAGGTGAGCTGACACTTGAGGTCTTGTGTGATAATGATGCCAGGAAGTGGAAGGACTCAACAGTGACTCTACAGTGTTGATTGGTCACACAGAACGATGAGAGTGAGAGGCTTGGCTCTCTCTGAAGTCCACAACCATCTCCACTCTCTTCAGAGTGTTGAGCTCCATGTTTTTCTGCCTGCACCACATCACCAGATGGTCAATCTCCCACCTGTAGACAGATTCATCCCCACAGGAGACAGAAAAATAGATCTCAATGAGGGTGGTGGTGGCGAACTTGAGGAGCTCTGATGACTGATGACCGGAGGCACAACTGTTGGTATACAAGGAAAAGACCAGAGGAGATAGAACACAGCATGGTGGGATCCAGTACTGATGGTCTGGGAGTCAGAGGCATGTTTCCCCAGCTTTACGTTTTGCCTCCTGTCAAACAGGAAGTCAGTGATCCACCTGCAGGCAGTCTCAGCTGGGCGAGCTATGTCCAGCAGCAGAGCTGAAGTTCATGAACAGGATCATGGCAAAAGTTCCGGAGTGCTAGAGGATGAGGAAGGTTTGCAGTTGGCTATCAGTGTCAGTCCCTTACATACAGATGTAGAGTCGTTGGATGAGAATGGATGTTGAGGTTTCTCAGAACACAGTGTTTAGGTTCTCACCGCCTTGCTAAACCTGTACTTTGACTCTCTGAACCAGCCCCTGACCCAGCTCCTAAATGCCTCTTTCTTTTGCAACTGTAAACTGTAAACTGAGTTTACTGTGAACTAGGGATTGTCATTATAACTGACCCTGCAGCATGATGGCATACAGCAGTCCTCCCAGAAGATGATGCATGACATCACTGCCTCTTTGTACTCATCCAGACGGTTGGTAGCAGAAAGGTTTACAGTTGATGATTCCGGGTCAGGAGAGCAATTCAGCAGGATCACTGTCGCATCATTACACCAGCCACTGTTAGTATAAAAACAGATTCCTGAAGCTTTTGTTCTGTTTAATGTCTGTGTCGTGATCCGTTCTGAAGAGTTGGCTGCCTGCCTGCCGCATTGATTCACACAGCTGTGTCTCTGTGAAGAATAAAACGTAGAAGTGAGAAAAATTTTTTTTTTCCCACCAGTAACTGTTGCACCAGTTTGTTCCACAATGAACGCTCGCTGGAGGGAAATATTCATGGGAGTGTGTACAAAATCAGCACCAGCCGAGATGCACAAGCAAGTTTCCTTCTCCTCTGGCAGTTCACTCAATGAACAAAGGTGAAGGCACTTTGGACCAAAATGTCCAACAATTCCAATGATGAATGAAAAGTAGGAAATAACTCAGTTGCAGTTGTTCCCCTGATGTTCACATGCTCTGCTCTGGTGACAAAGTTCCAGGTACCACAGCAGAAAAGTGAATGTACAATGAAAACAAGACAAAGTAATGCGCACCAAGACACTGAGGCAGCCATCTGCAGCACCATCTTGAATCTTGATTATAGCACTATTTATTCAGCTTTCACAAAGTTGAAATGCTGTGTAAAATGGTCAGCATTCAGGGATGACTTGGTAACTGACTTGCAGTTTGCTTATGACGGCTTGTAACCTGACTTGGACATGGATTAATACTTAACTTAGATCGTCTGGCTCAACCCTCAGCTTATTTGAAACCTGTCTGAATGCTCATGTTTCTTGCCCTGTCAGACTTTAATGTCACAGTGTTGCCAGATCGCAGCAATGACTTTGATGAATACGTTATCATAATTGATAGAAATGATAACCAAAAGTATGAAAATAAGACCTGTGTTGTAAAAAGTGAAATCATGCAAGGTTTAAAGAAAGTGAAACCCCAACAATTTAAACTTGCATTAATTGACCACTTGGGGGCGGTGCAAAAAGCTGCAAATGCAGTTATCATGTTGTGGCGGGTTTTTGGTTTGGACCAACTAAGGCAGAAACGGAAATGGATAGGTGGTTCGAAAAATGTCTTTAATGAAAAAATGATACAGGCAAAAACTCAGGTGGAGGTGACTGGAGGCTGGCTGGCTGGTGAACGGTGAAGATTGTAGACTGGCGTGGGCTGTGGCTGGAACTCAGGAAGCTGGGAGCACGGAGGCACGCACACCAGAGAACTCACTAGGAAAAGAGATGAGGTCAGCAACAAAAAAGAAAAGCAAAACAAACAAACAAACAAAAAAACACGAGACAAATTTTTGCAAGGAAAAATCACGAGAGGAATCACAGGAAAAATACGAGGCACTAGATTCTACCACATGAGACGGAATAATCTGGCACAGGAGTGGAGTCAGGGCCAGGCTTATGTAGAAGGTGGGTTGATCACAATTGGGAACAGGTGTGCCTCATCTGCCAGGGTTCAGAAGGGGGAAGTGAGAGTCACACCAGCCACGCCTCCAGCCATAGACACTGAAAAGAAAGAGGGAGGAAAAAACACAGACAACAAAAAAACAAACACAAAAACTCAGACCATAACATATCACCTTTAAAATTGTTGTGAATGGCAAATGTGTTAGCAAACAGCTGCCAATTTCCACATTCAACAGTCACAGAGCAAATTCAGCATTCATGTGGAGTCATGTTTTTGGTTACCTCAAGAATGTCTCTTCTCCTTTTTGGCCTGTTTTGCTCTCTATCCAACTGAGGGAAGTTTCACTACATTTTCCCACTACATTTATTTGTATACATTTATTTACTAGTTACTTTGCAGTCAGATTATAAAAATAAAATGGAAATCAACTAATAAATGATGATGTATTATTTTAGGTTGTGCTTTCCAGCTGTGTATAAAGCAATCAAAATTAGCTCCGCCTTAAAGTGATGAACACATTCATGCATTAATAATTATAAGCCAATAATATAATAAACATTATTCTGAAATGGGCCATTCGGCATAATACATATTTTTACTTTTGTATTTTATTAAAATAAGGTTTTGAGTACAGGACTTTAATTCGTAATTTTTACACTGTGGTATCAGTACATTTACTTAAAGGATACTACAAGATTAGATACTGAATATTGCATACCTTAACATTACTCACAATCATTTGACTGAAATTCAATATAAAACTGATTAGAGCAGCTTTAACTTTAACATTTCAGCCTCAATAACTGAGCCAAAGCTCACCAATCATCTCCTCCCCACATGATGAAGTCAGTGCAAGAGGAAAAGGAAAAGTGGGACAAAATGAAAGAGGAGGGAAGCAATAAGGAAACAGAGAGACAGTGTGACATGTAGGAGAAAGAATGAAATATCCTGGGCTGCTTTCTAAGTGCTGGCAAGAGACTCAGCTGCCATTAGCTGTCACTTCTGAAGACAAGTGCAGGAGCGTCATTCATTAGCTGTGGATCATTGAAAAGGGTTATAACACTGCACTGTGACATCAGAGGACACATGTTAGATTTGATTAATCATCACTTTCACTCACTTTCTCTTACTTCCCCTCACTGCCTCCCTCTCTGCAAAACAAAGACTGTTTTTTCCTAAACTAAAAGAACTGTGGGACTGAAGAGACTCTCAATTAGAATCAGTCTCCAACTGTGAGGTGCAACTGTGCTTTGACTGGAAAAAGGATTTTTTAAAGTTAAAACAAATGCTGATATTTCTGTACTGAGGATGCTGAAAGACAATATTTGGTGCTGATATTCATCTTTATATTTGACTATTTCCAAGCCCGAAATTCCCAAAAATGTTGGGGTGGCATATTCTATGAAACAGCATTCAGACCAGGGGACACAAAATCTCTTTCAAAATATCATAATGCATCGAACTTGAGGTCAAACCACAGATAACCTTCAAAGTGTTCATTAATTTTACCATACGTGAAATCATTAAAGGTCGAGATAGACAACACCTGCTGATGGTTTTCCAATTTTAAATTACAGGCCAACATCGCTCTCAGTATATTGGAAAACCAGTGTCAGTCATGACAAACCTTATTAATTTATGTATCTTTTGTGGCATACATATAAAATAAATAATATAAAAAGGCCTGTAATGAAAATCAATGTCCAATCCAAGCAGAAGTGACATTGTTAAAGAGAGGCAAAACCTACTGTCAGGATGGATGGTCAACAAAGTGTGTTACTTTTACACGGCAGACCATGGTGCATGTCTCACTTCCTACAAACAGTGAACACTGATTTCATTTAACCACATTTATTCCCTAACCCTTAGCTTTTTTCAACCCTTAGTTGTAGTAGATCAGAAAACAGTTGTTTGAATATTTTATTAATGGCCATGTGCATTGTGGAAGGCACGGACTGGCAAAAAATGTGTCCTAATGAAACTGCTGCTACAGGTCAATTTCGCAAACAACCTATTATGTTGCTTAGTTTGGAGAACTTAATGTAGGCCTATGTAACAGGCTCGATCCAAACCGTAAACGATGATGCATCAATGAAGTCATGAATTTGTTGATTTTGATTGGTCTAATTCAGGATTCAGATTCATGCATTTGAAGTTGGACCCAACCTAGAACTGAGGTGGACTTGCAGGTTTCAGGGTTTGGGGGTTCCAGCTGGTAGATGTTTAGATAGTTCACTCAAGAAATGAAATGTTTGACCTCCTGGTAGTGCTACAGGAAAAGCTATGGGATCACCAAAATCAATCATCCTCTGGCGACCATGAAATGTCTGATATAAAATTTCATTACAATCCAGTGGTGAAGCAATGGACCGACACTGCCATCTCTAGAGCCACATTTATTTTTGCATGGCTGAAAATAAAAAAAAAGAGACAGCGAAAGGTAAGTGTAAATTACATATATTTCATATTGAATGTATTAACTGCATTAACTAAGTGTGCTAATGGCCTACAGGCACCTCAAATAACAGTACCACCAAATACCTCTCCTGAAACCTTTAAAATGTCTTCTAACTGTAAATGCAACGTTGACTAAATTAGAACCATCAGCTAGCAGTGGCACTACAATTCAGCAGACTGGTCTGTAGAAATGAAGAGATCGGCTTCAGCAGCAGCAGCATGGGGGGAGGGTCCTCTCAACAGCAGATAACACTGAGTAATAAAGCCTTCTGTGGGAGGTCATGAACGCTGCTGCTCCATGATTGTTTCCTGAGCTGCAGGGCAACAATCAATCCACTCTCACCTCCTCTCACACTTTCCTTTCACCTTATTTATATCCCTCTCTCCTCCCTTCCTCTACCTGCTGCCCTTTTTATTTATCTCTCTTGCCTTTTTCTGTCTTTGTTGGTACGCTCTTGAGACGATCCTTCCTGTTGTAAATTGAGACTTCTGATGGCTGTGCTAATTACGGTGGAAGCATGAGCCTTATTGTGTCAAATCAACGGAGAAATGGTGTAACAGTTATCTGCCGCTGTGATAATTTGAGCCGAACCCTCCTGGTGTTCATAAATGTGGATACAAGATAAAGGTTCTTGCTATGGTTGTCATGTTTTGCAGTGTGACTATATACATCTTCCAAATTTTTTACTTTTCTCTCCACTCTTCCCCAGTCCATTGAACAATCAACATACTTTCCTTTTATTTATTGTTCCTTACATGTCCTTTCTTCCAGTGTTTCACATTCTTACTAAATTTCTCGTATTCGCAAAATCAAGGTAATAATCTGTCTTTAAATCATGAGCTTCTTCATGGTTTTGGCTGGGACTTTCATGCATCTTTGACAAAACATATTGCTCCACACTGTGGTAATATTTTACTATCTATTCCAGGTCCATTATTTCAGCAGCAGCTAAGATCATACAATACAAGCATAGACAATCTAATCAGTGGACAGAGCTTCTGGGTCTGAAAAATGAAGCCAATGCAGTAGTGCCTTCAACCTGCATTCTTTCTAATGGCCAGCAGGGGGTATGTGGGTTTATGAGAAAATAACCCTACTTCTCACTTAATTTATTACACCAGTCCACATTTTCCTAATCAGATAGATAGTAATGTGTATCCTCCCCAGCTCCACCCTTGCATCCAAATACGGTCCCTACCAGCTCTAAGATGGCTCTAACTCGAGACTTCAAGTCTACAAACCAGTGGGTGACATCATGGTGGTTCATCCACTATTAATTACACAGTCTATGAATATAAAATAAAAGATGATTTGGGTGTTTTTCAGGTCTTGTGTCTACTGTTTTACTCCACAGCTTGACCCATATGAGCTTACAGTGATTGATCACCTTTTGAAATTGGTGTGAGCTTGAAGAGAAACATTGCACCTTGCAGCCATGTAAAGCTGTACAGTTAAGTAAGCAATGACATTTTTGAGGTGATGATAACAAATACTGGAAAACAAGGCCCGGTATGAAATTAGCCGGAATTATCTTAAAGAAGCCAGTTTTTCATTTGTACCACACAGAGTGTAATGAAACTGTACAGATTCCTCAGTGTATTATGTAAAACATTAGTGGTGGGCCATGTGCAGAGGAGTAGCTGCTCTAAATTGATTGGTATTCCAGGTGAGAATACAACAGTCAGACTACATGTTTTCACATCAGATTTCATGACAACAAAGAGAACATTAGCATATGAAGATCTCCATATTAGTGTTGGTTATAATGACTTTGACAGACAGTGGCCAAGGGTGAAGTTGCCAGATTAGACTGTGTACCTTTAATCTTTCAACTCAACAACAGCATTAGACAATTCTTTCAAAAGTCAAAAGTATATCCCAGTTGTATGTATGTAACATCATCACGTATTCCTTGACCATGGCCTAGCTTTCCATCACATTTCACTGAAATTGGTTAAAAAGGTCTTTTTTTGCAACGTCTGCAGGACAGACTTTGATGTCTAGCATGGTGGAAAAATTGTGCCAGTCAGCATGCTCAGTTATGAGGGGATAATTGCCTCTTTGACTCACAGAAAGGCACATTTGCCATTAGAATGAAAGCACACGCGCACAGTGTCACAAACAGACTCAGTTAGTGCCTGTTCGAGTATGTGTTCTTTGAACGTGACAATAAAACAATAGATAGTGGAAATTAGAAAGGTCAAGAAAGGAAGTAACGCATGCATGTGTGAGATATGATGAAGATGTTGTAGTGAGTGCTGCCTGGATAAGTGTATGGGCTAATGAGCCAATAAGTCAGCTATTAAGCCGAGCGAGCCAATGCTGGCCAGGTGAGCTACACCAGCTGACGACCTTCACGTCAGCTATTTCAACTCCTCCCACTAGACACATACAGTCACACAAACTCGTCGTCATCATTGTTAGAGGACACTACATTGATTTACATTAAAGGGACAAAATCAAAAATACATATTTTCTCTAACCTGTACTTATATTTATGCCTCGACATTGTTTTGCAAAACTAGAAATTCTGAACACACACAATATTAAAAAAAGATATTTATTATAATTGGCGTAATATAAAGGTTTTTAAAAGGAACATAACTACAGTGGTAACATAAGTTTAGTGTAACATCAGAAACAAATTATGTTCTTGGATTATATTGAAAGCATCTTCTACCTGTATGCATCATGCATCACCTGTATGCATGTTATCATTAGTCTGAAAATGAAAAAAAAAGACTTGTTTTAGATCTTTCATTCAGCAGAGATGGCATGGACTAAGGTTTTTCAGTTGAGGACTGTAACATGGTTACTCAGTCATTAGACATTTGGCCATTTGGATCTGCGGGTCTCATTTGCCTTTTCCAATTCGTTTTTGATACGTGGATGAATGCTTTCACGACTCCTGAGCTGAGTACTGCAGGGAAGTCTCTGTGATCAGTTATGCAAACAGGACCACTTGAAAAAATCACTACACCGTCTGAGATGTCCAAGAAACCCCTTTCCTGACAACAAAGACATTTAGCCTCAGATGGCATTTGCTGGCATTTTTGTGTTCATGGTCGTGGGTACAGGAGCGGCAGTCTCCGCTGGCAGCGCCGGGTTAGCCGCAGAGACCGCTTTCATTCAGCTCTCGCTGCACCCAGCTGTTGCAATTAAAAAAGTTCAGTTGAACAAAGTAGGTTTCAATGCCTTTCTCATAGTCCTCTTAGTCACAAGCATGAGCTTTTTGTCCATGACTAGATGCATGCCTAGTTCCTAGAGATTTTACATTTTTAAATGTTATTTTTTCATTGTGCTTGGAGCATCACAAGTTGAGCGCCATCTGCTTCCAATACCCATGAAGGCCATGATACCCATGATTTTGGGGTGAATTGTTTGTTTAATTTCCATGGAGGCTTTAATCATAACCACTACATGCCTTCAACTCCAACCCTCACCAAACCCCTGTGACTAACGGCAGGCCTTTTATATCCGTGCTCTGCAGCCTGATCTCCTGTTGGATCCGTCTCCCCTGCCCTCCTGGTTTTGACTGTTGCCTGTTCATTGACTGTATAAAACATGAACGTAGCCTCTGTGGCGTCACCTGCAGATTTCTGAAGAGCAATTTTGAAGTTCATCATAGCGTGCAGCCATCTGGGCAGTGGGGATGTCGCCTAACTCCAATAAATCCAAATATGGACAAAGAGGTGGAGCGAAGGTGGAGCTGAATGAAGCCTGTTTAATGAAACATGCTCACCGAGCTAGCTGGCTAACCCGGTGGTACCGGCTGGCTTCAGCACTGGTTACGGTACTTTAATAAGCCGGTGTAAAGTTATATATCAGCATTTCAGCCTCCAGCCAATAACAGTCAGTCAGTTTCTGGAGTATAATGAACTTAAAATTTCTGTTTTTTTTAATGTTACTGTTTAGCTTCAATAACTAACTAATTTTGAAGTTACAAAAACTTTATTGTATTTGCACACAGTTCAGTTTAAGATTACATAATGTTAGTTAACAAACATGGAGGGTTTTTATTTTACAACCTCACACAGACGCCTTTATTCAAAAGTATTATCACCATAAACTATAACACTTGTTATTACGTTTTGTCTTCAGCAGCTTTAATGACTGAGGCTACGAGACGCTCCCGTTAGCATCATTAGCTTAGACCAACTTCTGCTGTAAAGTTGGACATTTTAACATGGGGGGTCAAATGTAATTGACTCCCCTTTGGAGCCTGCCCCTAGTGTTCATTCAAGGAACTGCATCTTTAGCACTTCTGTGTTGGCTTCATTTTTCAGTGCTGGAGGTTGCTGCTTGTGCCTGTTTTGTGTGTTTTCAACTAAACTTGAACTTTTTATTTTAACTGCCTCGTCTCAGAGTCATTTTTTACTGTGTCTTTACCCTGAAAACAAAAGACATGAAACACATACACCATCTCTCTTTCTCTTTCTCTCTCTCTCTCTTTCACACACACACACACACACACACACACACACACACACACACACACTCCTTCTTCAGGAGAAAATCTCTCTTTCCAGTTTGTGGTCTGACATTTATTTACTCTTACATCTCATGTAAGAGTAAACAACGCTTTCATTAATTATCACATATTACAAAATTAACTTGTAGAAGTAACACATTTTTTTCAATTTTTTCAATATTCAAAAGAGCAGATGTCTTTAAATGGAGCAACTGCCAACACTTTTAGTTTATTATTAAAACCCCATTATTTACTGTGTGTCTATTCAGTATCCATCCATCCATCCATCCATCCATCCATCCATTATCTGTACATCTGTACGATGTACGCCGCTTAATCCTCTGCAGGGTCGCGGGGGGGGCTGGAGCCTATCCCAGCCGACTTAGGGCGAAGGCAGGGGACACCCTGGACAGGTCGCCAGTCCATCGCAGGGCTCTATTCAGTATGTGTTGTATAAATACATTGCTTATAGCCTAATTGTTGCTAGGCTAGCAATTTACTACCCATCCATCTACTGTGTATCTGTAATGGACTCCATTAAGCTCAGTTTAACATGCAGGACAGTCTATTGAGTTGCACCTGCTATTTTGGTTCATGTATGTGCTGCAGCACTAAGTGCAAAAGAGCTGGGTGAAGTGGGATATATATCAGAGTCGATGTCCAATCACATCACTGACCTCGCATAAACAAATGAAGAATCAGCTTCATGAAATCATACTGTTGTCCGGATGTTGCAGAGCCACATGATGTGAACACACAGCACTGCGAATCTGCAGCCAGAGGCAGATGGTGTTTTTTAATTAGTTAGAAAGAAACAAATAATAAAAAATAGTTTTCTGAAGCTGTTTATTGATCGCATTGGTCCAATGCCACTTCAGTCATACGTCTACTGAATCTCACATTGCAAAATGGTCACATCATATCTTAAAATGTGGCACAGCACATTGGCACAGAGTTTGCTTCATAATGCATTTCAAGAACAAAACACGGACAGCTGGATCTTTTTGTATACTGGAAAGGGGGCTGTGTCGCACAGGATTAATGAGCTCCAGTGATCTCCCTCATAAAACCCAAAATGCCAAGTCATACTGGACCATTCATAACTCAAATATAATGTGAATGACAGGAGAGTTATCACTTACCTGTGGAGAGCGGCTACCAGACGCCAGGCAGCTGTTTGACGTTCTTTCTCTCCTCCCTCCTACGTGATCACATTAAACGATAACCCACCTGAAGCCATCTGATTGGCTACAGATAATTCCCTGTATGAATTGAGTCACAGCAGGGGGGAATCTCAAAAAACCCACACACAAATGCAGTGAAGTTCACAGATGACAAGCAGTTTGTAAATGCAGGTTCAAAAGTTTGTAAGTAAATGTATAGACATTTTTCTATAATGGTTCTAGCAGATGGAAGTGACAAGGAGGTAGAACACAAAGTCAACTGTGTTTTCCTCTGGGAGTGGGTGGGAATCAATTGCACTTTTTTGTCCTCTGACTGGATGGTCAGTGGGCAATGTGCTGATTGGCTAGTCAGGGTTAAAATTCTGGTAGTTTGCCGCTTGTAACTTCATTTCACAAACTTCATTTTCAGCTTTTCCAGAAGGCCCCACATGCACCTTACATTAATGTGATAACCTATCTTGGTGCAGATAATGATATTACATATGCAGGATGCATTGTACAATTCTACTTATCGGCAAGCCCAAGAGAGTAAATTTCAAGCGAGTGTTTCTTGTTTCACTGTGATCTCTAGCCAGCTCTGGCAGATTCGCAGGTCAGAGGTCAAAGTAATGTCAAAGGTAAAAGTTCGTGTTTACTCGTGGTCAAAAACAGACCAATTTAAAACATGCAGGGAGATCAAAACAGGCACACTTATCCAAAAAGGGGTCAGGCAGAAGGGCAGAAGTCCAAAGGTCAGGCAGATCATGCACATTAGGTCAAGCAGGCAGAACAAAATACTAAAAAGGTAAGACATAAACACAATAGACACTCTGGCAAGGAACAAGCGGACATGGGCTGGTATATACTGCAGGGCTGTCGAGGAAGGAAAGCAGTTTCTGCAGAGCAGGAAGGAGTGGCTAGACCTGAAATAAGAGTCTTTATGTTGAGTTATCATCTGAACATAAAGACTAGTATGTTAATGTCATCTTATTTTTGCTTCCTCTCACCTGCTATGAAAAATGCCACCAGTTCTGACAGAAGCACGGAGAGCTCTTCTGCTCACAACTGCAAACATGGAGAAACAAATAAGGGATGATAGTACTGGGCCAGTGAGGTGCAAGTGCGAAACAGAGGAAAGGTCACAGGCTTTTCAAAAAAAAAACAAAAAAAAACACAGCCAGTATCATACACACCACTTCAGACTTCAGACACTGTTATATATTGTCATTGCAGTTCGGGTAAGTCTGATCCAAGCACCTCCTCCCTGATGACATCCCACAGGTCCTGAACGATGACAAGCTATGATTGGTCTGGGACCAACGCATAGTCCGTCATGTCTCTTGACGAGAATCTATGACTATAATCTCCTAATCTGTGTCATGTCAGGTGAGTGACCACCCTAACAGACAAACATATCATGCAGTCTGAACCTGGCATAACTAGAGTTGTGGCACTGTGGTCGCCGTGATCACTTATCACTTACCTGCATAAGAAATGTGCATTATGTCCGTTTTTGCAGGAGAGAGTAAATTTCATTGAACAGACATAAGAAAAAAAAAATCTGCCAAGCAAGTTGAAAGGTCAACTAAAGCTGCCTCTTCCTGTTGGCTCAACCTGCACAGTAAAATTTATTTGTACTAGCAGCAGCCTTCAAGCCCTCTCTAATTTGACAATAAATAATGCCCGTGCATGACACAGCTCTCTTAACCTGGTACGTGCCTTGTTTGTTGACAGCTCCACCTGCCCTTTCTAACTAGCATGCTGACGTCTGATCACAATTTGGGCAGAATCAAGATAATGGCGCTTAAGATAAGATAAGATAAGATAAGATAAACCTTTATTCGTCCCACAGTGGGGAAATTCACAATGTACAGCAGCAAAGGTGATAGAAGCAGTTAAATAGTAAAAAAGAGCAATTTAATCAGGTTAAAAAGAAGATATTCACATGAGAAATTCACATGAGACTTGCATTATTGGATTAAATATGAGATATGAAATAGGAAATACTAAATACAAAATATTGCCAGGACATTGACTTAAGATAAAAATAAAATGAGATATTGCACAGTGAGTAAAACATTGCACAGCAAATGAAATATGAAATAATGATGTGATATGGAATCTGGAATAAATATACAGACATAAAAATGAGTATTGCTGCTGTAACAGGCAGCCACTAGAGCGGCGCCATCCTATCATCATAATAATACCAGGTGTAAATACAAAGGCTTATGGATCGAAAGTTCCTTGAGTGTGACATTAGCTATATAATGTATCTAGATAAAGATGTTAATACCAAGTGGAAATGGGGCCAAAGCAGTTTCAAAATAAAAGTCTACCACAACCAGACTGCGATTACATATCAGCATCCCTCTCAATCTCCCCTTCCCCTTGTCCTCCACACAAGCGAGAAGGCCACCTGCTGCTGATTGGTTGGAATAGTGTTGTGTGGCTTGTGAGACATTTTCCGTATTACAGGTTTGCCAATGTGCAAATCGCATTTTGAAGAAGGAGAGATGACAGTATCAACAATCTCTCCCCAGAATGGATCACCCCATCTTTAACATCTGAATACAATCACTGCAATGCGCATGAGGCGTTCAGTTATTGTCAAGAGTAGCTTTTAATATAGTTAGTATTTAGTTATAGTTTTATATAGTTAATATATACAATATAGTGTTGCACATAACATATAAAAAAACCTAAATCTTTGAGAGGACATAACCAAATGTAATACATTCTTTTGCAAAATGTATTTTTGTAGGTGTATACTCTGAGGTGATGGGCTGTCTAGCTGGAGTGAGTACAGGTATCATCGGCTTGTTGTACATGTCACAGCGACACGGCGTTCGTGTCATCAGTATGCGCATCCCCCGCCTTGTACTGTGCTGTCAGGTGCAGTGTTTTCAAATGCATCCTGCTGTGTTTCAAGGTCTCATTCCATAATTTATGACCCCCCACCCTCCAGCACTGACTCAGCAGGTGTCTCAATGTGTTGCGTATATGCCTCGGCCTACTGCGAATAAACACAAGGAAATGAACTGTATGCCTTTCATTGTTTTCATTTCATTTGTCTCACGCTGCTCTCTGGTGCGCCGTCATCAAACCGCCTTCTCCCTCCTCGAATACATCTGAAATGCCTGCATACCTCTGAACGCCATACAGGTGTAGTGTATGTGCGCCTGAGACGCGTGTTGGTATTGATCTTTGAGAAAATTGGAAGATAATCACACGCTCTCACAAGCAGCACAAGAATACCTTTACCGAAAACGTGTCAGTCGGACTATTGTGCTGAGAAAAATATTGAAACTGAATCACAGAGAGTCACAATCTGAGTAGAGGCGTAAACATTTCTTTACTTTTCATCATTCTGGCAGCAAAACTAAATATGACAACAATGAATGTGTTGCATTATGAGCTGCAGTGTTTTCATTATCGTTTTGAAAGCTGATTTCACTTCGTAGCCAAGATATGCAAAACGCTGGTGCCTCGCTCTACCAAAAACCCACTGCACACTGACTGTCCAGCACCTAACCTGGTGAAAGACGTGAAGCAGCTATCTGGAGATATTTTTCTCAGGAGTTCAAAACAAAGTAGAAACGAGTGTGAATATTGGCCTGACATCCATCATGTGACCAGACCCGCAACTCTAAATCACATTGGCCAGAATATAAAACAGAATACAAAACACAGAATATTACGTTTGACAAAGTGGCTGTTGTGCTATATTTGAGTAGCAGGCATTTATGCATTCACACCGGCAGATGCTCTCTTTGAAGCAGTTCTGGTCTCTGCATTACAGAGTGTTGCATGATGGATTGTTTGCAGCCTTAAAGCAGCGATAATCAATATAACTTTTCAGCTGCTTCCAATTGAGCCTGAAAGGGGAGTGTGTGAGGATGTGACAGGTGAACAGGTAAAAAAAAAATGTAGCCTCTATGTTGAGAACGTACTTGGAGAAGCCACACAAAAGTGAGATTTATGTTGGATTCACCTTGATTCGCATTATGAGAAAAGGCATGGCTTCGAGGGTGATGGGCATCTTATTTTCGGACTAAAAGTGTCTTTCCCAACTCATCCTTAAACAGTCTTTTTCCAGTAGGAGGTGTTGGAAAAACTTGTTCTATAATCAATGTCATCTTATATGTAAGCTAATACAGTGATACAAGTATCTGTACCTCTCTGTGTCTATATGAACTGAAGATTGACAACACTAGATCACGGTGTTCTCTGAATAATTAAACATGCCCACAGTGTTTTATCGACACACCAGTGGGGCCAAAATATCACATTATGAGCATGTTGATATTATCTTCACATTATTTTCATGCTGTGTGTGCTCGCAGACTAACATGGTTGGAAAGTTTAAAGCGAGTGCGCATAATCTACAAACATGACTTTGCTAATTGGATTACAGCATTAGCATGGGTGAAATCGTGGAGATGATGAGTTTCATGTGTTTGATATACTCGTTAAAGTCCCTGTAAGAAGTGAGCAGAGCCAGCGCGAGGGAGATAACTCCTTTATGTAAGATCAAATAAGCAATGATTTGGAGGGCGAAAAGTTCTGCATCAATAAACTCCCATATTTGATGGGCTTAATATATTTCAAAGAGACATTAAAATAGACTCAGAATATCTTACCTTTGTTCTGTCACAAAAAACAGTTCAAAACTACTCTCACTCTTTTTCCAGCCAATCTGGGCATGCTCGTCGTTCTGAAATTAGGCTGTTTTTCATTCCTGGAGAAGTGCTTTAAATCACAAATGAGTTTTGATGAGTAGGAGATGCATTAAATTTTGATCTTCATAGCTGTATTATTTAATGCGAGCAGCGCGCTCACCTTCAGTGCATCGCACTCCTTTGATGTCTTGCCTTTCAATATCCCCGAGGAAGAAAGCTGTTTATTTCAAGGTATTTTCATAAGAATGTAGTGCAGTAAAAATTAATTGCATCATAACACTGACAGCTTTGACCGCTTAAGAATGAAGCGGTGACTAAAAATTAAACCACATAGCTTTAGACTCAGACGGGACTGTCAACCCTGCCTTCTACAGTAGATCATTCAAATGCAACTAACTGCCATTAGCTGATACATTTTTGTTGGAAATGTAATGGATTACAATATTTAGAACGAGGTTTTTATATTGAACGTATCTGTAAAGTGTTCATTGTCTAGTTTTCCCTATAAACTATGCTTCTGGCAAACATGGGCAACATTTCATGGTTATGTTGGGAAACTTAAAGCATGTGGTTAAGATTTAGAAAAGGTTGTGTCAAAAGCTGACATGAAGCACACGACAGGATGTTTATTTATATCTCAACAGCTACATATTGAATGGATTGCGATGAATTTTTCTAACAGATCCTCATGGTCCCCAGTTTTGCCAGTAGCAGGTCAAAGTCTTCACTCATCCAGTTAAATATCTCAGCACATAGTAAATGGAGGTTTTGCACAGACATTTATTGTCCCTAGACGATGATATGTAATGACTTTGCTGATCCCCTGACTTTTCCTCTGGCACCACCATAATTTTTGGGTTTAAGTGAAATATCTCAAGCTATTAGATGTATTACCATTAAATTTGGTACAGACATTGATGTCTCCCTCAGGAATAAATGGCATAACTCTCGAACTTATTCTAAAAACTTTGTTTTGTACTCTTATTTTCACTGTTATGTGAAGGGAGAAATTTCCTTGTATGGCGTAACCGCTATGTTTTCACTTTACATATGACAATAAAAATGTCTTGATTCTTATTATCTAGTGGTCAAAATTTTAATTTGTCCAATGCTTTGGTTTAAATACCTGCAACACTAATGATCGATCAGCCCCCGGCATGTTTGCATGCTGATGTTAATAGTGCCTCACAGAGCCTCTTGTCTTGTTCAATATTTCACCCAAACCATTTTTCCCAAACCATAGTCAAATAGCAGTCTACACTTACAGTCACAATACATGAGATGCAGGATGTAAATCCCAGTGTCAGAGTCTGCTTTGGAGACTCCACCATGTACCCTAAACCGCTCACTAAGACTTCAGCATTATAAGCCCCAATTTCCATGGCTCCCTGCTGTCATTGCAGCCAGTGTGCCAATGCCCACTGGACCCATGAGCCGGGTGTCACACTCAAGGGTCTTTTCTCTGCTCTGCTAACTTTACAACCAAATCCATTTTAGCCTGGGCAGTGTCTCTGCAGCCCGAAATTCACTTGCAAATACACAGTATATAAATGCCTTTATTTATTGACAGTTGTAATACATATTAAATGATGCATTTCATTAGTTATGGACTTTGCTTATGTAATGCATGTCAAGAAGTTTTCCAGTGGATATTAGGGATAAAGATGTCATACTAACCGGACTGAAAAATTAATGTTGCCTCTGAACATAATCCAGGCAGCAATTACATTCCTCCAAACCAAAGTAAGACTATTAAGTAAATAAGAATGTTTTGTAGTAGACAAAGTTGTAGATGAACTATAGATGTTGTGTGACATGTATTATGGCTTTGTGTTCTTTTTAAGCACTGGCACTGTTGTGTGAAGCGTACAACACAGTCCATGTTAATGTTTAGTATTTATTTTGTTTTTCTTCTCAGAGTACCTCCAGGCACCGATTTTAAGAACTCCTCTCAGGACTTTACCTCACTGAAATTTAAATCAGAGAAGAAGAGCAAAGTGCCTCAAGTCAAAGGTCAACTCAGAACATGCTTTAGTTTCTATTTGAAGGAATTCCATTTTTCATAGAATTTGCTGCTTCGCTGGTGGCATTTCAATTCCCAGAATCAGCGTTCGATGTTCGAGCATGCAGAGAGAAAAGAATACATTCTACAATACATTCTGGAGTTTCCATTTTGAACACAAACTGTGAGCTGGATGTAGAACGGGACAGGAGGGAAAACTCTCGGACCAACACTGCCAGGTTCAAACCAGCTGATTTATCCGCCCTCCTGTAGGGAGAAATCAAATTGTGGCATGTTTGTGGCACACAGTGTGTGTATAGGTGTGCATGCCATCAAGACATAGTTGATGTTGCCTATGTCAGAAGCTGCCACTACACTTGAATTTGTTAAGTGTGTGGAGAGAGTGGAGGGTATTAGCACAGTCCTTATTTTTTTCTATTTCAAAATTCTTTCACATCAGATACAGCAGCACATTCTGTCCTCAGAGACCGGAGACCTTGTAGATTTATTTCACAAAAGTTAGTTTGCACTTTGTGGAAGAGGCCGACATTTTGTTATTTTAGCTTGAGTTCACAATGACCTGTACTGCCTCAGTTTGTTCGCCATATTGACACATTGGTAAGAATACATTTTTTAACTTAACCCAATACTGGTGTAGGTGAAGAACTGCCAGAGGAAGTGACAGCCTTTTACTTTTACCACGCGAGACCCGAGGTTCCCATGCTTTTTAAAACCACGACATCCATTCATTTCGATTTTTTCAGTCTCATTTGTGATGTGGCTCTGTGAATGGCAATGTGTGCCAGTCCATCACTTTGGTCCTGACTGAAATATTTCAACAACTGCTGGATGGAATTCCATTAAATTTTGTACAAACATTCATGGCCCCAGGATGAAGCTTACATACCTTTTCTTTTGAGGCTGATTTTTGTGTTTTAGTGAAATGTGTTGACAACCGTTGAACGGATTGACATAAAATTTGGTACAGATATTAGATCATTAGTGATCTCACTCCTTTAGCATCATCATTAAGTCAAACCTGTATTTTATCGATGGTTTGTGACCAAATACCTTCAAAATGAATCCCATCATCCTCAGCTGTGCTTTTTTTTTCAGCAATTAGCAAATGTTAACATGCTAATAAGCTAAACTAAAATGGTGAACGTGGTTAATGTTTTACCTGTCAAGTACATTTGCTTTTTCCATTAATTTTCATGTTAGCATGCTGACATGATCATTTAGCTACAAAGTACTGCTGTGCATCATCACAGAGACTGACAGTGTGTCACAATTCCTTACAACATGGTAACTGCACAGAATGTGTACACTTATTGTCTTAGTATACTGTTTTTGCAGTAAGGACATGTACAAAAAGAACCAACATTTTTAAATGTTTAATATGGATGATGCAATAGGCCTTGCTTAACTATGACAACCGACAATCACAAGCTGTCCTCATCATTCACCTCTGAATGCTTAACAGGATTAGAATATGGTCATATCAGTGTTCATTGCTTTTTACTTTTTTAATACATCTGACAACATAATTTAAAAATGTCATTAATGCAAATGTTGCATTGTTGTTTGATGTGGTGGAACATTACTAAAATGTAAAAAAAAAAAAAAAAAAAAAAAAAAAAAAATGGAAAGCACCCTTAGCCTGTCCTTAAAGTGACCCAAGAGATCCAGGGCAGATTATGAGAGATTATGATGATGGGCCCCGCATAGACCCCTCTAAAGGCCCCTCAGCACCCCTGACCATCATCCTTGGTGGTCAAGTGAAAACACAGCCGCAGAGTTTCAGGCTTTCTTCCAACAGATTTGGAAGGCCCATATTTCATTAACTGAAACGGACCTAAACATTTCATAGAAAGTAGGGGATAGGGAATAAACACTCTTGTGACAACATCAAAGTGAATGACTGAAAGGAGTGAATGGACTTTTAGTCCTTTCATTTTGAATTAGAAACCTCAACAGCAGTCACTGTGACTTGGGGCCTGTGTCCTGTGGGCCCATTTGGTCATTCATCCAAGTCCAGCATGGGTCTTTCCATTGACAGCTTTGCTAAGTTAGTCGTTCCAGTCCTCAGGGACCCCCAGAGGTTTCTGATACAGTCGTGAACTAACTGATCAGAGTGTGTTGATGAGGTGTTCTTTGATCGCTGAATGGGCCTGATGACTGGAGTTCATTATGTCTGTTCTGCTCCAAAAGCAGAATTAATATTTTTTGTTCTCAAAATACACTAAAATACATAAATGTATGTGTTCATATTGTGTAAATACATAGTTTGTATCTTCTTTGCAACTTCAGTATTTAGCATGGCTACTGCTTTGCTGTATAATAAAAAGAATTTAATCCATTAAATCTGTTGAACCCCAGCGTGTTCAGCAAATGTAATAGAAGGAACTCCAGGATGTGTGTCAATGTAGCACCCAGTGATCAGTGATCCTTATCAACCTCCATCTCCAACTAAACCATGCTCTCAACTCCTCTGTATGTTAGAATAAATTGTTTTCTGCAATTGCATGTATGTCTTATGTTGTTGTTGTTTGTTTGTTTGTTTTTTTTTATGTCTGTTCTTAATTGTGTTGATTTTAATTTACTTTGCTGAGAGTGGTAAGGGCAATGATAATTTTCCAGGTTCTAAACAATAAAGTTCCCCCTGAACAAACAAACAAACAAGCTTCTAACTTGATCACACTTAGTGGTTTGAAGATGCCAACAGTGGAGCCCACAGACAGAATCTGCATATATTTATAGTTTCTGACGACACATACGTGGATCCATCCATCCATATTTCATTTTATGTAAAAAAAAAAAAAAAAAAAGAAGCTCAGAACTGATTGCACTGCATCTTGCAATCTGTTGTCCTCAGCACCACCTCCCTGTTTCTGATTCAGGAGAGAAAGCGGATTTTGTTTGCTGTTTTCTTGACAGTACAGAGCACAATGAGAGAGAGTGGATTGGACAGCTGGACAGGGTGGGAACTGCTTTTGGTCCCGCTCTTGTCTTCTCTCTCTGCTCCATTCTGTTGACCTCCTTCTATTCATTTCATTATACTAATGTCTAGAAGTCATCCAATGTAAATCAATATACCACTGAACAGATGAAAAAAGTTGTATGATCTCTCTTATGACTCTGGAGAGAGCTGTGTGAAGTGAAGTGAAGTGATGTCACTTAAGTCAGCCTCGGTTTGGGTTAAGACTATGTTGAAAATAAAAAAATACATGGCCGAATATCTAAACAAACAATGTTGGCAGTTGAGTTACATTGTGGGAATGTGTAGAATAAAAAAGATATCTTTGGTTGTGCTGCATAAATTTGATCCCTTTTCTTTTTTTAACTGTCTGTTGTGAGTCTAAGAATTACTATACTTAATACTTTTAATTTCCTATAGTAGAAAAAGACTAATTAAAAATGATCCTCTTGATTATCCACAACAATTTTCATGACAATCTGGCCAGGAGGTGCTGAATTTCAGTATTTTTCTCTGAGACCAAACAAACTGTCGTAGCCACACTAAATGGTCAAATGGTTTAAAAGTTCTATTAAAGATACTATTAAATACAAATCATATTACAAAACACGAGCAGCATTTTCAGCTGTATCAGCAGCTTCGACTTATAAATACTGGCACCAGCCAACTCCAGCGTAGGTGGAGCTATTTTTACCACCGAGCGAACGTAACCCTTCAGGGGCAAATTAGTGTCAGTTGCTAATGATAGCATGGAGATGTGGTGCTGGGCAGGAACTTGGGTGGGTACTTATATAGTGGGAGGTCAGTGACAGATATTAATCAATAACGCATTAATAGTATAGCATTGTGCGGCGGCTGTGCACACCATCCATCACTGTGACTCCTCTTTTCTCCAGCGCACTTATCTTCCCTGAAGACTGACTGGGAAGACTGAAAACCTTCAAAGGAAAGTGTGTGTGAGTGCCTAAGAGTGTGTGTGTGTGTGTGTGTGTGTGTGTGTGTGTGAGGTGCACCTGGAGCGACAGGAGAAAACGACAAGCAGGTAGATAGAGTTAATTCCTTGGAGGGTTTGAATTGATGCTGACTGCAGGAAATGAAATGCATGCGAAACTCATACTCTGGTGAGGAGCTAGCTCGGGGCCGTCAGGCAGACGGGCGCATGCAGACACACACACACTACAAACACTTCACATTTAAGTACAGACACACACACACGCACTCCACAGACCTCACACATAAAGATATCTTCAAACTCGTACTCCTGTTCTTCCTATCTCACTGAAGGCGCACTGAGATGAAACACTCTCCCAAAAAGCTTTCATCATGGAGGTGTGTGTGTGTGTGCAGAGTAAAGGGGGCTCTCTATTAAAAACCCAGAGCCAGAAAGGTCCTCTATGGCACCCTGTTAGTGGAGTTGGATGGCCGACCCTCCCTGCAGCTTCAGAAAGGGTTTGTGATCTCTGGAGAATCCCCTTCCTCCCGGTGCCGCCTTAATGATATGGGTCATCTCTTGTGCGGGTACTCTGGATTGGAGAAGTCTAGTCAGCAACACACACAGGCCTGTACTGTGGATGTCAACAATATTTCTGTTGCATTTGCTTTATTTTTTAATACATGGAAATTATATTGTTATGTTATTTTGACATAATTCCATGCAGTGAATTTGAAGGGAGAGCTCTTGTACATACAAAAATTAAAAACAGCTCAATAGAAGGACTCAAAACTGACCATGTGACAAATAAAGCATTTTATAAAGATATTTTAATTAGACATTTTGATTCTGATTGTGATTAGTTTAGCTTAGATTTAAAGCAGAGGGAAACGGCCTGGTTCTATCCAAAGTTAAAAACAGAAATGAAGGGGGAAGAGATGGAGGTTGAACACCCCTGGCCGGATCAAACAGGAGAATTATTATTGGAATTACATGGTCAGCAAAGGAAGAAAAAAAAGGGAATCAGAAACACGCTTATTCCCTTTCTTGCTGAGAGTTAGATTAGAAAATCGATGCCACTCTCATGTCTGTCTGCTAAACATGCAGCTGGAGCCAGGAGTCAATTACCTTAGCTTAGCATAAAGACTTGAAACGGGGGGAAGCAGATACCCTGGCTCTGCACAAAGGTAACAAAATCCATTCACCAGCACCTTATTGTTTGTTTGTTTAATCCATTTAATCCAGAGCCAGGTTAGTTGTTCCCCTCCCGCTTCCAGTCTTTATGCTTAAGTAATTGTCTGCTGGCTGTAGCTTCATATTTAATAGATTGACACAAGCGCAGGATTGTTCCTCTCATCTAACTCTCAGCAAGAAAGCAAACAAGGGCATTTCCCAATATGTCAAACAATTTTTTTTTAATCTGTAGTCTTGCTGACTAGTACTAAACCTTTGTATCTCAGTGCATTTTAATTTACATTATATGCAGGGCATACAAAGTTGAAGAGCTCGCTGAGGGTCGTCTGCTGATGAGCGCAAATTGGCTCCTCATCAATACCTGGAAATGCAGCAAAAACGGACTATTATGCAGCCATTCACTAACCAAGCACAGCAGAGGAGGGCAACCTGCCTGTGTGCCCTTTTGTAATCTAGCAAATTTTCAATGACATATAAGCATGGATTGATGTACTTTGTCATCAAATAATTTTCTGACAGCATTTTAATTTATGAATTTGGGCAGCCAAGATGGGACTGAGTAAAGAAAAATAGGGGCCTGTACAGCACCTGTTGTACATGTACAAAAGCCACAAAAGCCAGCGAGCAGGATCAAAGCAGTGATTGGCATGCACTGTAACCATTTAGCTCTAAAGGCCCTCTACAGTCACATATTTACATTTTTTATTCACATTGCAGTTGTTGAAACAACAAGAATTAAAGTACAACACGTCTATAATCGTCCTATGAAATTCCTATGAAAGTAATTATAGAATTGTGGATTACAATGTGATCTAATTTACTGTGAGATGTCAGCACCATCAACTATTCTTACATTAACTTGGTTAAATCTGCTATTTAAATTGATTTATAATTAATTGATAGCTATTATTTGAATTTTTATATTCAACACATTTTTAATGATGCATCATGTGTAGTAGAACTTCCAAAAAGTTGTTGCACACAGCAGCAAGGGTACAGCGTCATGAGTTAAAATGCATTGAATAAAACAGAAAAATGAGATTAATCAAAACAGCGGTTATTTGCACGGGGAGCTGACACGTATGTGACGGCAGGACACAGCAGTAGCGATCACTGCAACTCTGAGAGCGAGAGCATACTCAGGGCAACATTTCAAAATCAGGCGCTAACAGCATGTTGATGGTGGGGTCAGGGATAACTGGAGTGCTCTCTTCAAGCCAGACAAGTGCCTGACTTCTATCACTGGTGAGTGGTGTGTTTTTACAGAGGAAAAAAAGATGAAGACCGGGCAGTGGATTTGCCTGGTTAACATGCTATGAAGAGTGCGCTGAACTTGACATTTTACAGCCTCCTGTCATTAATGACATACAGTAAGTCGCTTTGAGCTCTTAAATGTATCATAAGCCATTAAGCCATCTACCAAAACCTCATGGGAAAAGTAGTTGTTCATTCCTAACCCAAATCTTTGTTAAAATTTGTGACGTTTCAGCTTTTAGCAGAAATCAGGATATTAATATTAAACCTTCATGGACTATAGATTAATAATACAAAACATCGTATTTGTTGCAGTTGGATGTTTGCTGGCCACATTTTCACAGAATTGCTATGCTGCTATTGCTTCTATGTGGAAAATGCTTTCCAGGCCACAGGAGATTATTTTTTCAATTGCAGCCATGAGGTTGGCCACTGGTTCAAATTGGCAGCAAGGCTTACATGTCTATTGTATGCAGTGCTCTTAATGCATTTAATGGGAAAAAAAAAAAAAAAAGTTTAAGGAAGGATAGTGAAATCAGCTCCCTGTTGTTGCACTGTTTGCTGCTTGACCAAATAAGATGCTACCTGCATAAATCTAATAGTAATTACAGAGAACCTGCCTCCAGTTTGCTTTACCAGACAATGGGCTTTTGTTGCTGTGTTACATATACAAGACGCCATGTAAAGAGGGCTGGTACCTTTAGTAAGTTATTGATCGACTGGCAGAGAAACAGCAGCTTGTGCCTTTATGATAAACACACACTCGATTTATCCGTGTTGTTGGGTTATTGTGATGTAAAAGTGTTTATGTGGAGAGATGGATGAACCCAAAATTCCACATTTGGTCCTTTGCTCATGTACTAGGTTCACCAACAGGATACTGCAGAACATGGCATTTGTGCTTTTACAGACATTGTGTGAAACAGACGCAGCACAATTAGTTTTTAGATGTAATTAATTTGAGTATTTGCCAATTGACATGTCAAAGTTTGAAGTTAAATTTCAGATTCCGAGGCTTAACATTAATAAATTTTGTTTGTGAATGAGCGAAATGTAACAACAGTTACTCTCCCCCACTGTGAGATTGTACTTGGCCTGCGCCTTTGTTGTTCGCAAACTTACACGGCGGCTGCATGAGTCATCTCTGCACTGCTAAGTCTGAGACTACCTGTTATTTCTCAGCACCAGCTGTGGTAGGTCAATAAATCAGTAATTACAAGTCGCTAGAGCTGGAAGTTCGGAGTGGGGTTGATCCAATCCACTCAAACAATGGCACTCATTCCCATTTGCACATCTGGATACACTAAATCCCTGCGACAAAAGGCTGTGATAACAGTAATTGCAATTCCAAACACAATTATAGCCCTCATTTATCTCATTTTCCTCTGAGTTGTTTGTGCTCATTATGTTCTTGGGCTTGGAGAGTAACAGGGAGCAGATGTAAATTGAAAGCAGGCGTGCAGCTATATGGTTGCTGTTGTCGCCCCGTATTCATGTTGATGGTTTCCCACCTGTGCGAGACTCCCCGAGGGTCAGACACTAACAAGACTCCACATCACGGTCACCCATCCGAAGCACGAACCCTTAATGTGGGATAGAAATATTTTAGTTGCCTATAAATAGGCTGCAGTAATAGATGGGAGCTGAGGGGAAAATGGGTGGAATGGACAAGGAGAAAAGGACAAAATATATAAACAGAAAGTGGAGGGGCTCAAACAATATTCTGTTCACAATTTCAAATAAGACAGATCATCTGCTATGACTGGATTTATCCAGGGTTCTATCAGTGTAATAATATATTTGGAGCCTGCAGCAGATGGAAGGACATGGAAATAATACAGTATTCTCCAAACACTTTTCATCCACAGCACTTCCCCAAAACAGTGAAAAGAGATGGCCCCGAGAAAAAGAAGACATTTGCTGGAAGAAGGGAAAGTGAAAATCAATATTGACTTTCATCAAGGGAGTTTAATTCTGTGTCAGTGTCGAGAAATAATTGTAATAATAAAGTTCTTTCATTAATTAAACAAAACAAATGAGACTCATCTCCCGTCCTTGCATTCAGACTTAATTGACAAAAGTGAATGTTGTTGGGAGGTGTGGATTGAGTGTGTGACATCATTTAGGTCTAAGTCGATTAGAATAGACTTGGCAGATCCCCTTTGTTTTTCATAATGCTACTAATTGTTACAAAGTTAGTTAAATGTTTTTATGGTTTAGTCTTTATTTGAAAATTGTATTTGCTGCATCCCAATATGCAAGCACTTCCAGTAACTGCCAAGTGCCCAAGTACCTGTAAGCATGTGGACGTTTACTTACAATTAGATGGCAGTGGGGGAAAAAAAAGCAAATTTAGAAGCAAGAAATACGATAATAATGAAATGAAATGATCTAGAAGCACGTGGGCCGACTGTACATGAAGATAAGATAAATGTTTCAAAAAACTGATTAAATGGTTATATGACATGAAATTGATTTGAACATTTATTCTTCACAATATCACATATATCATAATATCAGGGATATCATATGATGTTCATACAGGTGAGTTTTTTCCCTGACAAAATATATACTGTGTGCAAAAACTCCCTTTTCTGCTCAAAATTGCCCATAGTGCTCCATGAGACACACAGAGATGGAATTGTAAGCCTTTCCCAAAGCTTTAAAGCAAATACACATGATGGGCAAGCGACCATGACCCCTCCAGAATCACTGCAAGGGGAAGAAGCAGACTAAGAGATTCAACAGCCCTGCCCAAAAAACTGGAAAATTGTGGCCTCCTCCATGAGCCAGGCTGGGAGAGGGAGCATCTCAGGTCTGGGCCTGCACCCACTGGATCTGCCTGGACTCCCACAGAGCCCAATAAAGCAATCATGTTAGCCACCTCCTCACGAGGATGCTACGGTCCAGTCAGGTGATAGGTACAACAATGATTTTTGACAAGCACCATTACTCAGAATGTTCTTGCTGGCTTCCCTGTAACCCACACCTGAGGGGGCAGAGGAAAAGAATTAGCCAGTAACACCGTCACGTGCCAGCACAGCACTAAAGGGCAGAGGTGGTCATGGTCTGACTGGGGGCGCACACAAGCAATGTTTCTGTTGTACGTCCGGCGCTCCAGCTTTGACATGTTACAGATGGAACTGGTCAAGTCTCCAAGTAAGTGTCATCTGTCACATCAGCACAAGGTGGATGCATTGAACCACAGCTCAGGCCCTGCTCCTTCCCCTAAAAATACATCACCCCTGGGCTCGTCACTGTACTTGAGGGCTAACCTTGCCACCACAGGTCCATCCAGCAGCACTACAGCTCCACTCCAGGAAGAAGCAGTACAAGTAATTGTACTTGTAGAAGTTTTTCCTTCCCTTTTTTTTTTCTTTTGGAAAAGTGTTTTTATTTTATAAGTGGGCCTGATAAATTTTAAACAGTTTAAAGGACTGAGTTCGGGACTCTTGGTCATTATTGTCAATTACAAAACCTACTCATACACTGTGTGTCTGTGGTTTCAAGGTTATGGAGTGAAAAACAAAGGTTGTAAGCCCACAAATACTGTGTAAGCACATGAGTCTCAATACAAATGAATACACACAGAAGGTTATTTTGGGATTGATAACAATAAACTTTATTTGTATAGCATCTTTCATACAAGAAATGCAGCTCATAGTGCTTTACAACAAAGAACATTCATGCTCCAAGTGCTTCAAAGAAAACAGACAAAGAAAAATAAAAGACAAATTAATGAAACATAAGATTAAAATAATAAATAATAATAGTAAAAATAAGATAACGATGAAGGGATAGACTTCCATCATTATTGTAAAATAAGCTGGAGACAATAATAGTAAAAATAGAATACAGAGAAAACATAAACCCTCTGAATAATTCCAGAGTGTTTTTTACATTTATATATAATGAGAAAGATTTTATGTGCATTGAAAAATATTTGTCATTTATATATAAATCACGAAATACATTTGTGAATTCTTCCGTCCGCATTTCTTTATACTGAGACTGATCTGACTCCATCTACACAAGGACTTACAAGACACTACCTACATTTCACACAGAGGCAAAACACAGTTCACATACACCAGAACATGTTAACATTAGATAACGTAACAAATTAAATCGAAAAGGACAAAGGCTTTTGGTGTAAACATGTACTGTGATCTACATTCATTGGTTATGTCACACAGACTGAGATGTCCAGCAGATATTTTCAGGGAAAGCTTACATTGTGAAAGGGGAGGTTTATGTATCTAATTAAACTAGAATGCACACAGGAAATGGATTCAGGTAACCTCTAGACAATGAAAAAAAAAAACAGGAAGTTAATAGGTAAGTTGTGTAATCAGAAAATTGTATGATCGGACTGTCCTTTCTATATGGACATAGTTTGAACCTTGGACTGCATTTTCTACATGATTGCATGATGGCTTCATGGTGATTTACCTATTAAAGACATATTTGCAATGTCAATGTAGGCATTAGTAGCCTTGTATTTAATGGGTACCTGCTGGGCCATGCTGAACGACTGCAGGGATAAGTGCATGTGTCACGTGTTGATCCCGGGTCGTTCGTGGAAACCCTGCAGTGTTCATTGCACTTACCTTGATAATACTGTGGAATTCCTTTAAAGTAACATGCAACAGCACACAAGGACAACCGGTGGCATCCACGAAGCCCTGCTATCCAATGACAGCGGAAACTGCATTTATTTGCTCAAGGCTGCAGAAAAGAATATGTCAACAGTCCTGAGATATTCTGACCACAGAGCTCAGTGTGTGTTGCACTGAACCTGATCCATGAAATAAAAAAGCTGCTGTCACCCCTGTGGGGATGGATATGGGTAGTTATTAATATTCTGGAGGCCCTTCTCCACTATTTCAAACATACAGGTTGCTATGCCCTGTCATGTGTTTAAAAAAAAAGTCCTCCTGAGGCAAATTCAACCACATTGCAGTTACACGCATTAAGTGCAAGTGAAACATGAAACACATGCAAAGCCTTTTATAGACGGCTATACTGTGTAAACAGAGTGGAAAGCAGGACCCTGTCCCCATGGTAAAGTCAATGCATTGAGCTTTAGTGATAAATATTCCTAAACTAAATTTTTCAAATAAATTAACACAAAGCAAGTGACACAGTAAGATCGCAGTCCCCCCACGACCACTGACACTCCCAGCATTTACAATTCTGTTTTTTCAGTCCCTTTATATTTTCCCTGTCCAACTGATGTGTTTCATCCATGTTAACACCTGAATAGTTACATACACAACTTGGCCTGAACGTGACGTTTGTGGCCTGGACTACAAGGCAACTTCATAGATGTTTCACAGACTGTTTTATTAGTCTAAAGGGCAGCATCACTTGATTTTCCCTGGAAGAAAAAGGCAAAGAGCTGCTGTTGCAATGAACACTATTGGGACCAGATTTAATACAGTGGCTGTACACACGCTTAACCAGCTCAAAAATCTTTGTTACGTCTAATTTGTGTGTAGGAACAGCAGATATTGTGAAGCGATGCCTGCATATTAAGTACAGACCAGAAGTGCTGGTTCCACAGCCTTATCATGATATACAGTAAATAACATCAGCTGTTATTACAGGTCAAATCTTTGGACAATACTCTGACATGCAATAGCTAAACTGTGTGACTTAATATCTGACTGTTCTCAAAAGTCTATGTCCTTCCTCAGATGTTCGAAAAACATCCATGTTTCAACCAGCAGTTTCTGGACTGAGGGACAAACAGCCATTTTTCAGGCGTGGTATGTATGCAGTACCATAATTGCTGCAAGCACACTGGATGTCAATTATGCATTAGTCAGATGAAAGATCTTCTGGCCTTCCATTTGCTCAAGTACAAACATGCACTCATTCATGCCTTGCACATACTCTTATCATGTACACACACATATACAGTACACATTCTCTTTCTGCTCCTTTCTTGAATAAAAAAGCACAGAGTAAATCAGAAATAAAACCCTGGCTTGTATAAAGAAACGACTGCAGGGCAATATTTGATCAAGTCAGACAGCTCCCTGCCTCGCTAATATTCAAAGGATTCTCTTGCCGCAGAAATGTGAATATGTAATATATTCCCGAGTAACAAAACAAATACAACAGGGAATACACAAAAGCAGCTGAGAGGCAGTGCAGAGCAGGCAGCTACCACATACAAGCAAAATATATTACACACCTTTGATATTTGCATCATGGTTTGTTTGCTGCGCTATGAATAAGAAAGATCGTATCAGGTGTTATCACGTCGTTCAGTTCATAGACAGAAGCCAATAAAGCCACGGTCCAAATGACTTTAGTGTTTTTTCAGTTATTTTCTCACTGTGGCATCAACTCACATTGTCATACAGTACTCTCATCTGCACAAATCATTCAGTGAGTTATAGTAAGTAATAATCTGTAATATGTTGATTTAAACAAATACATGTCCATTTGGGTAACTTTACACAGAAATGGAAGATCCATTACATTCACTCCGTCGTTTGGAATAATCTCCTCGCACACAGAACGTGTTTTACGTTGAGCGTTTGAATGCAGCAGAACAGAGACAGACATGTGTGTAGCATCTGTGATATCAAAGCTACTTTGTTCTGCTCCTTATTCCGCTCCTTATTCCTCCTACCTCTCAGGAGCAAAGTAGCTGTTTACTGGAATTAGTATTATTATAGTTGCCTTTTCAGATCCTTCACAAATAATCACATGAACTAATCATTAATTCATATTAAAACGTTGTGGTTTAAATTTGCGTACAATTATTTTTTGTCAGTCTTTGTGTTTCCATTTGCCTGAATTGGTAAACTCCTGCATTAACACATCTCATGTTGCAATCTAAATATACACGTTACGCTACATGCAGACGAGCCTGGTGTGATGGAGATTTCTGAGGAGCCAGGTCCTATCTCAAAAACCTTCCATGATCCCCAAACACAGCAGTATGACCCAGTACCAGAGGGCCACACGTACTCCAAAGGATCTACCATCACCTGAGAGGTCTTTGCAGATGTTACAGTGAAAGATGATGCTGACTGCCTGCTGTACACAGTGATCCCACTATTATAATTCAACCGTATTTCATCTAGAAGCCTTGCTACATACATGCACCCGATACGTGTTCAAGATTTGGAGCTATGCAAGCTGCTGCTTTTCATTACAATGTTTTGCCCTCACATCATCATCGATGCTGGTTGGAGACCAAATCCTGTTGACACTGATGAAACTCAGCAAGATGCTTCAAAAGGTCAGGTCAGTAAAACATTGAAATTCTGAATAGATGTAATTGCTGACCACACCAAGGATCTCCTTCCATGGTTGCCTGAAACAAAGGCCACACTGCCACAGGATTTCAAGAAAATGTTCCTAACACAAAGTGAGATTCCCCACATAGAAAGTGTTTTGTCAAAAGCCAACAATCTGGACTTTATAACTGAATCTTACAGTCACTACTATACGGAGTAGCAACTGCTCCATCTGGATATTTATTTAAAAGGTTTATGGTGGCAAATATATAGCAAAAGGGTTTCTCAACTGTTTGCTTGCTGGAGAGGAAGTGGCTTCACAATTAAGGATTTGTTAAGGAACCAAATGTAGATTTGACTATACTAGCATTATACACAAGCTATGCCAGCTGACAAATGAGCATTCAAGTCCTTATTCATGTTCAAGGGCATTAAGGCGTTTTAAAGTGTACAGGATTCTCTCACAAACCGTCCCTATTAATGTGGTACCTAAGCATGGGGCAACATACTAAAAATCTGTGTAGCTCTTGTAAAACTGAGAGGTGGGTTTATTTCTAGCAAAGAGACACAATGTCTAACACAATCAACATGACAGAGAGCGTTGGCTTGGATTGGGAACAGCAATGGGCATCAGGCAGGTCCTCACAAAAAGACTGGCATGTGAGGCTTCTTTTGCCTTCCATGATGAATTTTTAGGCTTTTCCAAACATGAGACAGCCAGTATTATGCACAGCAGCATTGTTTGCTCACATTGTTGTTCCTGGATGTCAGACCTGAGGACCCCCTTCATCGTGATGATTGGGTGTGGGAGCAGCGCGTAGTCTCTGAAGTCTCAGCCAAGATTGGGAAGAAATCTTTGACTCAGTGACCATTGTAACAGACAAAAATGTCATGTTATCTGAACCTGGCGTGAGTGGATTTTGTTAATAATATTTCCATACTTGCAGCAGAGTACTTTCACAATAGGGTACTGCTACTATTGTTTAAGATCTGAATACTTCTACCACTGCTAACCACATGTGCTGTTTTTTTTTATTGTATTTGAAAAAGTAGATCTCTGTATACCTTTTTATACCCGTTTGTGTGGGTCTATTTTTTCAAAAATGTATAGCAATATCTGTTTAATATATCCATGTATTAAATAGTCCTTCATAAAATAATTGGTCACAACAGATTGTATTGTGTATGCCCAGTATAATGACTCTTCCGCTCTTCCCCCATCCACTCATTGAAGAGCTCCAGTTATTTTGGGCAGAGATTTATCTTGTTAGTAAGTCCAATATTCTTCAATAATACAGCTAATAGTCTATTTTCTTGAAGACATTTTTATCCACCGGGAGGTTGCATCCATCCTTTTGAACGGGAAGAATTAGGCACTGTACATCACCCAAGTGTTTGATGTAACCATTTGGCCAACTCAGAAATTCAGCCAGAGACATGGGACTCTTAAAGGGCCACTTTATCTCAAGGAGTTGTGTTGAATCAAGGAGCCCATCTGTGCTGGCTCCCAGCCAAGGATGGTCGGGGTGCACCACCAGGCCTCTTTGCACCACAGCATGTATTTTGCTCTTCAAGAGTGTGATGACATTGACCTCATTTTCTTTGCCGTGCTGTGTTTGTGAATTGCCAGTGAAAGTTGGGTACCAGTGCTTGTTCAGATTTTTTTTTTTTTTCGGATCAGATTGGGGACTTGTTTTGCTGTTAGATGCAGCTTTCTAGCATCATGGCATAACTATGAACCACTCTGGATCCTGGTTTCTTCTTCATAGTGTGTCAGTGTGGGCTGAATCGTGTTGGCTTAGACATGCCTTGCTGCTGTCTCCATCTGCTCTGTAACTTAGCTTCAGAAGACAATTTATCGAGAGCTGAAACAGTGGAGCCATTACTGAGGAACTGCTGTGGTTTATGAACTTTGCATGATTCTTAAAAGAGGAGGTGGTTGTGGAATCTTCCACTGAACTTCTTGATGGGACTGGATATGTGTTGTGTGGTCTGTGGTCTTTAAAGTTTAAGTGTGTCGATATTGATATGTCTTTTCAAATCACCTCACCCTCATTAGAAATCAACAGAATTACTAAAAATGCTATCAAACATGAAAAGAGGCCACTTCTTCACATCATATTCCCAACCATCCATTACAGACTGTAAATGTATTCTTATTTGACCCTTTTTGAGCTGTATGAGGTTGCGTTCCCACATCATTAGCTAATTTGCCCGACTAGATCTTAATGAATGAATGATACGCCATACCAGTCGCCCTAAGGAGGATTAGCGCACCATTACCATAGAAAATGCAGTTTTGGTGGACGTGTCATAATTCATGCAAGGTATCAGGGGGGCTAGGAATAAGGTGGATTAATTAGAAGTAATTAATTAGCATTCATATTATACACAAAGTACAACTGAGGCTGATGGGAAGGTCATTAGTTTTAGCCATAAACAACAAAATACAGTTTTAACCTAATGATGGCGCTACAATGCTGATTTCAAAACGCTATGTAAAACATAAATAAAAAAGAATGTGATCATTTGCTAATCATTTTTGACATCCAATCAAATGAAAACACAGTACAGACAGTATATTATATTTTACCTTATCAACGTTATTAATTTTTGTAAATACACGCTTCTTCTGAATTTGATGACAACGACGTGTTTCAAACAAGTTGGGACAGGAGCAACAAAAGACTGTGAAAGTTGTGGACTGATCCAAAAACACCTGTTTGGATCATTCCACAGGTAAACAGGTTCATTGGTAACAGGTGATAGTATCATGATTGGGTATGAAAGGTTCATCCTGGAAAGACTCAGTCGTTCACAAGCGAGGATGGAGAGAGGTTCAACACTTTGTGAACACATGACTGTATAAAGGAGATTAATACATGGACTCAGGAACAATTTGTAAAATCATTTTTGGTAAACTCAGTTTGTTTACAAATAACTTTATTCTGTTTGATTTTCTTTTTTCACAGTATTCCAATTTTTTGGAATCAGGGTTGTGGATGAAAAAGTTCAGCATCACCAATGCTGTTAAAATGAATCTTGCAGGGAACATGAACGTCCCTGCAGGCGAATGAAATCTAATGGAAATCCATCCGACAGCTCATGGTGGCACGAGAGGAAAGGTAAAATATGAAATCTATTGAATCCATCCTCTAAAGACTGTGACTGTACATGTCTGAACAAAATTGCACAGCAATCCATCCAGTAGTTGAAATAATTTAGTCTGGACCAAAGTGGTGAACTGACTGAATGTCAGACAGACAGTAAGTGCCGTCCATAGACAGACCAGCATTTCCAAAAATACATTTAAATCTAGAGAACAGAGACTACTGCAAGTGAGCTTTGTATGCAACTACAGTTCTATGAATTCCAACATCCATGGGTTTCAGCTGTGCTTGGCATCAGGGAGAACGCAGAATGTTGTTTACATTTTCTCTAGATAAAGTATTTGTATTGCAATAAACTATACAGGCTGGATCAGTATCAGTTCAAAGTACAATTTAGTGACTTAAGTGAATTTGGTGTTCATTTACTCTTTAAAAGATATTTCCAAGGACATGACTTCAACTAATTTTGTGCAAGAGAAAGGGTACATAAAATGTCACGTCTGATTAAAACATGTGGAGAGTGAACGTCCATCAATAATAACAGCAATGGCTCGATAAAGAACACATTTAAAATCTCTGACATACAAGGGCTTAATTGCATCTGTGGCTTTCATTCATTATGTTTGCTTTAGTAGTCGGGGACAACATATGGTCCCAAAGAATGATGGTAAAAATACCTGAGGCATCGAGGTCTTGTTTCCTATTGCATCTGTACAATTTATTTAATTCACGTTTGTTTGGTTCACTCCGAGACAAAATATCAAACAGTTAAAGAGGGGACAGAGAGTCACGAACACACATTTTTGGCCAACAACACATTATTATTACAAGACCTTCAGCTGAATTGTTCCATTGTTCCCTCATTTCCATATAGTTCCATAGTTCCCATTTTAGAGGCAGTTATTCAAAAGCAGACAGAGCTTTTTATGACTTCATGAGTCCAACCTGCTCTGACAGCTAATGAATCTTAAAAAAGGTCACCAGTTTGGGAGATCGTGGGAGAAGAGAAATCTTATAAAAGCAAAATGTTCACCTCAAGAATACAAAATACTTGGACATCGTGGATGGTGTTTACTTATAGGGACTAGGAAGTATTACATAACATATAGACACCAACACTCCTGATAGTAATAACAAACCACAAGTATATGCGTGGTTATAGATACCAAAAGGAAAGGAAGAACATGTTTTGTAATGTCAGTGAAATGGCCCTTTAAGAAACACTGACATTGACTAAATATACATGGGTGCAAAAAACAGACCTGCAAAGTCACTAATGGTTTTTTTGAGGCCGATCTTGAGGGTTAATCCAGTTCAAAACTAATGCTCCTCTATCCATGGCCACTTTGTCTTTGAACACCATTTATGTTTTAACACTGCAACTTGGGCTTACCTTGTTTTGCGACTGTAGCCATAGGCTATGTCTCCCTATTCAGTATGTAGTGCACTGCATTTAATCTCTGCCATTTTATTGTGTCTGAGTGTCTGGATTCTGATTGCGAAATTGAAGTTCTATATAGTGCCCTCAAAAGTTGCCACAATGGAACATGGAGTGCCCATGGCATATACTATCCTCAGCTAACAATCCCACAATGCACTGCGTCACATTTTATAGATATAAAAATTGCTGTTGTGCAACTCTACAGCTGTCATTGTTAATACAAAATGATGCTGATTTATGAGTGTATCAAAGCTCAGTTTACTGCTCACTGCAAACCAGTGGTGTGGTGTGACTTTTTCACCAGGTGATGCTGTGGCCCCAGAGGTAGCTCTGTGTATTTTGGTCACGAGCATCTGCTGTACAATGTAGCACTCTAGAGCATATGCAAGAATACATCATTTAATAGAACATCATAATCCATGACACAGACAAAGACGCTCCAGAACTTTCCTGAGAATTATGACATTTTTAAGTTTCCTTGAGTATCAAAGTCATTCAGCAACAGTTGTCTGTACGTCCTTGGCTACACTGCAAGCAGGAACCGCTAAGAGCTTATTCAGCAATACTTTTAACGCCATCAATGTAGTTTTCAGCAAATTGTTTATTTACTAGTCATTGTTGCTGCTAGCTGGTCTGAGCAGCTAGAAGCCGACGGGCTCACCTCTGGTGGTTGACCAGCCTGGTCAAACAGACTTCTGCAGTGTTGCCAGGTTGGTTGAAAAATGTGATTATTATCATCATCAATACGAATATTGAGAAAAAGAAAAGAAAAACGATGGCAAACCAGGCGAACCCACCAAAGCTAATTTTTACAGACTAATTTTTCATTTCATAATTGGAATTGCAGGAGAGGACCACACAGCACTGCTGTGAACTATTAGTGGGTGGTGAGAGTCCAAATTGGGAGGAGTGACTGTGTGAATGAGGGAGTGATATCAGACACAGTCATGTACTCCTGTCATCTGTTGTGTCATTCTTGGTTGTTCAGTATGTGCTCCATTCTGACTGAAGATAGTATGCATGTTGGTGGAAATAGTTGTTATGTATTAGGTGTTCAGTGTAAATTTCAATAATGCTGTTCAAGTTTCATCTGACTGAAAATGGAAGTATGACAAGGAAGACACTGGAGACACTCGGAATATAGAAAAACACAAAGCACTAGAGAACAGGGAAACGCTGGTGAACAGGGACAGGGAACGATCTGGCAGCTTGAGAGGAGAATGAGTTTTTAAGCAGAAGTGACGAGGTGGTATTGGATGCAGGTGTGAGACAGAGAAGGCCCCAGCACCTGAGACCACGCCCCCGATACCTGAGACCACACCCACCACCACTGAAGCAATGCCTGAATAAAACACAAAGAAACCTTAAACCAAAAACACTGGAGATAAAATTAAAAATGCACAGAAGACAAACTACAAAAAACACAAAAATAAACAGAGAGACTCAAACCATGACAGTTTCTTCCTCATAAATGATGGCATTAGTGTTGATTAGTTTTCTTCTGATTGGCTAATGTTCAGGTCACCTAAATCTTTAATTTATTAAACAATGTTGACATTGGACATTGTTCCGGTGCATTATTACAATTACCATTTTGGTTGCACACAGAGCATCCCACAACACGCTTTGCAAACCATTATTGATGATTTTAAAAATCACATTGCATCTCTCACCCATGTGATCAATCCCTATTTTCTGTCTGTCTCACTATGGATCTGGTGCCACATGCAGGTCCTCCATTTTGGAAGCCAGACAGAGTGCTGGCAAGAGCGATGAGGGTGGAATGTGCTGTTCATTCTTCAAAAACAATTTTCAGTTTTGGTTGTTGCTCAGAAACATGCTGTCTTCCAGTCTACATCTACTTCATTCATTTTAGAGCAGCACAATCCTGTTGAAGCTGCCATTGGCTGATGAATTACATTTAAATACAGCTACAAACTGAACTCGATGAAAAAGGAAATGAATGCACTGCTCCATTCTTATGTTTTGTTGATTGACTTGATGATGGTGATTGATCAAAATGCCTTTTTAAATGGATATCTACAGCTTTATAACAGGTTAAAATCATTGCCAAGGCCATTAAATAAATAAATAAATGGATAAGAGGCCAGTTTAAATGACCTTTAATTATTGCTTTTAAATGAAGCATGTATTCGTATATATCATTTATGCTCGCCCTTTCTCTCTCTCTCTCTCTCTCTCTCGGTTGTTTTCAGGACTGGCTACAGGCAGAACTGTACCAGAACCAAACATTATGTCAATTTCGCTTCAAATGTTTGATGGCAAAATAACTGAAACAAAAAAAAATATTTTCAAAGAAGGGTTTGTGTTATTTAGATAAAACATGCAGCTTGTGTAAATTGTGTCAGAGAACAAATATATTTGAGAAACTAGGCATAGCACCGTCATTATAAACAACTGTAAAATCAGTTCCCACAAGCTGGTGAATTTTAGCAGATGCTGGTCTCACTAATAGGAACTGACAGGTGGTAACAGTAGGAGCTGGTAACTGGTAAGAATCAAAGATGGTAGCTGGTGTCAGCAGTAGTTGCTGCTACCATCTGTCATAAACCTAGCTCAAACTGGTTATCAGTAGGGATTGCCGCCTCTCAAGGGTCGGGATTAGATTGCAGTTCAGAGTGATTCTATGTCCATAGGTGTAATCCTGTCACAGTGATGAATTCAAGGACTGCTTTCACAATCCTGGACTGATTCTCAGTGGGATTCAGCAGACTCCTCATTGTAAGTGTAATTGTGCCAGCTGTGATACTGCATCATATAGCATTTCTGTTTCTTCCATTTAACAGCTGCGTTCCCTGAGTAGGTGTTTCAAAGTTTGTTTTCTGCATGTTGCGCTCAGTCCGTCTTCATGTTTGCCCTTCTTTCCCAAGTCCCTTGCCAGCGCACAGCGTTCTGGTCTCACTCTGTCATAACAGCTGTGTCCCCCTGTATTTTGTACAGCAAAGTAATGATGGTCCTTCTTTTCATTTTCCCACTCTTTGCACCACACAGCTGCTATGTTTCTCTCAATAATGGATTTGTTCTCATATATCCAAATGAGTGCTCTATGTCTCTCTTCAGTGCCTTTTTAGCTGCCACATCAGTTGCCTTATTCTCTTCCAACTCCACATGGGCAGGCACCCAAAGACTCTCCACTGAACTTCCTTCCTGCTCAGTCCTATATGACATAATGAACAGCTCCACCACTAGGCCCGACCAGGCTCCTCGCTTGTCTCATCAGAGCTGAAGCCAAATCTGAACATATGACTGCTTGCCTCAGCTTCACCTCCTCAACCCACAGTCATGCCCTTTCACTACAGCCATTCATTCTGTCGTAAAAACTGAAAGTTCCATGTTATTTCCTAATTTACAAATCTGAACTGTAAAAGGCAAATCCTGTTTTTCCAGTTTAGAGTTCTTGGGTCCCATCTTTATAAATATAGAGATAATGTTCCCAGTTGTTCTTTAGCCTTCCCCATACTACGACCCCATATGCAGTACTACCATGTGAAGTCGATTTCCGGAGTGGGTAGAATCCATGGTGGCAAACCTCTCCCAGCTCCATCCTTTTCATCTCAGTGTTCATCTTAAAAATCACCAGAGCTAATTTGAAGTCAAAGTCAACATTGATAGATTTGGTTCTGTGCAATAGAAGGGACAAAATTACTGCCTGTGGAGGTTTTGCCCTTGGCCTTAGTGACCAGTGTCCTCTAGCCTGCATTAGAAGTACCAGACAGGAAAGATCAAGCTCTAGAATTAACATGAAAAGAAATTTAAGAAGTTTTAATGAGCAGGCTCTTCGCAGTGACCTTACTGACAGCAATATACATTACACCTCTGAAATACTAGATGTAAAATTAGAATTGGTATATTTTATAAATTGACTACTTGCTATCATTGATGGACATGCATCTTTTAAAAAGCACAGGTTAAAGATGGATCAAGCCCCTGGTTCTCCACAGAATGATCAATGTTCCAAGGGCGGCATACTGGTGAAGCAGCCCTCTGGCTGACTTCGAGACAACTTAGAAATAAATACAGATACTTCTTGAGAAAAGCAAAAGCCAATTATCACATAGAATTCATCTCTAGCTCTTCTACAAACATGTCAAGATTTTGGAGCACTAAATGTAAATAAACACAAATCCTCTATATCTATTCCTTCTCGTGCTACATTTAACGGCTGCTTAATAAATAAGTCATCAGAGAATTGCCATGCACAACCTTTTGCTGATGCTGGGGATCAGTTTGATATGGTGTACACAGGGTCTACTTTTAACGGTGCCGTTGGCCCATGTGCCCTCCTTAAACTGTACCTCAGTTCACCCTACAGGCCTTCACTTCTACTGCTGTTATGGAGGCACTTCAAACTATTGATTGCAGGAAAGCATCTGGGGAGAATAAACTAGACCCTTTTTTAAAGTTCTATGCTCCATTCGTTGCTGAACAAATTACATATCTATTTAATCTTTCTATTTCTACTGGTGTTATCCCTCAGGTGTGGAAATCTGCACATGTAGTCCCACTGCATAGGCGTGGTGACAAAAATGATCAACAACAACAACTATCAGCCAATTTTTAAACCATCCTTTCTTGTTAATGTCCTGGAGACATTAGTTAATAATCAGCTGAAGTCATTCCTCTCAAGAAATTCTGTTAAATGTAGTCTGGTTTCAGAGCTTAACAACAAGCACCACTTATTTATACTACAAATGATTTTGTGTCTGCTCATGCTATACACAGGCTATGTGATATTTGTGTTGCAAAGTCCTGACAATCTGTCTCACAGAGAGCAATGTGTGATTTGGGGAAATGCTCGTTCAGTATTTTTGCCACCGTCAAAGGGGGTTCAAAATTCAATTTCATGTTCATGTTGACAACTTATATTCACAATATTACATCCTCTATAACAAATTGTAATGTCAATCTTTATGTGAATGATATAGCTCTGCATTGCTTTGCTACTGCTGCACACCCAGCCACTGAAATCCAACGACACTTTCACGTCACAATGCTGTCTCTGTGATTTTTCCATATTAGCCTTTCATAATCTTTAATTTAATTCTTTTTACCAAATATGACATACTTTTTCGACAACGTTTTTTTCTCCTGATATCCTAAATCCCCACTTGCCCCCAATCAACTTCTTTTTTAGGGTATCCTGCATTCTCTCAGTTGTGTGTTCAATATTTTTGCTTCTTTTCCAGATTACTCCATTATCTGCAACAAGTAGCAACCAAAACCAGCCCCAATGTCCTGAAAGATATAATTTATCATTACATTAAATACTTGTAGCACCAGGCAAATTGATTATTTGTCAATGCTTATGTCATCAGAGAAAGCCTTCCCTCATATCTGTCTTACCCTGTTCTTCAAAAAGTCTGGAATCCAATGAAGTAAGCACCGGGACCTCCACTGCTAGCTTCCAAGACATTGGAGAAGTTCCTTCTTTCCATATGAGCCAGCATTTCTTGTAACGCTGAATCACTTAATCTCATAAAGACTTCATAGCTTGTGCCATCCAGGAGCTGTTCTTCCCCCTTTCTTTATAGCTCTGAACAGTTCTTCCACTGAAAATACAGATTAGCTGCATCAATGTTATCTTCATTTACCTTAAGTTTGGCCTTAATGCCTCATTTCTTTTTCTTATACATTCATGCCCAATGTTTCTTCCACTGTCATAACAGTCTTAAACATATTTTCACACAATTTTGCTTTCTCTACATCACTTTTGGCATCTTTCCCGTCTTCCTCTAATACTGGCATTCTCCTTTTCCTTAAAACTCCTGACATTCAGTGAACTGCTGCCCGTATTTCTCCAACAGATGTCTCCTGACCCTTTCCTCCACAGTATCTTCTCCAGCACTCTTTTTTGCCGACTTAATCACTTTCCTAGCCTTAGCGCTCAACCTTTTATGTTCTATTGCTTTGTTCTCTGTCAGGCACTTTCTCGATACTCTATAGGCATAGTTCTTATTTCTGACTGCTTTATCACATACTTTATTTCACAATAGGACACTTCTTTTCTTTTTAGGGTTTTCTTTCTAGGGATGCATTCATATGCATTGCACAATATGCAGACATCACAGTTTTCAGAGAATTGGTCCCAGTTTTCCTTACTGTAATTAAAGTATCTTGGTCATTTTTGCACTTTAGTTAACAAGGTTTTCCCAAATCTCTAATCCCAAAGTTTTGGTCAGTGATGACTGCTCATTGTGTACCTGTTCATGAAGTGCTGTTCTCACCACCTTTACCAATTCACTGGATGCTAAAGGCTAATCTATACATTAAACTACTTCTTTTCTAATATCAAGCCTAGTTGGTCTGTTATCATTCACATATACTGACCAGTGTCTGTTCATAAAATCTTCCACAGTCTTCCCTTTCCCGTCATTCACTCTGCTGTCCCAGAGACGGTTGTGTGTCGTCCAAATGACTGGTTGTCCATATTTGTTATATAACTTCCTCCAAATCCCTGATGTTAATTGCCAAACAGGGATTAAAAAGTTCACGATGATCACCCATCTGTGTTTTCCCCATACCCCTGCTACCACACACTCTGGTGGAGATGTAATTTTCACCCTCTGGTACTGCACATCAGATCTTACAACTTTTGCACAGCCTCCTCCTGCTTTCTCATTTTTATCCTGTGTAATACTTTCATACCCTGGAACCACAAAGTCTAAACTTTCAAAGTTCTTGAATACACATACCCGCTGGTTTATTTCTGAATACATCTACAAATGTTTTAAATTCCTGCCCATTTGCAACCAAACGACTTGCTTTCCATCACAAGTTATAAAACATCAGCAGCTTAATAATGATCTTCATTTATTTCCATGATTCCCTCTTCAGTGTAGACCTCACTCCTGTCTCTACCATTCCTCTCTCAAGCACTCCCAGCTTCTGCCTCACAAATGTGCGCAACTCCTCTGGGCCTAGTTGTACCTCCTCAAGAAACCTTTCAGCAGCATCTACCACAATTTTAATGATGCCTGACCTTTTGCTTTGGTTTCTAGCTGTTCATGGAACATCTACCATAAATGCAAGAAATGGCTGTTTTTCCATTATGGCTGTGAAGCGGCAGTGCTAGCCCTCACTGGACTGGTAGGTTCCACTGATCCCCTCACTTTCCTCAAGGCATCTGCATTAGACATTTTCCTCCCAGCTCAAACTTTTCTGACTTCCACAGCAATTTTATGATGTTCACAACCCCTGAAGGAAGCCATATGGTTTCCACCACAAGTACTCTGAGCTGCTACATGGACACTTGTAACAATGCAGTGGAGGGCATACAGTTGCTTGCAAAAGTATGGGTACCCCTGGTCAAAATTTCTGTTCCTTTGAATAGCTATGTGAGTAAAACATTATCTGATTTCCAAAAGGCATAATAAGATTTTGGTACCTTGCATGGTCAGTGCTAAGTCACACTTTGTTTGGCAAGCTTCACAGCTAGTAGACAGTTTTGCGTGTGTGAGTCTTTCAGTTCTTATTTGGCTGATTGTTACCTATCCACATATTTTTGATGATATTTAGCTCAGGGGACTGTGAGAGCCATGGCAAAAGTTTTAGCTTTCACCACTTGAGGTAGCCCATTGTGAATTTTGTAGGTATATACTGTATGTGCAGGTGTTACTGCACAGTAGAACAGTGCAGCACTCCAGAGTCTGTTAAATCTTCATGAAGGTCTTTTAGGTCTATGTTCTATGGGCAGTTCTCTCTAAGAGTTTTCTTGAAATCTTGGTAAAAAATTATCTGAGAGCTCAAATTTCTTAGGGTACCCAAACCTTTGCATGGTGCTTTTCATTCTAAAAATGTACAAAACAAAAATAATACACTAATTTTGCTAAAACTGTTAAAAAGAATATTTCGTCTTTAACTGCATGTCTTTTGGAGATCAGTTTGTCTTCCATTTACTGAACTATTCACAGTAACAGAAATTTTGACCAGGTTAACCAAACTTTTGCATGCTACTATATGTATTCTCTCATTTGAAAGCTCCAAGATATATTCTTTTCAGCACTGTTTCTTGTTTGAATGTGAGCAACAAAGTTATGTCAGACTCTTTACACCTACGAGTGAAGTCAATCTCAGCTTCCTTTAAATTCTTTACTATGGAACTTTCAGTTATCTCAGGACTAATGCATATCACTTCCTGAACATTTTGAGCTTGACCAGGTATAAAGCATTCAATGAGCCTGTTAAGAAAATTTTCTCTTCATTCTCTGGCCTTCGGTTTTACATAAAATTTGAATATTTCTATTCAACCTCATTTTCACATTCAGTACATTCCCATTTTATCTTTTAGCTCTTGCAGACAGGTCGAGGGCCTCCAAGGATTTATCACTCTTATCCTTAAACTTGAATGCACCTTCCTTTTCAAACCTTTCAAACATGCTTTTCTGATATCTTGAGCGATTTCACCCTCATTCCAATTCTCCGATTTTTGTGTCTATTCTGTTGTCCTTCAGCATTCTTTTGGTTGTCCTTTCCCCCCTTGCTTTGGCTACCTCCTGGAGACATAATTTAACAAGCCTGGATGCCAAGTCCAGTAGTCTGCAATCCAAATTCTTATAAGCAATTCCAGAAAATAATGTCAAACTCAATTGCCGTTCTTGACGTTGACTCCTATAGTATGGAAATTTGAATGTCCCACATCCTTGTTCAACCTAATTCCCTGGAAGTGGCTTAAGTGTCTATAAAGCACCTACAACCAATGTCCACTGGGTTGACCTTAGATTAATGGTAGCCATCTCCTGAACTACTATTAGCTGTTTTTTTCCTCAATATACTCTCATTTTCCAGTACCTCCCCAGCTGCCCTGCATCATATCTGTTCAAAATTGCTTGTGCCTGACTTGTTCATCCTCATTAACGAACCAAACCCTATCTGTCTCCAGATGTATCTCCCATGAGACAGGCTTGTTTTACTCCCTGTCAGGGCATCTGAAGGTAGTGATGCCTTGAACGGGTAGTCCGTAGTGGTTTTCAAAATGCTCTCCCAAACAACTTGTTGAAACTTTGAATTGTTTGTTGTACAAAAAAGGAGTTACATACAGGGGTGACATGGCAAAAACAGTTCCATAATTCCTATTTTATTTACTCCTTTTTAAACTTAGACAATATTTTAAAAAGTTATAGGGATTAGAAATGAATTGGTCAAAATTTGCAGTCAACCACAGCTTCAACCTGTCCAACACTGCAACATCCGACATACCTGCAGCCATGACTAGGTGAGGTATGGTAGGTGGAGTCACCTGACTAAACAATTAAGCCCCTTGGTCATAGGCAATTAAAGATAATTAATATAGCAAAACTAACTGACATATTCACAATAATTAATAGGTTATGTAGTTACATTTATTTTAAACAGAAGAATGTGAGGTGTGAGCTGAGAGGCCACTTACCACATGCTGTTGCTCAATAAGCTTATTACTTTGAGTGTATGGTAATAACTGAAGGTGACTCAGATGACTATATTAACATTTGTATCAACTCAGATCTTTGCTCATGTGGACTTTAGTAGCTGGACAATAAAAGAAAAATTAATGACCTATGTAAGGAAATCAACCGGAAACAATAAAAATATAGGGGTTGAAAATAGGATTTAAGTGACAGGTGTCCGTGTGTCTGTAGTGGAAATGACACCCTTGCACCTACTGACATACGAACTAAAGTGCATATAAACAGTGCGACCACTCAGTTTAGTAAAAAGTGAACAAACTACATAGTAAGTGACTACAAATCTTAAACTGAACTGAATTAAATGATATGAATCAGCAAAGTGATTTGTGATTTCCACCTCTATAATATAGTTCAAGTGTTTACACAAATGCAAGTAATTAAAATGTCTATGTGGGTCTGCAGGTGTGCAGAGATGCAAACCAGGTGCAAGCAGAGAATCAGAAGAAAAAATGGAAACAGATCCAAACTTAGCAATTTCTCATGTCAGTGATTTTCCCTTTTTCGTTATTTTCTTTCTGTCATTGAATATCAGATTTCAACATTTGAGCCTTGTACCACTAACAATAAATAAGCTGCTGAATGAAACCAACAGCCCTGATACTGTTTCTAGGTGTCACATATGAACAGCAAATACTGAATAAACAAAAAAAGTTTGAAAATGATTGAGCCTGTTCTGACTGTGATTGATTAGGTCCATTTTTGGAGAGAAGCCAGGGCGACCCTGAAATCATTGCCAAGGTCAGCAACTAACAGTTTTCTCCTGAATACTCTTCTGCCCTGAATACTTATTTTGTCTTATGAGTCAGCTCAATTACAAGTGTTTGGAATGCAACAACGGTTTGATTGACATGTTTTAATGAACCAATTCTGCATGACACTTATGTCTGACTTGTGAAAAGATCAGTCAGTAGTGACTTGCAGTATATCATTCTACCTATTAAATTACCACCACAGTCATCTCAGACCTAATAAAAAATACAACAATGTCCATGTGCCATTAGCATATTCTGTTACAGATTATGGGAAGCATAAAAAGATGGATGGAAAAGTGTTAAAGTGTGATTCAGTGAATGGGTGAAGGCATGATAGAGAAGCAGAGAGAGGGAGAACTCAAGACGATGGCCTTCCAGTGGTCTTACATCATCTTTTAATGAGGGCCCTAATAATCTTCAATGGCTGCTACACCAGGAAGGGCTGAGTGGCATTCAAAGGGAATACTGTTAACTCTTCATGACACCAGTGCCAGCGGGGAGAACAGTGGGAAGGCTTGGATGCATAGATTAAGAGATGAATGGATGCAAAAGTGCATGGTTGGATTAGAGGAGGATGAAGGGAACAAATGATTGGCCAGTTGAAGCAGTGGTCAGGAACAGGATGGGAAAGAGTTTGAACAGATGAATTATGGAAGGATTACTTACTGATTAATAGGAAACTCAACTTTACAGATGCTTCTTGGACGTTAATATACTGCATGCCTCCAGTTCTAAATGGATGTAACACTTTTACTAATGAACCAATGCTCTCTTTACTTTTGATATGTTTGCTATATTTGTGATGTTAAGTTACTGTAAACGTAAAGTGAATTTTTAACATTTTGGAACTCAACTTTGATGCATAAATCTGCACAGTGGGAGATGAGGTATGTGAAGCATATGTGTAGCAGGGCTGCTGTGTGGCTTGCAACACTGTTGAGCCCATGTTGGCTTGTTTTTAATTTTACTCACAGTATTTCACAGGCACAGAGAGTATCTATGTAAGAGAGAACCTATGATTGCTTTGTTAGCCATGCTAATGAATTAGCTCTAGGGATGGCAATGTCAGTCAGTCGGTCAGTCCACCACTTTAATGAAGACTGAAATACCTTCAGCTTGGACGTATTGCCATGAAATCTACCATGTGCTGTCCAGAGGATCAATTGTACTTTGCTACATTTCACATTACATCTGTTGCAGGGTTAAAAAAAAGTCACATGTCTGAAGCTGCAGGTGTGTCTGTGGCCACAGAACAGCAGAGGTGGCACTCTGCACTCAGCTACAATTCTACAATTTCGTTTAGCAGACACTTCGATCCAAAGCGATGCACATCTGAGAGTTACATTTACACACCGATGGAGCCAGCCTCAAGTGGCTATTTGAGGGACTGCAGTTGTTGAATTTATATTGTTGATACATCTCTGTGTTGTTTGATATTTATTCTGCAATTAATTGTATAACAAGTGGCAGAAGGGACAATAGGACACATCAGCTGCACATCCAAATGTTTTATCAAATGGACACTGACTATTCTGAATATGCTTTTCTGTATCACTTTTCCAGTGGGAACACAATACATACTCCAAACCTGCTCAGAAATAGTATGGAAGTGAGACACAGTTAATATCAAACTAATGGCTAGATAATTAGAAAATGCACTCTCTTCATATGTCAGAATGAATTTTATGCTCTGTGCAAGAAATATGAATTGAATAAGTAGACGTGAAAATTACTGAGCACTTGTATGTTACTCAGAGCATGAGTTCCATTCTGGGCACTTTCTCGTTGTTCCACCTGAATATTAAACCGTCAGTTTTGCACGCGAGATATTTCATAATCTGACAGACAAATTGCCTTGGACTTTATGGAGCACAGTCCTGCTCCCAAGTGAATATTTTGATTTATATACACTTTTAACTGTGCTAGTAAGACTTTTTAAGAATAGCAAAATCATCAGTATGTAGTTCGTTCTGCCCAGCATGTCTGCATTGTGGGAGATGAAGACTGCAGTCTCTAGGGTCTGCTCGCAGGATTTAAACAGGGCTTTGTGTCTTGTATATTGTTTGTGAAGATCAAACGGCAGCCCCAAGGATATTTTGTGGCCCATCTCTGTCCTGCTCAGTCCATAGTGCAGTTAACAATGATGAAAAGTATAGGCCCGTGCTCAGTATTCACATCATAACCTTGTCAGACAATCGCTCAGTGATTGCACTTCAAGACGGGAGAGACGTACCTCAGCCGAGAACTGAAGATGAAAAGTTTTCTTCATCTCACCAATTTACAGACAAGTAATCAAGTTTCCCCCATCAAAACAGCATCTGGAATACACAAAGTAGTGTGGAGACTTGGGGAAATGAATCCGAGGTAGGGAGAAAATGAGCTTAATGTTTCCTAAAAGTGATCACATTTTCTCAGTGTCTATATTTTACCCTGTTTAATCTCTTTAACGAATCCTGGTTTAATTTCATCTCAGCATCCTTTTCATCTCCTTTCTGGTTTTGTACACTTCACTCCTCGTAATCAAGATGTAACCACTGAACAGCAACCACCAGAACTGAAAACTCAGGCTAATCTCAAAATGCCTCGATGTGCAGTTCCTCTAATCACCACTAGATACCAAGAAGCCCCCCAGCTTCTTTCTAGAAACACAGAAAACATGATTTTGAATTTTGGCATGGCATGTGTAAGTTGGAGGCAACTACTAAAAGAATCAAGACACTGTGGCTTTAAGAGAGATGCATTTTGAGGGCATGGTTGGAAGCCTTTACTAGTTGAGCTAAGCCGCCAGGAGCAGCACTGGGATGTGAGGATGTGGGATGTGATTTTTTTTTGTGCAGTGGTCACAGTCGGAATTGCAGGTTAGACTTTGACCGAAAGACATGCATTAACATCCATTACAAAAACAAACCATTTATAGATTTCCGTGAACATCACAGATCACAATGACCCTCCAGTGCACATGCTCTATTGACACAAAGGTACAGAAGCCTGAAAAACTTGGGTATGCACCCAGTGAGTACCTTTCACTTAAATGTGGTGCCATTATTACAGGAGCTAGTGGACTTAGAAGAGCATTCAACACATTATACAGCTTCTTACCAGACGCTTTATTGTCAGTAATCTGTGTCATTGCCCCTGCACCCTGCTTGTATTATCGCTCTCAAACTGGTTGAGCTTCGGGGAGCTTTTACAGATCAAAGTTCAGTCCATTGAACTCTGCAAGAAGAAAACAAGGAGGGATCGATTTTGCTACTGCTAGTGAACGTATCTAGCCCCATTGTTCACTGAAATGAATGTGCAGCAAGTTTCAGACTGACTGAGGTATGTTTGGGGATAGGCGGTTTGATTGACAGGTTTCTCATACCATTACAGCCAGCTGTAGTCACAACTGCTTGCTCATCCCTCCTCGTGCCATGTTCTTATTATATGGAAAAGATGCCCGTGTTTACGACTTGAGAGTGTTCATGTCACCAGACAATTCAAGATGGTTGTATGACAAGGTTGGTTGCATACTTAATACTCCACACTCACAATGTAGCACTACATGCAGAACTTTGGTTTTAATAACCAATAACAAATGATTTTGGTTGCTGTGAGGTGTCCATAGTCGTCTGTTCTTTTCAGGCGTGTGTGCATTTTGAAGCATCAAGCGGGACAAAACAGAACTTTTGTGAAGCAAAATTTCCCAGTTATAATTACAACTCAGATGTTGACTTGATCACTGTTTACGAGTCAGAAACTTATAATTACAGTAACTCCAATATGACATGAATGCAGCATCAGCGTCAGCCAAGTTGTTTACTTCTCTCTGGTAAGTGCTAAAAATGCAGTTGCGCCTGAGCACAGGATATAAAGGCTTCAAAACATCCCTGCAGGGACTTATTGTTGACATTAATGAGATTATTTGGACCCACATCATGGATGCTAATGTGAACACGACTCTTTTCTGCAGTGTAAGGTAATGGTACAAGTATTCATTGTGGCACTGTGGTGCTTTATCTCAACCCTTCCTCATAAAATGATGGGGGTGTATACAATATTACTTCTTGTACATGTAGACATTTCTTACAAAAACATAACTGAACAATTAATGTTATCTTTTGCAGGCAGCTTCACAAAAACTGTCCATGTACTGCTTGATGGAAGTACATAATGCAGAGCACCTTGTAACTGCAACCTGTCATCATCTGTGGCAGCATAGAGAAAAGAGTAAACCATCGCTGATTGCAGATTGACTATCACAACTGTGTGTGAGTGTGTGTGAATTACCACAGTTCTAGGAGTTGAAATCCTCATGAAGTCAGTAATAAGTGAATCCGCCAGGTGCTCTCTCAAGCTTAGCTGAGCATGTCTGTTTCAATCAGCAACTCACACAACAAACGCATCCCACAGGTTGAGCTTCAGCTGCTGGGTATGAAGGTGGTAGCAGCACATTTTATTCCCTGAAACCCTGCTCAGTACTTTCTCTGTCTGTGGTGCAGGCATTCAGACAGGCCGCCCTCATAGTCACTGAATAAAATATGGAGGTTGATATGAGGCTTCATATTGACTGAAGAGGCAAATAATGAAAAAACCTTGGTTATATCCACATGATATCTTTGCTAATATTTCCAAAGGAAGACTGTATTGGAAGGCCAGTAAGTATTGGCAAGGTCCAGCCTTTTGCCTTTATCACATTACATCCCTTCATATTGATCCTGTAAAACAGCTTGAGCTCCTTGACCTCATTTCATAAACAGACGCTGTGACATTGTGCTGGCAAATTAAAATTCAAATCAATCTCCCCTGTGTAAAAAGAAAAAGAGCAGAGGGAGCAAGACAGAAAGACAGAGAGGGAGAGAGGGAGGGAGAAAATGGGAGACCTTAAATAAAAGGTGTCATCTTCCCCGGAATTTTAATGAAGTCAATTCATAGTCTCTTCCCACAGAGAGAGGAGCAAATAGCAGCTGCAATTTATCAGCAAACCCGAGTCAAACGTCCCCAGTCAGAGGAGGAGGAGGCCTCTCATCAGTGCCTTTAAAAGCTACAGCAGTGGTAATGTCAGGGAGTTTCCAGATCTGTTCGAAAATGAAAATGACAATGGTATAAATGTAACTTCACTGATCCATGTGGGGAAACTGGGTCACTGCACCTGTGAATTGAAATAAAAACATTAAAGTTTGTGAAATATAAGATAAGCAGCTGCAGGGATTTTGCAGACATATGCAGCCAAAAGCTTGTTCAGTAGACTGTGTAGACCTCATTTAAAGGCTTGCCATTTTGAACACACACACACACACACACACACACACACACAAGTGTAAACCCACTGTAGAGTCACCCATTGCTTTGGGGAGAACCATTTTGAAGCTATCTTGGTTTTTTGGAGACAGAAGTGACCGTATGTGGATGAGAGGGTGGAGCGGAGGAGGATACACATTGTTACGCCTTTATCCCAATTGGATCTGACTGAGAACCTGACAACAGGCCGCGACTTGTCAATCACCAGGGAGCCACACCCTAAAGCATACCCTGCTTTATCATCTATTTTACTCTAAATGGGACCATGATTTACAAAATAACATCATGCTGAAGAAGATGTGAGACCATAACCTCATTAGGAAAATGTTTACTGAGTTAATACAAGTGAGAAGCAAGGTTCTTTTCTCATAAGCTTATGTACAATGGAACGTCTTTTTGCAATGAGCGGAGTCGCCCCCTGCCAGACATTAGAAAAAAATGCTTAAGTAAAAGTTTAAGGCACTTCCACATTGGCTTCACTTACAAGCTCCATCCACTATTGATGGTGTTTATTATTCATCACAGAATTGTGACAGTGCCATTTCAGTAGCCTGGTCTTGCTGATATAATGATAGAAAAACATTACTGAGAACTTCTGCGTGAGCGTTAAATAGAGATATAATCAGTCAGTGTAAGAGATGGATGGAAACTACCCAGATCTGTAAACTGGCTGGTTTTGGTAAATATTATTGTGTAAAAATAACTCTGGCAATATTCCATGTTTTTCTTATTACCAACAAATCCCACCAAAAGACCCAAAGCAAAAATGAATGCATCCCACTAACAAGTGTTTTGTGTGTATTCAGAGCCTGAAATATCTTCTTCCTCCGTTCCACAGTGCTCCATTCTTGTCCAAAAACTATTAAAAACACATCAGTGAGTTGCACTGGATGACGTGTTCATTCATTACCTTAAACACACTCACTTTTGATCTAGGGCTGGACATTAAAACAGTCTCAATAGGGGATTGCCATAAAATCTATGTCGATAATGATGATAAACCTTGGACATTTTTGCTTGATAAGGTCGTTTGCTCGATACAGCCTATGACATAGCAGAAATAAGTGCGACGACAGCCAGTCGCTCTGCCTCTGCTCTCTGTGTTGATGCCTGGACTGAGCTCCTCCACACACACTGGATGGCAGCGCGGATGAAACGGACTTTAGGATATATTTAACTCCAGTCAAAAACAACATGGCCATTATCTGTAAGTGCAACAAAAGGGAGACGGTATGATTCATTTATCAAACACAAACTTGCAGAGATGTGACATCTTTAGCCGCTCAGCCCAAAGCAACTCGCTGCTGCCTCCTCTACATCCGGTTTGCTTCACACAACCATACGGAGCTTGTTATGCTACAGTGCTGAAAGTGAACTTGCGTTATCCTTCAAGGCTGAGGAAATTTATGACAAGAAAGGTAACACAAAGTGAGTTATATGGAAGTGGTTTGGATATCTCAAAAACAACAAGGCGCAGGTTCAGATGGCCTGCAAACACACTGACAGTCGGTTCCAACAAAGACGTCAAACATAACAAATCTTCAGCTGAAAAGTACCATCCCAGCGACACACCATTATTTGAATAAGTACAAGCTAACTTGCATTATTTTGTGAAGGCAGATATGTTTTAAATGTTGCCCTTAGCTACTGCTAAATGACTAAAATGGATTGTGTGAGGATTAACTTCTAGATCACTGCGCTACACTTCACTACACTTATTCTTTCAGTTTTTGTTTTCCTTTATGCATCGAGTTCGTCAATTTAAAAACTGGAAATTTCACAATATCAGTCCTGGTGCTTGACATTCCCAAAGTGCTGAGAACTGAGCCTGCCTATCAAATGTTTACACAGATAAAAACATACACATGTACAGATTATATTCTTACACATATGTGCATATTCTTAGAAATACATTGGTTCATATTTGGGGACAAGTATCACATTAAGTCTCTAGAGGCTGACCTTGGCCCCAACCATTTCCGATGCAAGCTTAACCCCAACCCCTAACAAATTAAGCTCATGCCGAATAGGCTAAACTTCAGTGAAACTAATTTGGGGACCAGATTTTGTCCTTGGAATGTGTGTATGTCCATGGCACACACACACACACACACACACACACACACACACACACACACACACACACAGTGGGAGGAGCGGTAAAGGAGTGTGATTGAGAAGACAAAAAGATAAAAACGAGGTGAGCAGGGAACACAAGGTGAAATGTAAGCGGATGGAGAAGATGAATAGACGGAAAGAGGTCAGGTGTCTTGTGTCACTCTGTGAATACTGAAAGTGAAAGTAAATCCAAAGGTGTTTCAGGCAGCACTCAGCAGGTCCCCGGCCCCATGCTGACTCCATCACACCCTGTAGCAAAATATTGATGGTTTCCTACTGAAAATGTTTATTGACTCGGCCTCAGATGGTGTCAAACAAGGATAATCTGAGGCGGTTCCAGTTTTCTTTTCCATGATCCAACTGATGTGCACCCTCTCTGATATGGTTCAACATACAGCCAACATTTCCTACCTGGTTATGCTATAAATAAAGTAAGCTCCAAAAACAGCAGGTACAGCAGTATATCAAATACAGCCAGGGCGTAAAGGGGAGAGGGTTTGTCCAGATCAACACATTTTCTACAATATGTTGTAAAATGTCTGAAAACTTTCACCCTGGAGTGAAAAATATCTAGCTTCAGAAAAAATGTGATTTCCACAACAAAGTGGATAGTGGGTGTAGATAAATGCTTGGTACCACATTTGCTTGGCTTTTCTATGCTGGTAACAGGCTTCATGTTACCATTGCTTCACTTGTCTTTCCTCAAAATAAATGTTTCAATTCAATAAAACAAACAAATATATATCCATCCATCCATCCATCCATTATCTGTACATCTGTACACCGCTTAATCCTCTGCAGGGTCGCGGGGGGGGCTGGAGCCTCTCCCAGCCGACTTAGGGCGAAGGCAGGGGACACCCTGGACAGGTCGCCAGTCCATCGCAGGGCCACAAATATATATATAAAACCATTAAAACTACATTAATTGATTTTTTTGTCTACTTTGCAAACTTATTTACACATCCAGCAGACACAGAGCAATATGAGCCTTCATTAACAGTCATGTCTGTGGCGACCTGATCAATGGAAGCCCCAGTTCACTCTTATTGCAGAGGGGAACCCAGTGATCAAGAAAAGCTTCAGTGCATTAAACCGCACACAGTTGTTTTCAGGCTCTGTGGTGAACAGCTGTCTTCTCAGCCTGACTGAACGTTTGAGCACAGTGGTGAGGCGTAAAGTCTGAGCACCACGCAGTGTCCGAAGAAGTGAGGCTCTGTGTCTTTGCTCTTTCCATTGGACAACAATGGCTCAGAATGATTCTGTCAGACATTATATATAGATAAATCTGCTGGCTGATTTATGTTACATCCTGAAGCGCCGCCGCCGTGACTGCAAGGGCAAATTGGAGCTAACACATTCGAGTTAATCAAGGTCTGCAGTCGCCCCCTACGACTGTGAATGTATTCAGTTTCAAAGCACTAGTCTTACATTGGTTATGACTGTGTGTGGAGGAGCTAATTAAACCCAGTAGGAATAACTTGCTAGCTTATGATTGAAATCATCAGACTCCATGATTTCTGTCATTGTAATCAGAAAACATGCATAACTGAATACAAATCTGAACCGCAAGATACTGTAACATTTTGCCCAGTGAGCGTAGTACCAAGCTACCAAAGGGATATGGCGCCCGCCATCAGCCCCGTGTGACCTCATTCCTTGGTCTTTAGTGGCCCCTGGTAGGTCCCATGTTGGCATGCTGCTCAAAATGCAATCGAAACCTGAGAATTTCATAATAAAGAAGGGTTAGGAAAGTCAGTGTCCATGGATCAGAGGCTCATGGTTTTGTCTGTTGCTGGTGCAGCTAACGACAGCAGTGAACAGAAAAGATTGTCTGTAAGCTGTCTGTTTATTTACTTTACTAACTTGGAGCAGTTTTGTAGATCATAACCTTTAATGACAATTGGCGAGTGCATTTCTATAGTCACCATATTTCCAATCCTACATGATCTGCTAGATGAATTTCTTGGCAAAGTGTAATCCTTCACATACCTAAGGTGCCACTGCAGTAATGGCAGCCTGCTTATTTCTCCATACAACCCACATGTGTCTATAGAGAGCCTAAAGCCTTGGTAGTGACTGCTAGAAGGTGCAATGAAATTTACATTCCACACTATACAGTACAGTGTTTGATAGAATACCTGGAAACTTAACAATGGCGGGGCTAAAATGTAAAGGTTGTCCTGAGGGTGGTGCAGGAAGAAATCTTAAGGAGAACCAAAAATGGAAAGGCTTCATGATTTGAAAACCATGACCATCTCTAGCTAATTTCATGGCAGTAAAAGTGTTGATGTTACGGGTCCCAAGGATGAGTACCACTGCAACGAAACCCTAACCTGCACCAAGCAGGCAGAAACAGGAGCAATGACGACACGGTGGATTTTGTTTGCCTCCAGGAAAAAACACCTTTAGTATTTAAAGTGCATTTTCCACAGTACATAACTGGTCGAGACGTTACTATTCACACTTAGTGTAATTCAAAAGTAGAATACAACGTGTCTTTAAATAGACCAAGCTTGACAGTGAGCTTCTGTAATAATTACAGGCCACTGAAATGTGCAAGAAAATGCTTTTGTTCCATGTTTAAGATAAGATAAGATAAACCTTTATTCGTCCCTCAGTGGGGAATTTTGCAACTATATTTTTAGCAGAAAATAAAATCAAGGGTCAACAAGCAATATTCAATTTACAACCTTAGTTTTAACAAATTGCATGTCAATTATAGACACCTCAGCGAACAACACATGTGCATTCACAGGATGCAGGAGCCCTTACAAACACTGTCACCCGAATAACACAAAATGGCGTCGCCTCAGAACTTCAGCAGGGCCCACTTACTTTCTTTCAGTCTTTAATGCAAGCTAAAATCACACACAAACACTCTAAACCTTTAGCGGGCAGTCACGTCAATAAAGCCCTGCCTTATAAGGTAGATATTTACGGTTGATTTACAGTTTACTGACCTGTCAAGCAGGTCAATTAGAGCAATAGCAATTAGCTCAATCCTTAGTATTATCATTGGGTGTAAGGGGTTTTGTTTCTTTCCTTAAACAGAAACATTAACGTATATTATACAAACCATAACCCAAAATTATCATTAGCATATTTACTCTCAAACTTTATGACATAAATGTGGTCACATTATTTTAAGTGTGCCACATTAAGATCAGCTGGTCCGCTGGTCATACATCTCTATTTTTAGGCCCTAAAACAAAAACAGGTATTGAGCGAGATCCACTTTTGAAACAACTGTACCACCGTCCTGACAAAACTTTATATTGCACGAGTCTCGACTAAACCCTACGAGGATTTTTCCCCCCTTTCCTATACATAATTTCTTTTTGTTTACACAGAAGTCGTCTCTCTGTAAATTTCAACTTTGTGTCAGAATGGATGAAAAGCAACCAGGTCATTTAAATTCTCTTCTCATTATAGTCTGGGAGACACAGATAGAGAGGTCCAATTTACATTTAGATTGTTTCAGCAGAAGTAAATTAATCAACGCTGCAGCCCAGCCAACTCATTGTACAGAATTCCTAGAAGAGTGACACAAATGCACATATACGTGTGCACATAAGTATTTTATGTGTAGTGTATAGAAAAAAAATCATGCTTATGTGACATAAAATGAAGTCATTCGTATATTTTTTACTCAGATCAAGGGATGCATCAACACAAATTCCAATCTAGCGAAACAGCTTTAAACTCCACAGTGTGAATTGTTCCCACAGCGAACGGCACAGCTCCACTAACTGTTATTGCTTTGAAACATCATGGCTTGTGTATCTCTTTCTTCATAACCTTTGTTCCTGTTTCAGTGCGAACATCCCATGGTCAGGCCTTTTTAAAAACTGAATGTTGCTAAAGAACTTCTGCTCCTTTATGACCCATCCATCAACGTCTAAATCCTTGAATTCCCTCCGCCGCTTTCATCAAGGTCTCATCTCACCCAATATTGTTCCCTGGGTTTGTTTTGCTCATGACCCATTTCCTGTCCTTACAATCTGCCTCATTTATTTAATTACCTTCGGATGTAGCCTTTTTAAAAAACCAACTAAACTCCTCTTCCAACTGAAAACTCATTTTGTGTTCACATTCATTACAGTCATGGTCGGCTGAGCCTCTGATTGGGTGCTCACACCACAGATCAGTGCTAGGACCCCATATAATCATCATAATGGTAAGAATAGTTAACGCTGATACTGAAGCACTGCTTTGATACCAGTGATGTTTTCTCCCTCAGTTTTCTAATTTGACAGTCTCTTTGTATTGGACCGCTAAAGATCATTCTTCTGTGTGTAATCTGATGTGAGGCTCTAACTGGTTCCTAACTCCAAGTGGATGTTTATACATAAACGTTCAGTGTCAGCTCATGTAAAATTTAATTACAATGTTTAGATTCATGATTGAATTGTTACAATACATCGATCATGCTGCAGCTTTTGTGAACAGATACAGTCCTTTCAACTAAACTGCTGTGATAAAGTAGGATCAGAACTGATACCTCACTCGCTCACATTACGGCAGGTGGACACGTACACAGGGAAGAGACGTCACTCTAATTACATACTTCTGCGCCTCTTCACAAAGCACTTAACCTGTACATGTCTGTCTTTTTCCTCTCAAACTGAAACAGTCTAATCTCTAGTATTTCCTTTAGATTGGTAATAGCTTTTCTCGTTTATCAAGCTTTGCTAATTAGCTCCATCCGTGCGATAATTAAAATCAGAATGACATTCCAACGAAAACCACGGAAAGCGTCTACATCTAGTTTTAGATGACGGTTTAGTTTAGTTTTTGTGAATGTCATTATGAATTCAGGTTGATGTGGAAAGGAACTGCAGATAAGGGGACTGCCCATTGTTCCAACGGCCCATTATTCCAAAACCCCAATGGTTGTCCAAAAAGATTTGCCCATTGTCCCTCTGATTGGCTAGTGTCCGTTGCTTCATTAGAGTCAGTGTTAGATGGTTGGTGAGATTGTCAGGGTTAAAAAAAAAAAAAAAAAAGGTCAGGGCCAAACACAGGCAGAGTAGCTGAATGCATGTAAAACCAAAAGCTGTCACAATAAACATAACAGAGCAGAACACTCTATTTATTGATCAGCTTCATAAGGGATCGGTATTCATCTCCACTGAGGCTGCTACTGATAATACTGTTGTACTGTCTACACACTGAGAACCTTAATGCGTGCCATTTGCTCTGTTTTATGTTAAAAAAAAGCCAGTGTATTTTTTATCATGATCTGACATTTTATAGAAAAAAACACTGGTCTGGTTGGAAAGTACAAAGTCTGAATTGATGCTGGCTACAAAGCCTCTGAATTGGTGGCATCATGATCCAGGTGAGCTCGCTACAGAGCGTCTGCTACAGAGCGTCTGCTACAGAGGAGCCGTGTGTAGCAGCGACTTTATAGAGGCTCTCTTCTAAGAGCGAGTAGCTTAAATGTCTCACCTGTTTGATAGAAACCTCTCCGCTGACTGAATGCTAAGCCAGGAGTTTGTCTCCGTTATTGCTCGTAACAGATACTATTGATATAGAAGTCACCAAAGCAGTGCACATTTCTATAGCCAGCAGGGTTAATAGTCTTAAGCTGACCACATTGGGGCTTTCATTCTGAATAGTATGTTCTCCCCCCTGCTGGTCTGATGCACCATTTATTCTATTTTGCTCTGCTTCCTTTCCATTTGCACCTGGCCTGGTCTGATTATGCCATCTTACAGAATATAAAGCGGCCGGGAGCTGCATGGTCCCTCTCTTTCTTCTCTTGCCTCAGCGACGGCCCGATGCGTCGCAGCCCGGCTCTGAGGCAAAACGGGAGACACGCAGGTAAACTAAATAACAAAATAATTTATTTATGACAAAAGAAACACAAACAAATAGGTGGGAGGAATCTGTAAATTCAGTAGCATAGGGAGAGGATGAGGATGAGGGAAAATGTGCTGCATGAAGGTTGTGCTGAAAAAAAAAAAAAAAAGGAAGCAAAAACCACAATGCAGATCTGCCCAAGGACTGGCTGCTGATTCTGGCTTTATATGCACAGGGCACACCGGGCCCAGGTGTGTCCCGTGCCACTGATTAGGCTCCCAATTGGTGTGTAGCCCTGGACACACAAAGCACAGCAGAGTGAAGCGAGCAGAGCCGTCACAGATGTGACCCGGCGTTTTCCTTTGCTCCTTTCTATGCTCTGCTGCCTTGTCTAGGGAAGGTGGGACCTGCAGATGGGTTCGTTCAACACGTGGAGCCCTGTGTAGTCTTGCATTGCTTTTGTTAAACTTAATTGATTTTTTTTTTTTTTTTTGGCCCCCTGGGGTCAGTGCTGCAACACAATACTGAACTATTACAACCTTAAAAAGTTGAACATGATAACAGCTGCCCATTTACACATCAAGCGGACACAGAGCAAGATTAATATTTTTGTATTAAAAAATTGATGAATGTAAGTCCAATATATTCGCTTTTATATATTATTATATTTATATATTCACATTAGTTTGGTCTTCATTAAGTCCTGAGGAAAATATCTGACTCTGTAAATGGACTGCATTTATATAGTGCTTTCCCAGTCTCATTAGAGCACTCAAAGCGCTTTCATAAAGCATGTCAGTATTCACTCATTCACACATGGCGGCTGAAAATGCCACCACCATTAACCACGCACTCACATTCACACAGTATCTTACCCGAGGACACATGCAGACTGCAGGAGCCAGGGGACGAACCACCGCCTGAGACACAGCTGTCCTCTGTTGTTGTTAAATGGTCCACTGTGTTCGTCAGCCTCTCGCTCTGTGTGTCTGCTGTTTGGTGTGTGTTGTTAGTGGACAGCGGGTTTTGCAGAGCTTGTTCAGTGAAAACAGCTGCTCGGAAATGAGGTTGATAAGACATGCAGACTGAACCGAAACAGTCAAGTTCTCTATAGAGCTGAGGGAAACTACTCAGTTATAATTCTCAGTTTGTCACTGTGATCGACCCCTTTCACATGACACATTACATCATTTTCTTTATTCCAACTGTATGAATATTTGTCAGTGCAGCTTTAACTAGGACCTACTTGTCTTTTCCATAACCTTTCTAAGCTGGAAGATTTAGCATTTGTTGGTTACTTTTGCACAATAACTCTATGTACATGAACTTACTGACCTTCTTCTGAGGAAACAAAGAATACAATACTTATTATAAGCATTTATGGAAGGCTAGAGGACTAGAAGACTATATCCAAATGACTGAGCAGCACCTTACAAATCAATATTTTAATAAAAGTTTTTTGACCTGGTGGTAGCATTACAGAAAAGGTCATCAAAACATGAGCATTTATTCATGAGTATCATGAATATCCATAGAAAATTCAAAATAAATTCAACTGATATTTTTGCCTCGTGTAAATTAAAATCTTGAACTGATGGTGAAATGTCAGGAGGTCATCAGAATCAAAAGGGATCATCTGCCAGGGGCCATGAATATCCATATCAAATTGTATGCCGGTTAGTTCTCTTGAATAACTGACCAGCAGCATCTCTTTAGGCCTCACAGGGAGCAGGGGAAAAATAAAAGACTAAGATTTACCAGGAATGTGATTATGTGTGAATATAGAATATAGAAATCTTTGTATCTTTTTTCTTCATATTAGAGTATTGTATTGAGTGTATGGAGTGTATTCTGGTGGCTTTTTGTAGGACAAAAGAAAGGAGTGTGAGCTTTGTTTAGAGTACACATAATAATCAAGCTGCTGAGGATCAGGAGATGAGGCTCAGCAGAGCTGCTGATAACACTCAATCCACTGCTGCTCCACTGGGGACACACACACACACACACACACACACACACACACACACACACACACACAAACACCCCAGGAGTCTGAAAGACAAGATCTGTCCTGTAGTTACTTATTCAAACACGCAACACTGACTTCTGCTCTGCTTCGCAATACACAGGTTCAACTGTATATCCTGAGTTCCTGCTGCTATTATTATCAAATTATATTAATATATAAGCAGTGAAAGCTGTGCCCCTTCTCCAACCTCATTGGACATGGGCTCCCCTTTCTCACACTTTCCAATTGAACTCCTGGATAGGTTATTTAGCTTAGATCATAGGAAAAGAGAGGCTGGTGTATCTTGAATGAACCTGCAAAGAAGGAGCCAAAGCAAAAAGTCGGCATGTGGCTATTATTATTTTGCATGAGCCCTGATGATTTCATTATTTGGACTAGTGGAGAGTCGAACCACAGATGACTGTGTATCAGGTTTTAGAGCAGTCGTCCACTAACCAGAAGGTCGGTGGTTTTGACCCCCGGCCCCTGCAGTCTGCATGTCAAAGTGCCATTGGATAAGATGCCGAACTTCAAATTACACCCAATGGCTATGCCACGTAAATGCAGTTTAACCACCTTTTTCAAATGCAGCATGGGTTTAATCACCTTTTTATGAGTTTGTCTATAAAAAATATTTATAATGTTTTCATTTCAAAATTGAAATAGCCAAATGTAGTTGACTAGTTTTCTTCTAGTTATCAGTAAATGAGTTGTTTTGGAGGATACATCTATGCACAGACACAAAATCATGAGTTGATTGCCTCTCTTTAATACATTACCACTTTATTATTGGTTCATCTGTGTGTACAAATAATGTGTGAGGGGGAGCACAGGTCAGCTCTTCCAGATAGGGCAGATGGTAATCACCAAAGTGTGTTGCTCACTTGCAACTCAGTTTTACATATTTTTATTGAGATCAAATCTTAGGAATGACACACGCACTTTTACTTTTAAATGGTTCTTTTTCCCAAATTACACACATTTCAGCTCTGTGAAGCAACAGCGATGTGCATATTCAGAGCACACTCTCAATGACTTTCACTGGGACTATTCAGTCCCAAGGAAAAATGTTTAGTGTGTGTTCTGGGGATTATCCACAGAATGTTTCAATGCTTTAAGCACCGCAAACTTAATTCTATTTACCTCAATACAATAATATTGACGTGGCAGCAGAAATCAGATAGAGATATCAAAACCCGGCCAGCTGAATCCAAAAGTATCTGCATGCCTAGACACTACTGGAGATGATAGTTTTTAGTTGTTGCAATTCAGGTGGACGGATACTTTAGTTCCATTCAAGCGAACAAGAAGTGTTTGCTTTTAAATCATTTTATATGTAAAGGACAAAATGGTTGTACATTCATTGTAAAGAATCACATGGAGGTTTGTCACCAAAGTTATATATTTAATTTTTGTTTGTTTCGGTATCATATTTAAACTCTAATTTTCTTCAGATTAAGAGCAGATTAACACCTGCAGATGGACATTAAGGTTTGTCCAGATTCTTTTATACAGTTGTTATGTTTCCAGTGGTCCAAGGCTCCAGCAGGAAAGAGAGCGAGAGATCTGAAACCCCACCACTGCACAGTCTAAAAAAAATCCAATGGTTATATCACCTATCTATTTTAAGACTGCATATGTCAGTGTGTGTGTTTTATGTGCCCGCGCTTTCATCCGAATTTTGATCTTTTCCATTCAACAGGGATAAGACACATCCAACTCCTCCACAGAAGTATGGAGTAAATCAGAACTATAAAGATCTGCTGGCACACCCCAAACTTAAATTATGCATTAATACCAATGAATTTTTTAGTTACAGACTCGTCATATTTCACACTGGCTTTTATGATCTGAGGACCCCTTCGGCGTACAGTCGGCAGGCGGAGGTCCTTTGTCTGCTGGACAGCCACACCTAGTTTGATACTGATGTGTAATATTTAGTATGTATGGCAGGGCTGCCAACTCTCACACACTGAGCGTGAGACTCAGTTGACACAGATCTCACTCTCTCATGCCACACGTTCCTTTTCTTACACTAACGTTTCGCCTTTGCTTCCTCCAGTGTGACTTCTCACACGGGCTGAGGCGCAGAGCGTAACAAGGTCAATGACATGTCCATATACACACATCATCATCTGTTTGAACCAAGAGGCTGCAACAACAAATAATGCATGTTCCCGTGTAGCAGCCAATCAGAATGATTTTGAGCAACTAGCCTGCTGCTGAGACTGACCTTTCCTCAATGCAACCATCAAACATTTCTGTTAAAATACTGCATTTTCCACAACTCTGACAGCCTGATGGAAAGTCATTAAGATTTTATTTTCTAATCTAACACCGTGTAATAAGACTTCTTGGAACAACCGTGATTTCCAACTCCAACGTACTCAACACAGTAATGGGCACAAAAAAGTATCGCACACCTTTGTTATCTCTTCCACAATAATCAGTTCATGGACATTTAAACAAAATAACCTCAAAACTTTTCTTAAGCTCAGATGATTCTATAATAGTTCCAGCAACTTACTGGAACACTGACTATTTCCCATTCCACTGGCTTCTGGATGGGAATAAATAAACATCTTTGTTGTGACACCCAGCAACAACCTGCAGCTAATTCAGTCCAGAATAATCCATAGACCACAATAAACACACACTCAATATAAAATGCACAAAACTGGACTAACAAAAACAGAATATTGCTCAAAATGCACAATGGGCACCACAGATCATTTTTATAATGTGCTCTGGGCCTGCCAGCCAGTTCACTCCTTTTGGGACTCAGTTACACAAAAACTCTCCACGATAATGAACTGCAGGATCTCAGCATTCACCCTTCAGAAATCAACTTACCAAACAAGTCCAAGAAAAGATTGCTCAATTCTCTGACTGTTGCCAAGAAAACAATTCTTCTGAACTGATAATCAAAAATCTCAATAAATGTTAATCATCGCACCAACCTCTTCTAATACATATCCAAAGAAAAAAAATATGTCTGTAATGATTGCATGTCAGTCTCAGAGGAAAGATGGTCCTCATATTTATCCTTCTTAAAGGTGGAAACAGGTCTGGATTCCCACATGCACAACACTGTGAGCGTATGGACGTCTTATTGCAACACACACATCAACTTGGGTACACACACTTACAGATACACTTTGGCAACAAGGCAGTCGTAGTTGTCAGCTCTGTTGCTCTGTTGTCACAGTCATCATCATCATCATTACTACTATTTACTACGGCTGCTGTTGCCCGGGATCCCAGGAGTTCCCATTCTCCAGAAAAGGAAAAAAAACAAAAAATAAGAGTGCCACCCTTCAGCTGACAGACTCCCTCCCAAAGGGTCGGGCGGGGGAGTGGTTCAAGATGGGCTGAGACCCAAGACCTGCCGTGGGCCAGCATCCTCCTCTGGGCCTGAGCTGCACCACCCTAAAATTGAGATGTTGCATAAGAAAGAGGCTGACCCATTCTGGCTGTTTCCTGCTAGCGCTCCCTGTTGCTGGCGGGCTGAGTCGGGGACCTGTGGCAGGCTGCTGCGTTGACCCAGTCTGGCAACACTTATTCCTGCTTACTGATGAGGACTGTGGCAAGATTTTTATTCTTATTGTTGTTGCATCACTTATTTATAATTACTATATGATTAAGACTGCCCTTCTTTCTCTCCCCCCACACAGCCCGTCCAGTATCACACATAATAAAACTAGTATAATGATTCATTAGTTCATTGTTATCTGTAGGCTTATAAATGACTGAACGGATCGTTATTACAAAGGACCCCAGAACAGGTGTTTAGGGTATTCATACTCAGAAGTAATGATCCACCTTGATATTCCAATACTTGAGCCCCATTATCTGATAACCACAACAAAATGTGATGGAGCAGAGTGTGTTCAGCCTGCAAAATGATGCTTGGAACAAACTGGGAGTGTGTTCGACCAGCTCGGAACAGAGTGATAATGCTCCCCTGTTGTGCGGGGTGAACACAGATAGGTGGTACGTCTGAGGCTCCATTCATCACACCTAACTCCACAAACGCCAGGAGAATTCGTAAGTGGCCTCTAAAGTTTCTCTTTCAGCCTAACTGGCAACGTGGCCAAAGAGGGGTTTTTAATACTCAGCCTCTGTGAAAGGCAGAGAAAGCGGAGACAAGCGAAGTTGTGCTCTCAGAAGTGTGAAAACGAAAAATCAATCAGCTCTTCCAAACAGTGTACTACAGCATGACAAAACAATTACTATTGTATCAAGTGTCTGTGTACAGAAAGAGAAAAGTCTGTGAGAGAGAGATCACCTATATGTGTCCATTTGAGATTGCATTTTTGATTCTTATGTACAATAAGATTTATTAGCAAGGCTGCTAGAGACTAATATTTCAATGAGAGCTGGTGTCCCAGGGGTGTGTTTGTTCAAGAGAATCCCCAAACATAAAATACTGAAGGTTTTGTGGATGTGTCCACTGTGCATCGACAGGCAGGATGAAATGAATGTTCATATTGTGATTGCTGAATGTTATTTTTGCCACACTCTAGATAGATAAGATATTCCTTTATTCGTCCCACAATGGAGAAATTTACAGGACGCCAGATGTGTTTTGTTTGGAAATGTAATTGCTGCCTGAATTATGTTGACATGCATTTTTTTTTTCCAGTAAAGCAGGTGCTATGTTTTTGTACCACACACAAGCTGTAGGTCAGAGGTTGGGGTGGATGTTGAAAGCACAACACCAGGGTATGTGCTCATTAACCATGTTTCCTCATTATGTTGATGAAAATCAAAATTCAGATTCCGGTAATACTTTTATTTGAAAATGCATTTGCTGTTAGGATTAAGGGTTGTAAGGTTCCTTGAATTCTTTCACGTTAATGTTTGTGTCCATCTTCATTTCAAACCCACCTGAATTGATCAATCAACTAGCTTCATGTGCAGCTCTGCCCAAAGCCTAGTTGGCAGGTGTGAGTGTATGTATTACATGTATGTGCCCACTCACTTGAAAAAATAATTCTTTGCAAAGCTCAAAGTTGTCGAGCTTCTGGGTTTCGCTTCTGTGGTGAGCAGCCCACTGCGCATGCTCCCCCATGTGTTTCTCCCACGTGTTCCCGTTCGGCTCACCGACTTTACACTGGATGATGTCACGTAAATTAAAACAGCTTTTCTAGGCTCATAAAAAGTTTTACAAATATAAAACGTCCATGGTTTCAGAATTCATAATACAAAGAGCAATATTTGACCCTGTTTGTTACAGACCTTTATAAATGTGGTGTATGGGGACTTTCAGCGCACTGGGACATCTGTGGTCAGCTCCTCTGTGAGCCTCTGCCACCTACAGTTACACATAACATCTTGCTCTGTGTGCACGGTGCAGTTCACATTTGCATATGTCTTTGGAGAAGCATAATTCCATGGCCAACCTCCTTCAGCGGAATGTAAATGCAGTAAATGTAATTTCTATGAGACCAGGTGAGCATGGCATTCTTGACCTTTGGAAACCTTTGGCCTTTGAAAAGCAAACGCAACAAATGAATCTTATGTCAAAGGTCTTCTTTCTAGCTTTTCCGTGCATTCATCATCTTATCATCTTTTTCGGTGAAAGCTGGCATTAAGTGTGGAACTTCCGACTTGTGGGCAAAAGTGCGTATGTAGGATGTATTACAGTCATGTTTTTCAATCATCCCTCTCATACACGTTCGATGGATATGCCTCAGTTTTAGTCATTCTATTTTTCCAACCTGGAAAGAAAGCCCGCTTCACTCAAGCTTTGAACCCGTATCTGCTGCCTGAAGTGTATTTTTAAAACCCTTATATCTGTCGGCTGTATATGAAGCTGAAGTCAGGAGATGCTCAGCTCAGTTTAGCAGAAAGATGCCTCTGAAGCTCACTAACACGCTCTATCCTGTTTAATCCATACATATACCAAGGTCTAAAAACGGCAAGTGGTGGTATTCACAGGGGGTTATCTGTGATACAGTACCTTTAATTACTTTTTGATTAGTCAATTAATCATATACAAAGTAAAAAAAAAAAAAAAATTGCATCACAAGTGCTTGAAACACAATGTGACATCTTCCATTTGAAGAGTCCAAAGATATAAAATTCACAATTACATAAAAAACTGAGAAATCCTCCCTTTGAGACATGTTTTTAAGTATGCGTGTTTGAATGTACGTATACATGCATGTTTCACAGTCGTGACGTAAGCAGTGCCCTTTAAAGGAGACGGCCCTGAATGGGGATCCAGCTCTGATGGTGTGGCCCTCAGAGGACTGAAGTTGCGTATCTTCTCCACATGAGATGATGAAAAGAGGATTCAGCCCATGTCACACACACGGATCAGGAGTAGAGAAGTGACCTGCAGACAGTGAATTTGAATGCTGACTGGGTCTTATATTCCGTCATGAAATGCAGACTATGAAGGAGCTGACCCTTGAAATCAGTTTTTGTATATACACAGCGTCTTCCAGCTTGGCTTTCATGTTCCATTAGCTGACAGTTCACTCAGAGAAAAAAATGAGCAGCCAAATGCTTGGTGTTGATCCACATCGAGCATGTAAGGAGCGGTGTATTTTTATATGCTTATGTGGTACTTTTGGCTAGATGAAAAACATTGACATTCGAAGTCAAGTGCTACCAAATCACTGACAAAAATGTGGCTCACAGTCCTCCTCTAAGAGGACTCTGCTGAGGTTGAAATGGAGTGTGAATGAAATCTGAACCAATAATAAAAAAGGGACACAATGCACAAGAGTTTATGGGCATAATATCATCAGTCCCTCATGCTTGGAGAGCCTCGCACTCCAAAATGAGGTCTGGACTAAAGCTCAGCTACAGCTCATACAGTGATTTCTTCCTATGAATACCAGAAAAGGTTAGCTGTAGCGTGGAGTGCAACGGTTCCAGATGTACCTGAAGTTAGATTGGCCTGAAGATGTGCTGGCTTGTAACACCATCAACACGAGCGCGAGCAGGCCAAAATAAGCCACGACACAGAATAGAAAACATATGTGCCAAGATCACAGTGTGAGGTAAATATATACATCTGAACAACATTAATTCAAATAAAACAGATTACAAAGAGTAACTTTTTGAACATTTGCTGGGTGATTATATTGTATTTGCCATATTGCATCTTCTACCGGTGAGAATTCACCTCATTTTGCAATTGTGTGTTTTATGGCCATTATTCTCAAACTATGGATCTCCCTGCAGTGGGACTTGGAGGAATCTCTGAAATATATGTATATATTTTAAATGAAATAAATTAATTTCAATATACTACAAAATTTCAAATAAAAATAAAAATACTTGAACTGCCAGACTGCTGAAATGTATAACTTTTGTCTTTCCTGTATTATTTTTATTGCAATAACAGCAGTAGTCAAGTGCATGCGTGCGTGTTCACATATGTCATGTATGATTCATTACAAGCTAAACTGTAGTGGCAAGATCGCAAGAAGAGGTGAAATGAGTGGTTCACTGCACATCTCTTAACCAAACACACAGTATTGAACGACAAAGCAGTGAGGGGCTGCCCCTTGTGGTATATGACAGTTGTGTGGAAGAAGTGGCAGTTCAAGTGCTTCCTCTTCATACAGTATGGATGCGGCAGCAGTCAACAGTAAATAATATTATCAGGAATAAACCTGCCTCCTGAATGAGCTGTCTGTAGCTGAACAGGGTAGGCATATTCTATTTTAGTGTCAGTCACAATGGTGGTACTTTGAGAGCCTAATATTAATTGCTGAACAAATAAAAATTGAGAAACTGTTTTATGGTATTTTACAATATGGCAATTTCTTGCTATGACACAGACAAACATAGACACGGTAATATTTGAGTAAAACAAGCTTAAACTGGAGTAGGAAAAAGGTGATGCCTTATGATATGCTAGTGCCGAAGTATTACATGTGCAGCAGCCAAGATATAGAAAATACAATAATAACATTGCATACAATCAACTCATCCATTTGTTTTGAATCAGATAAATTTAAGATCTGGTTTTACTTTCATTTGACAGAGATGACTCAGATTCTTTGCATATAGCTTTGATAAAATGCTGATAGCAGACAAGCAGAGAGAATACAATGGATGAGTATCTGACCAGTCAAATGACACAGATCCATCTTTTCATACAGATAAGTGCTCATCAGTCTCCATTTAAAGGAAACACATTATCTGAGTAAATGAGCTTTTAAAAAAAAAAAAATCGTTTATTGTTTTTCAGATCTCTGAATTAGTATTTTATTTTGAAAAGTAGCAAGGTCAAACTCCTGTGCATACATCACAGATAAAAAGAAAGTAAATAAAGTAAAATTTTCATTCATGGCTCAGACCAGAAACCTCTGATGCGATCAGACCGTGAGATGTATCAGAAGAGACCAGAGAGCAGGTGTGGAAGTGGAAAGAGTGGAAGATGGAATAAAGAAGTCAAAGAATAACAATGCACTCAGGCCTGTTTTCCATGCAGACAGGTGCACGCTGAGCATATGCTCTAACAGATGGGGGTCCCAAGGTGACTTTGCCTCTGAGATATTCCAATTTGCCCAGGGTTTTCTTAGCATTGCTGATTACCTGTTGAATAGCAGAGATTTTTGCATGTGCCGAGTGATAAAGTGAGTTCCGAATCAAGCTCTGCCTCTCACCTTCCACAGAGAGAGAGACTGCACGCCTTGAGCATTTTCTGCAAAATACCAGACATTCTGCTGCGGTAAATTAAACAGGAGCCATTTAAAATTCATGACGTTGTGGAGAGGAGAAGTGAACAAATGCAGCCATTAAGACATTTGTCGCAGTGCTCGCTGGTCCACAGGGGGTGAAAGAGGGAAAAAGAAGAACTGTGTGGCGGTTTAACAAGATGATGCCGACTGCTTTATGTGAAACTGGGATAGCCATTTAAGAATGATAGATAAGTGTTTTCTGCAGGATGCGTCTGCTCGGTTGAAAGAGGAGAATTTATCTGAACGTGCTCCTGGAAGCGGAAAAGCATTAGTTGAAGAGTCCCGCTGTTAAACGACAAGTGTGCAGTACTTTTGTTTTAACTTTCATGACTGACGGGTCACGGGAAAGCTTAACGGGGAATGTCATTAAGAAATCCCTGAGAAGCTGGAGTGGAAGGAGAGGGAGGCATGAGGTGAGGAAAAGGTGCACACACACATACACACACACAAGCATGCAGACTTTCTTCTCTCTGACAGGAAATCTTTTACCTCGCTCACCGTGTGGTTTCTGAGTGCCGGCGATGGGAACAGGCCATGTGAAAGCGTACAGACAGCCACTGTACGTCTCCGCCTGGGCGGGAGGGATGCGGTGCACTTTTCCCTGAGTTAGTGTTTTCCGTCAGAGCCAAATGTTTTTTCTTAGGCCTGTCACTTAGATCAAAGTGGGCCAGGGCCTTCAGTCTGACTCGACCGACCTGCCTCACGCAGCCTCACTGCCGGAGAGCACACAGCCTGACTGCTCGCCTCCAGCATGGAGCCCACGACTGGCTGTAGTTCATAGAAAAATATATTTTATTAAAAGCATGCAGGGAAGTAAAAAAGTACCAGGTCTCTACATGAGCGGGCAAATATAAGCTAAATATTCTTTCTTGTTGTGTGTTAGGTGTGAAAGAAAATGACTAAATACAACCTGGTTGACGGTACATAAAGTGCAGGTGATGGCTGCTGGAGAAGCTAACATTTATGTTAGTTCTATAAAACCATGTGTAGCAGGTAATATAATATGTCCTCTGAAGTCCAACTGGAACCATATAATACAGCTTTCATGTGTTGTTAGTGCCAATGTTCCATTTCAGTCAGTTATGTGTGTCTAACCTCTGGCTTCTAAACATATACATCAAATATAGAAACTCATTTTTCTTGTCTTTTTATCAGCTTCCTGTTCAGGATGAGAACAGCACCATTGCTCCACTGGTGAAAACAAAATCCCCAAATACAATCTTTTCTTTAATAGCACATCAGCTGACTAACTCTTAATGGTAGTATGACACCTTGCATCTGTTAAACAGCAAATCTTAGTTACAAACATCTTCATAAAAGAGTGAAGATATAGAGTGGCCCAGTAATGACTCATTATTCATCTTTTTTTTTGCACCTAACAATTTTTTGATAGATAAATTATAGTACTCTTACCATCATGTTCTGAATGAAAAGGAGTTGAATTAATGACTCATTTCTACAGACCCTACTTTTACCATTGCCTCACAGACCTGAGGTCCCAAAACTTGAGGTTTGCAGTTGGACCCTCTATCATTACCTGTTACTCAGCCCATATTCAGCCACCAGATCCTCTGCAAAAATCATTTAAAAACAGACTGTGAATTGACAAAACAGAGCTTGTTTGTGTACATGTGCTCATGAAACGCTGTTGGTGTCACAATTAATAGAAAATGTTGCCTCAAAGTAATTGTTTATTTTCATATTGGTGCACATCTGTGCAAACACAGGTTGATTAGCAAATCTCAACACCTTGTTTGCTATGACCCCCCCCCCTTAAAGACCTGCTTGAATGGCACGCCTGAGGCTGTGCTCATGCAGCCGGCACAGAGCAATTTCAGGACTTTCACGCTTAAAGGACAAGTTTGGTAATATTCTATATTTTTCTTATTGTTAACAAATCCCTTGTGCAGACCCAAACCAGTAATAAATGTTTCCTGCTAACAAGTATTGTGTGTGTATCCAAAGGCTGATTTATCTTCTTCCTCTGGGCCACAGAGCTCCACTGTTGTCCACACACTATTAAACACTGTTGCACAGCGTGACATGTTCTGTTCAGATCCAATAAAAATAACCAACAGATGACTCGTTAAATAAGAGCTACAACTTGCTTTAGCTGAAAGAAACATTGAAACGTGATCATAACAGCATCTTTGCTGCTGGTGTCTCTGAACAAGGGAATTCTGGGTATATGTGCTATCAGTAATCAATAACTATACCTGGGCCGCTCTTCAGGTACTTAATGAGTGCTTCAATTCTAATTCACAAAAGCCTGAACAGGGATTAAGATCTATTACGCTGAAACAATAATGAGAGGCATGGCGAGCTGTTCACTTGAAATCCCAGCCGCCCCGACTGACAAGCTGGCCGAGTATTTAACAGGTGTCCCCTGAATTGCTATTGGAGAGAGAGAGGGCGTCTCTGCGATTGGAATCTTAAGCCCAGTGGTCAGGAAGCGGGAAGTGAGATAGGCAGCCCCTCAGCAGCTGGAAGCAATCTCATCCAGGGGACCACACATCTTCCTTGGCATACATATCAAAAAACTTAAAATGGTCAGACGCAAAATTGCACTTGCCTTTCTTCCTGCTTAGACGTTAGCTCTATTACCACAAGTATACAGTGCGGTTGTTGTGGTTTTAAAGCACCTTTACACTGTGCAATTTTGTGCTGTCACTGCCAAAAGTTAACAATCTTGAGATGTGCTGAAATCTTTGGCTATCAAACACAAAATGGCGGCCCCAGATAACACGCTGACAGCTGATATAGAGCTTCTGTGACCAAATACAGGCTGCATCAAAACCTCTGAAAGAAATTTAGGACTGAAATCTCAGAATGTAACTGTTGCTACAACCCGTGGTTACAAACCATCTTATCAGAAGATGACATGAAATGACACCAGCGAGCGAGGTAGTGTAATGTTACGGCTTAAAAGCACCTTAAAGTCCCCCCTGACTCTAACTTGGAGAGACATCAAAACACATCAGAGGTAATGATATCCTCCGAAAGTTGTCGGCCAGACTGAGTGATATCAATATGTGCTTCATGTTTGTGTGCTCAGATTTGACTGAGGTGTGATTTGTGGCTCACCCATGCAGCCTCACTTCAACTCTCTCACAGCCCACTTGGAAGGCTTTATCTTGCGGGACGTCCATGTCTATTTCCTGTAATTTGTAAATGATTTAAACGTCCTAACCCATGTGCTCCATCAATCCTCCACAATCTGCTCTGGGCTATCTCTGCTCATTCATTGTCAATGCATAATAAAACCGGTCCACTCAGCCTCTCTGTCCCACTATAACCAGTTCACTCCACATTTCTGTCCCACTGTCCATTTTTACCTGAATGAGGACACAACTGTGACAGGGATTATTATGGACTACTGAAATGGCATTGAAGGTCGGAGGTCATAAGAGAATGTAGAAGTCACAGTCAAGAGGACCCATCACGAGCATTAGTCAGACCCAGCATGCACCTGTCAGTCGACGTTCTTCTCTGTCGCAGCTGCTGATTTGGCTTCCATCTTTGATTCTATTCTCAGAGTTTATCGTGTGACTTTTGTCTTTACTCTGTAACAGATGTAACTTCAAATAAAATGAGCATTCTTTAAAAAAGGACAGTTTCACAAAAAAAGGACTTTTTTACAGTAACAAGAGTAAATGTAAGTCATTACTTCCACCTCTGACAATCAGTATGGGACAGTAGCTTTGCACTAATTTCTATGGATCCCAGCATGAGGACCACCTACAAAAAAACAGAAGAACCTTTCCTTCAAATGATCAGAGTGATAAGACCTCAGGTTTTAAGAGTTCATTTTTGCCCAATTAAGAAATGGGACGTTTTTGTTCTCTTTTGTAATCTGTTTCTGAGATAATCAGAACATCAGGAAGTGAGAACATCACATCCCTTTCATATTTGAGTGCAGGTATACACACAGGTTTTTAGAACAGAGTGTGATATGGTAAAGCTGAAATGAAGAATAAAGTGGGAAATGGATAATATTAGACCATATTCTTTTAGGCTCTTTTTAACTTACTGATTGTCTATATATTTTTTCCCTGACATTTTTAATGGTGTGTCAAGAGGAATCAAGTGAATATGTTGCTTTGTGTGTTTTCTATTTGAATGTATGTCCTTTGTTTGTTTTTTTTTAAATCTTTCATAGCCAAGCACTTGACATTAAATGAATCATAATTGATTAACTTTCCGAGGCTTGATGATGATGTCTGAAATGTTACTGCTGATGGATTATTGCATTATTGACACTACAGGTAATAAAAATGGACACAATCGTGCCAATTTGCTGTCTCTTTATTTATAGCAAGCTGTGGGAGTGGAAACTGAGCTTGTGCTCATAAAATAGTGATGAAACATCTACACACACATAGCTTCAGAAGTCTTATACAAAGACTGTGCATGTCTTTTTTTTAAGCCTTGAAGCTACACATTCATACTGTCTAAGCATCTGTAGTTTTCTTTTCTGCCTGACTTGCTGAGCCACATCCAAACTCAACACCTGGTACAATTCTTCTGTCTATTTCAATTTAGATACTGTACTTTATCCAGTCCTCTCCACAAGTTTGTGCACCTAACTATCTTCTCAGTTCTCAAGAGACTCATATATTCAGTTTATCAATTGAATGTATTACTTCATTTGTGTTTCTTCTCAGAATCTTTAACCCTGTCTCCTAGAATGATGACGAACTGTATCGCCAACATATTTTGACAATTACGTTTTGAAAAGAATTGGATTGTGTTTGCTGGTAACATATATTCAAGTGTTGTAGTGTTTAGTGTTGGGCACCCAAAGAGCAGTACTTGTGTGGTTTAGTGAAAAACAGCACTTTGGTTAGGGAACGATCATGTGATTAAATGTCATGCTTCAGGTCAGTGATGGTAAAGTGGCTATAACCTATAATAATATTTTTATCTTAACAAGGGATCACCAGTCTACTTGTATGTCAAAGGTGTAGCTTGTGGTGATGAACCCACAGAAAACTGCAGGGATGTACAGTTCCCCTCAGCTCTACCCAGATTTGGAAAAATATATTTCAATGCTTGTAAATTTTTCAGGACTGTGAGATCCCTTTGTTTCCCAAGTTGGAAATTTGGCCTGGAAAATGAAGAAATAAGCCAGAGGCCAGCACTCTGTTCTCCGCTGTACACTGCAGTTCCAGGTCCACACGGATCACAGCACACTTTGTCTCGTTATAGTCTGTGATCATCATCACCGTCGTGTTACGCATGATGGACAGCAGAATGATCACTCGTCCCTTCTTGGGGACATGCTACTTGCTTCTGGCAAAATCCAAACCGACTCTCCCCTTGTGTGTATTAAATCCTGGTAGCACCTCAGGCTTGTTTTTGTGCACCACTACCAATCAGCTGCAGGTTCTGAACTTGTAAACCAACACAAAAGACACAAATCGTAACGTTGCATTATTTTACTTGCATCTAGCACACTGATAATAAAAAACTGAGCACCATTGCAGCGACCCTGGAAACTTTTTAGAGAAAAGCCAAGTACCACATGACATTTTTGACATTTTGATACCTGAAGATTGTTAAAAACAAAGAGTTTTAGGAATACCAGGGAGTTGAAGGCTTAAATGAAACAACAATAATGATAATAATAATTAGACAGGGTGCAATACAGTCTCACCTGTCATATGCATATAAGGGTTAAATATGTGTAATGCAAAGTGGGTCATTTGTAGTCATGAACCTAAACAGAATTACTGCTCTGCATATACTTTTTTTTTTAACCGTTTTGGTTCATTCTCAAATCTCTCATCACCCTTATTTTCTGACATAACAGACAGATGTTTTCACGTTGGCAACAATCTGGTGAACATTTAGCAGTTGGTAGAGACCAAACCAGAGGGAAAAGAGAGTGAATATTGGACTTTCATTCAGGTTAACAGGTACCTTGAGTACAAACAGGCTTCGGCTCTATACGGTTATACTTCAGTTGCTACAAGTGGATATGAAAACAAATGAAACACATTGTCAGTGAACATTTAGATGCCTTTTGTATCAACATTTAATGACTTTTTCATAAAACATTTATGATGCTGCAATTTAGCCTAGTAGTATATAAACATCATTTTTAGGAGGCAGAATTGAAATCTCAGACTGATAATTGAGAAGTTACTGAGTGATTATTGATCATAAAGGTCATTGATCAGCTGAGATTTCCTGCTGTCCTTGCCTCTCTCTCTCTCTCTCTCTGTCTCCCTCTCTTTCTCTCGGCTGTGATTTGACCATGATCCAGGGAAGTTTCAACAACAGGCGTCCCATCTTCCAGGCTGTCTCTGCTCGGCTCGTCCTGCACAAGCCTGCTGAATTGTGTTATCGACCTTGGGTGTGTGCGTGTGCAGCGTCCGGACTGTGCTCTGCATTATTTCAGCTAATTGTGGTGGAGTGTCCACAGCAAGGATTCCATTCTTTCCTGCATAACTCACCTCACTCATTTAGCACTTAACCTGCATGGCATGCTGGTATTCCAGCCTAAGACAGCGCAGCACAGATTTCCATCTTTCTCTACAATGGCGCTGATTGTCTCATAAAAAGATCAAGAGAAAATAAATATGACAGAGCGAGCGTGCTTGCGTTCAGTGGGTGATTGTGGATTTGCCGGAGTGAAGATAATCAGCGTTCATTCCTCCCGTCTCCTCTTCCACTCAGAGAGTTCGAGGATGGGAAATTGGGAGGCAACAGGTAGACGCTCTAATTATTTGCCTCACTGTCAAAGACATTAACCATGGCTGAGAAAACAATGCAGCTCTAGTATCGGAGCAGAATGGGAAGCAGTGGTTTAGTCACACACTCATTTGCAGTAACAGAGAGCCACACTCGGCATCACGTCGCGCTGCTCGGCAACTTGGCACAGAACTGATTAGAGAGGAACGAGTCAGGAGCGAGAGAGAGACGACTGCAGCAATGATCATTACCTCTCTCGTTGATCTTTAAATCTTTATCGTGCTCTCAAGCTCGTAAAACTTGTCTTTGAAGCCAGTATTTAGCGCAGTTACACTAAAAAAAACTCACAATTGCATTGATCGATGTCTTTATTCTAAAAATGGATTAATTGATCATGTGAAAGGAGTTGCCGTTTTAGTGTCTTTACGCGCATTGTTTTGATTTTAAGGCATCACTTAAGTGCTTTGGGTCACTTTGTTCTCATCAGCCTCCTTTCCAGCAACAGCAGGATGCTGTTTTCAGCAGAAGAGCAGATGATGAACTTGCTGTACGTTCTTCCTGCTCAGCAACAACCAGCAGACAAAGTTTACTAACAGCTGGTAAACACAGTGGACATTTAGCAACTGCACAGCCTGATATTCTCTTCATTTTGGATACGAAGTAGAATTCAAACCAGATCTAAAAGGAGAGTGAATATTTCAGTTTTAATTAATCACATGACACACAACTGGAGAATAAGAGAAGAGAAAAAAGCCATAGGACTCATCTGTCTATATAGTTATAGGTACCCAGTGGAGTTATCTTGCAAATAAATAAAAGTTATATTGGCTTCCAGTGTTACTTACCAAATCACACATGTGCATATTTCAGGTCTAACAAATGCATTTAGTGGGTTTTTTCCCATGTAAATTTGTTAAAATTGTAAATACTTTTTTTCAGCTTGATTATATTCATTTTCACTGTGGGACGAATAAAGCTTTATCTTATCTTATCTGTACATCCTGGATTCTGGACTACCTCACCAACCGTCCACAGTATGTGAGGACACGGGACTGCCAGCGGAACCACCTCCAGATCAATACAGGGAAAACCAAAGAACTGGTGGTGGATTTCCGCAGGTGCAGTCACTCCCCTCCAACACCAGTGAACATCCAGGGAATGGACACTGAGATGGTGACATCTTATAAGTACCTGGGTGTTCCCTCAACAACAAACCGGACTGGACTCACAACCCTGCTGCACTTTACAGGAAGGGCCAGAGCAGACTCTATCTGCTCAGGAGACTGAGGTCTTTTGGAGTGCAAGGGGCGCTCCTGAAGACCTTCTATGACTCTGTTGTGACATCAGCCATTTTCTATGGAGTAGTCTGCTGGGGCTGCAGCATTTCGGCTGTGAACAGGGACAGGTGCCTAAAAAATTGCTTAGTGCTACTAACGGTGAAAAACTCACTTGGTTAAAGTTATAGAATTATTGTTGACTTGGTGAGAGAAAATCAAAAATTAAGAACAGGAATAATAATAATAATAATAATAATAAGAAGAAGTAGAATCAGTTTGTTTTTTCTGCTTCTGCTACTTTTCGTATGGGTGGTTGCACTGGTTCTGTTTAAACATCAGCAACATGATGAATTGTCTTTCCTAATCCTGTTTTATCTGTAGACAATAACACTATCAGTGCTGCTCTCAGCCACATTAAGGCATATCTGAAAGGACAGAAAAACACTGCTGTGTAGTGTGCATGCAAGTCAGTAGCTACACCCGGAGAGTTCATATCCGGTTGCTCTGCCATTCATCCATGGAGAATGACGGCTTAGATGACTCATCTGCTCCACATGTGGATGTGGGGAGGGGGGTCTGTTGGCCTGGTACATAATACACATAACATATAACTGTGACATAGCTGTCACTATCAAATAAAGGCTTAACGCCATGAAAAAATGCTTATGTCATCAAGTTAACATGCTCACAATGACAACACTGACATGCTGATGTTTAGCAGGTATGTTCACCAGTGTCACCATTTTAATTTAGTTTACCATCATGCTAATGTTTGATGATTAGCACCTTCAACTTGTTTGACCTTTTTGATGGTGCTAGAGGAAACTCTCATGGCAATCTATCCATGAGTTATTCAGAAATTTCACTCAACACCACCAATTTCTAGGGTCCACAATGAGTCTGTACAAAATTCCATGCAAACTATTGTCTATACAAAGATTTAGGGCAATCTGCCCTGTAGCTGTTGAGCTATTTCAGTTTGGAATGTGGTGGACCAACTGATTGATTAGTGCAACCACGAAAGTCAAGTCATTAGCAAAACTAACAAAAGGAGAGAGGTGAAGCTCAGTAACAACTTTTTAGCAATTGTTTATCCGGCTTTATCAATCTGACAAAGAAATCAGGTAAAGGTTTTGGGTTTTTTTTAACATGGAGTGAAGAATCTTTGTCATGTACCGTGGCTGAAGTACTTTATAAGTTTAGTTCCTTACTTCAGTCAATGCATCATCATCACCTGTGGTTTCATTTTACATTTCAAAGAAAACCCCAGAAACTCTAAACGCTAACCTATTGATGTATCTTCATCTCAATCCTAAATTACTTGGTATGTTGGAGTAAATGCATTGAGTTGGTAATACAGAGGGCCAGGAAGTGAAACATAGAACAGTGCAAGAGGTTTCATGTCTAGGATCATTTTGGTGTTGTTGACATGATGCATTCAGGGTCAAAAAGTCTGACGGAGAAGGCTTGGGTCTTTTTTAGATTGAAGAGAAGTGTAAAGAAGCTCTGCTCTGTGGGTCACTTGTCCTTTGCTCTTCTGTGACCTCAAATCAGAAACCAAAAATACAAAATAAAAGTTAATCCATACATTGCATTAATTTGTCATAATGTTGTTTTTTCAGTGTCTATGTAGATGCGAAACTTGTTTCCATACAGCCAATCAAAGGACTTCATTTAAGACCATACTTGTAGTAACTCTATAGTTCTGCCATACGGAACAACACACATTAGCTTTCCTGCTGACGTTTCCTTCTTATCTGACTTACAAACATGAACACAAGTCTTGTTACTTGTGCACTACTAACGTCAGTTTGCAGGTTAGATAGCTAATCAGCTGCTCAGGTGCAGCATATTAAACAGCATGTAAGCGTATCTGCAAATGTCACCTGGGTCCAGTTAGATGTTGTCGTGCTCCTTACTCTTCAGTACCACTAACAACAAACTCTCTGCCAATAACATGCAGGCTACAGAACAACTTTACATTTTTCTCTTGTTCTCTGTGGTGTAACACTGACATTCTGGCAGCCTGCCAGCTGCTGTCAATCACACACCCCTCCAGCAGGTGAGATGAAAAGGAGCATTTCTGATATTAACTCAAAAACCTTTTTTCTACCTTTTAATAGTAAAAGACTGAGAATTCATTTAGTAATGGCATCGAGATTCATTTTGACTGCAAAAAAGGGATGATTAAATGTGATTGAGGCTGGAGTTTTTGTGAATGTGTGCTGCTCCCAGGAGGGCGCCTCCTCATGGTGGTATGTTCTTTAGTGGAGATCTTATGTAGAACCTCAGCAAAAGGCTGGCCTTTCAGTCTCCACCTGTCATCATTTGCATTCTTTATTTTCCTGCAATTGTGAGCAACCCAGGTCAGGTGACCCTTCCAGAAAAGGGTCACATGATGGGAGTGTGGTGAAACAGGGAAGGACGCATTGTGACTGATAAGAACCAATTAGGAAGTTAGGCATCTGAGTCATCGTTTCCAAAAGTCTCTGTTTCCACCCATCCAGACTACAGCACAATCCTGGAGTTTCACAACTAAAATTGGGCCCCCTGGGCATTAACCTAGCAAAATCTATGCGTTTTTTAAACGAAAACATATTAGTGTGGATGAAGCCTGAGGACTCCTTACTTTAGGTCTACCACCAGCAGGAGGCTGCCGGGAGTTTAGATCAGTCCATCAGCCACAAGCATCAAGTTTGTGTCAAGTCCCTCACTCCAGTGTAAATTGTTGCCCCTTATTTAGGTTTAGTGGCACAGGGAGGCAGAAGAAGGCTTTAGAGTTGAAGAGAAGTGACCATTATCCAGTCGTATTTACTTCAGAGTTCAGGGCACAAACCACATTCACACAATCAAGTATCCGCCTGTCTCCATCTGGGGTCCAAACAAAGGAAACGCTGCAGTTCTTCATCAAAATGAGTACAGCTTCCATTTCCCCAAGGGAAAACAACACAATGAAGAGTCAGGAGGGTTAATGATACTTGTGAATAACTCTCCATGTGGGCCATTTGGGGTTGAATTTTCAGAACGAGAGAGTGGGAAAGAAAGAGACGGGGAGAACGAGAGAAAGGAGCGTGCTCGCTGACAGTGATCCATTTTGAATATAATCAGGCGCTGCTGCTTTAGCTATTAAAAACGAATTAAGCAAAAGCACAATTAGAGGGCATTGTCATGCAAATGCTATGAGATGTATTGTTCTCTGTCAGAACACATGTTAAATCTAATTAAAGTGAACTCTGTGTTGTCTGCTCTGTTGTTTACGGAGGGGAAGAAGAGCAACACAGGGGACACACAAGAGACACACTGTACATGTCTAGATGGACAAACTAAATAATGGCCTCTTGTCTCTGTTTTTCTTCTCACTTTCAGTGAATATAATTAATTTATTCAGATGAGACAAATCATCATGAAAAGACAGATTATGAGGGCCAGATTCCAAAGCTGGTTGTAGTTTGCCCTCTGAGGTGGTTAATACCCTGCTGTTTGGTGTCATTATGGATAATACTGTCTCAGTCACAGCTTTATTGTGCAAAGTAACTAAGTACATTTAATCAAGTATTGTCCTTTAGTACATTTTGTAGGTATTTCAATGTTATGCTACGTTATACTTCTACTACTTTCCATGGGAAAATACTGTACTTTTTAGTCCACTACATTTATTTGACACCTATACTTTTCATCTTAAGACTTTACATAAAAAGAAACAAATAATCTGTCTGGTTGGGGCTCCTCGTCCCATTTCAGATGATTTGATAGCTAACTAAGAGATACTTCCTCTCTAAACTTCTCACATGGGTTCATTTATGTTCGAGTCCCCTGAAGTTAAAATTGTCCCATATTTCACAAAAAGCAAAGATGATTAATACAAATCTGTGTAGCAGAACTTATTTTTTCTTCCTTCCTCTCCCATTAATCATTTCATGACCCATCAGATTTATTTTGTGATCCCTTTGAGGAGACCTGACATCTAAATGTAAAACTAGCTCCACCTCTTCCAGCTACAGCAATAAAATGTTAAATAACTTTTTTGCAGTTGCAGGGGTCAGTTTTCTGCAGCATAAGTACTTTTACTTTTGATACTTTAAATACATTTTGCTGAAAATACTTCTGTACTTTTATGAGTAGGATTTTTTTTAATGCAGAACTTTTTCTTGTAATGACAGATTTACTATTTTTTTAATAGATTTGTACTTAAGAAAATGATCTAACCCTAAATACTGCTTCCACCACTGCCACTATTAACAAAAGACACATTCAGCCTTCAAAAATAGTAATAATAAATGAACGAAGATGGAGCTTGCTTAAAAATATATCTACAACTTAACGTGAAGCTTCAGTTTATTACTTACAGCTGAACTTTTATCATCTTGATGCACTCACATCACAGCACTCCTCCTCAACATGATTCACACAGAGCACATGAGCGGCACACAAAATGCTTCATCCCTGCTGCTGAAAATGCATCGAATTCAATAACCAGCTACAGTAAGTTGGCAATGTGTGATGGGAATGAAAGCCCCAAGTCCTCTGAGGGGGCAATTGTCTTTAAAGCCCACAGTTCTCAAATTTTGGAATGGAAATTGTTTATTTGCAGAGCATGAATACATACACAATCAATCCAATTTTTTTTCTGTAAATTTAGTAAATACACTGCGTTTATATGGTGCTTTTCTGGTCTTAATAGACCACTGAAAGTGCTTTCACAAAGCAAGCCAACATTCACCCACATTCATGCCTCCACCATTAATCACGCACACACCAAGGGGTCGGCCAGCCTTTCAATTGGTGGATGACTGCTCTACCCAAGCCACAGCTGACCCGGGCATTTTGGTCTGATGGTGGTGCTACACGAAAGGTCATGATGTCACTACGGATGAGGTTTCATCCTATCCACAGAAACTTTTTTATAAATACCTTGCCACTGGTCAAACTGATTTTCAAATGACACCCAAATTACACACAGGTTCAAACAGCAAAGTAAAGAATATGCCTTTCATCTTAATTACTTGCTGAATCTCCCCAATTCTGTCAAATTGTCTTTAACAGCCACTTTCTGTGGCTAATGTAAAGCTCAGTCAACATTGATTCAGGTCAGTGGTTCTCAAACTTTTTCTGTTACGCTCCCTGCAGAAGCTGAAAATGTTCATGGCTCCCTCCTCACTATTTTTATTAGTCATTAACAATGACAGGGAAGCAACTAATAAAAAAAGGATCCAAGTTGAATTTCTGTGAATAAAGGTGTGTATTTTGCCTACATAAATCATATTCATTCAACTTTGTTTCACCCTTTATTTCCCCTGGTCATTCATGCCCCTCCTGCAGTGGCACTCACTGTATCATGTAACACACACACACACGCAAGTTGTGTTAGTACATTCATCGATGAAATATTTCCTCTGAGACCATTTAATTGAAATGTATCCATTTGGATTGTGCTGCAGGAGTGGTCTGAGAACTTTAATTTCTTACATCACATTTTAGCACTATTTTGTATTGAAACTGGGTCACAACTGGATTGGTGGTGGCGAGTGTTTGAAAATTACAGGTGCTGTAATCAATATTTTGACAGTAAAAATGCCAGAGGTGTTGTTTGCAGTTATGAATCCAGATAGAAACAGCACCACATTAGCACTGAACCCAGCTCTGCAGGGACTTTTAGGATCTTTCAGCCCAATGTTTTGGTTTCACACTGTGTAGCTCAGCCTCACCACTCTCATCAACTGTTTTCCAGCACCCGTGGCCAGCTATTTTCTGGAAAAGGCTTTAATCGTGCTTGAGACTCAATTTGCCACCACTAGTATAACACATCCAAATATTCAACCGAATGGCTGGTGGTCGAGTTGCATTTTGGGTAATGTATGTACCAGGTTTTGAGAAGGAAGAAAAATGTGTGGAATATAAAAGCCAATATCTAATGTTCTGGTTTGATTTTTTTACAGCTTGATGGTGTTATAGGAGTGCAATGCTATAAAGGTGGAGTCATTTTTAAATCTGTTGGTTGACCAGAAACATAATTCATAAGTGAATGTTAACGTTTCTTCGAGCTTGTTCCCCAACTGGCCAAGAAATAAAGCATCTGCTTTAAAAGATTGATTTCTGGTGGTGTATTCCTTCAACTCAACATTATTTGTGAAAGTTATCCTTGAATTTTTGAGGAGTTGGTGAATATAGGTTCTGTTGTACTGTAAGTCCAGTAGGCAACTGTCAGAGAAGTGACACCTGCTGGGCAGTGAGTAATGAAGCATAAGGTGTTCTAACAAACCCTGAAGCTAGTGTCCACAACAACAGAGACAGGCTGGTCATCCAGGGCTGTACACTGACAGCTCTGCCATCCTAAACCACTTCAACAGGCCGGGCCAAGAGGGAAAAAAGAGCAGCTCACTTTTGACATCTTCGATAGGTGGTAAATCAAGTGGAGTTTTTTTGGTCATCAGGAAATATCTACCACATCGATTTATAAAGTGTGCCATAATAGTAACCCTTAGTGCAGCAAAGGCAATCACTTGAATCAATGTTGACTGACTCATAGAGAGTTATGTGAAAGCAGCTATTAGGCACAGAAAATGGCTGTGAGAGGCATTGATTAAAAGACAATTAGAGTGAATTAGGAAAAATACGTCACCTCTGACCCTTGCAAGCTGCCACTTAAGCGAACCTATAAAGAAAACACTCTCCTTTACAGACGGACAACCTTGTGTACAGTCGGCACGAGTACAATAACAGGAGACTGAACAGGCAGCGTGACCTCTGCAAGCCTTCTTACTCTGACTGCACAGCCTATTCTAAAAGCAAATCATATTTCAAATGAACTCCCGGAAAGCCACGTGAGAATCACATCAGAGGGATTTCTGTTTATGAGTAAATGGAACGATTGCCAAATAAACTCATCCTTAACTCCCTCCCTCCCTCCTCTCTCTCTCCCTACATGGAGGCTTTGCACGCGAGCAGCATAAACATCAAAGGGAAGTCAGCCCATGTGATCGGCGCCGGGGCACGGAGTGCTTGTCAGACACTGCTCTTTTTAGCATCCTCCGTGTGGAGCACATATTATTTCTCGCAGCGTGGACTCACCAGCGCAGACGGCGCGGGCTTGGTAACTGATGCAGCGTGTTTTCTTTAGTTAATTGGATTCTGAAGTAACCATTGTTTACTCAAGGGCCCGTAATGAATTCACTGCCAGTATGATTACAGTGTAATCATAACATACAACCTCACTTAATAATGACAAGCAAGAGAGAGGGCAAGGACAGTGAACAGCCTGCAACACCATACATAAACAAACAAGGATGAACAAATGCACGCCTTCTTTAAAAAACAAACACTTCAGCGGCTGATGATTGATTGTGAGCTGTTACAGGGTGTATACATGCGATGTCAGTGTATGTGGAGGTCACGCCCTGGGTGTAAAAATGCAACATTCAGCATCTGCCATCACATGCATTTAGACAGTCCAGAGGCTGTGTGAGGCACAGCAGCGCTTTGAGCTAAATGCTGTCAATATGCTATCATGCTCTCAATGACGATGCTAAAATGCTGATGTCAAGCAGGTAGAATGTTTATCATGACCACCCGCTTCATTTAGTGCGCTAGAAAGTACGAAGTACGGCTGAGAATGTATGAAGGTTAGTAATAAAAGTATTGGACAAACTGAAAAGATCTGAGGACAAGACCTGTAACAAATTCCATTGCAAACCATCTAAGAATCAAGAATAATCAAGAATCGAGAAGTTTTATTGTCGTGTGTAGTGAAAACACAGCAGTTAGACCATACAGCGAAATTCTTGCTTTCTCCATCTCTCTTCACGCAACAATAAAAATAACAGTAAAAAATAGAAGTAATAATAAAAATAAAATAATAATAATAATAATGTAAGAAACAAGAATTTAAGTAAGTATATAAGTTACAAAAGATAAAGTGTGCTATGTGACATGCAAATTCTAAGTGGAATATAGCACATTATGTAAACAGTGATATAGCACAGACCAACAGAGAAGGTTTGGTTGAGAGATCCTGCTCTGGAATAGGTCAAGGACTCCCTTCTTGTACATGGATGTCTAAATAGCTTGATGTAAATGTTGATACTTTGACACAAACCTGGATTTTTCACGACTTCATAGCTGGCCAGGAATTTATCTGTAACTATGGTTGGACCAACAAGTCTTTTATGAAGTGTAATGTGAAAAGTAGTGATGAACACCACAGAGAATTATCAGCTGACTCTTCAGTTTCACTCAGCTCTAAGATAAGATAGAATATTACTTTATTAGTCCCACAACAGGGAAATTTACAACAATGGGGAAATTTACTATGGAGCGTTTTAGTGTCTTTAAGCTCACTGTTTTAGATTTATGGCCCACAACTTTACTGTTTTTGTTCAGTCTCGCCACTCTTATTAAAAGTTTCCAGCCACGCTTTGCACAAAAAAGGTCGGATTAACCTACTGTACACTCCCTGCCCTGACCTCCATTGTGTGTTTTCCTTTCACAACCATCATCAAGCAAATGTTTTTAAGAGCAGACTGTTGCTGAAACAGCAAAGAAATGAAAAGTATCACGATACACTTTTGTAGAAATAACAGTCATTCTCCGCTTGTTGTCTGCATGCTACCTCTGTCGAATGACCTTTTAGGCTGAGACACTGACACCAGGTTCACCTGAATGCTATACTCAGGCTCAAGCTTAATGCCAAAATAAATACCAGCTTTTGCCATCAAACATCCCCTATTTCATAACAGAACCGGCAATAAAAAGCATTGATTTTGTGCAACATGCTCAAACCACCTCAGGATGAGAGGGCTTGGAAACGTATCCTTTGGCACATTTTAATGTCGATCGACGTTATTGAGGATAACATACAGTATTTGAGGAGGCCAAATCTGTCCCTCTTAATACTACTTTTCCAAAGCATTTCATTGAGGCATTTTAGAAAATAAGGGGGAACAGAGGTTAATCTTTAATGTAGAAATTAATCTTCTCAGCAGGAGACCAACTGTGATCAAACACTCCTCAGCTCCCTTCTTTCATCAACTGTCAAGTCCTGTGGTTGCTTCATTTTTCTCACTGCTATCTGCTGGAGACGCATCTGCACACTGAATGAAGCAGGATAACTAGAGCAGATGAACTGAATGAATTGCTAATAAAGTCATCTGATCAAATCACATAACTAGGCCCCCTTGTAACGTCCAACTTTCCTTTTCATTTATCTGGGGTTTTATATCTATCATACATGAAGCTAACAGAGGCAACATTGTGCTGCTGATCATTTGTAACAGTTGATTTAGCAGTTGACTGTTATGCTGCCTTCAGGTGACTGAATTCCATGTTACAGTTAAGATAAGATATACCTTTATTCGTCCCACAGCGGGGAAATTTACAAAAAAATCTTCCCTCCTTCGAGCCGGTTATGTAAGACAAGAGCCTAACAGCAACTACAAACTCACAGCACATTATGACAAAAGTGATTTATTTGTCATTACGTTTGATTTAAGATGCATAACTCATCCATGCAGTCATTTCAGTGCGGCCCCCGTGGTTGCCAAAAGTCACCATGTCAGAGTCTGAGCGTCTGTGGCAGCAGCGGTGTAAAGGTTTGAGAAGCTGGCAGGGAAAATTTAGGCTTGAAAAGTGAAAATGCAGCTCTCGTCTCCCTATTATGGCCAATGAGGTTAAAGGCCCTGGAGTGCCTCAGCTGTGCGGCTCAGTGGCAGATGAGACGGTGGTTGGACTGGGAAGCTTCCAGGTGTGAATGTGAGCAGGCTGTTCCTAAAAAAGGGAACACTGCTGTCAGTTAAACTGCCATGGATGAGTGAAGGTTAAAGAGAATCCTCTCGGTCTAATGAAGACATGCTCCCAAACACGATTTCCCATGGCTTATTTATGAAAAAGATTAAAGTGTTGTATTTACATATATAGTAGGTGCTTCATTCTTCTTCTCCTTCTTCTCCCCCTCCCCCGCTGCTTTCCATTCTGCTAACGACCTTACCTTCCTTGCTCCTCTGTCCTCCAGCCTGTGACCCAAAAATTGATCGAGGTCTGCCGCCATCGAGGACGTTCCAATCCCTTAAATGCGTCTCCGAGGAGATGAGGGGAGAGGAGTGAGGAATCTCAGCTGCATCCTATGAGGACGTTTTTTACGGACGGCCGTCTCCTCGAAATAATGCTGGTGGACAATTCCTCGTCCTTCTATCTCTTACTCTGTTCTTCTTCTCTCTTTCATCAACGCTGGGAGGAGCGCAGGGGTGAGGAAGAGATATCTTACAACACAACATCTGACCTCTGTAACACCTGTGTTGCACTGGAAGCACACTTTAAAATGAACACACACAGAACGCCTTATATACAGTACAATAAAAACCTTTCAAGATTCTGTCAAAAAAGTTTTTTTCTGAATGTTGCCACGGTTGCTGGACTACCTGAAGGTCAGCAGTGGTCGGACTCATCTCTTTCAGTTTTCCATGTCATCCTAGTCCACAGCTGTGTGTAATTAATCACATGATTGGTTAACATTTAATGATGACACGGGCCCGTTGTACAGCCGAGAGGCAGGCCTTACAACACGAGCTCTGACAGCATGATGTAGGACATCAGTGATTGCAACGCGTGGGAGTGGAAACGCTGATGGAGGACGTCATGGTTTGAATAAGTGCTCGGTTAATTGGATCTTTATTGTGAGATGCTCAGCTTTTTTGGACGTCTCAAAAGGAACATCCTCTGTTCAAATGTCTGAAAGTCACTCTGCTTGTTTGAGTTTATTGTAGATGAGTGCTCAATTGCTATTGTGCTATCTTTTATTTTAGTTTTAAACTGTATTCTTAAAAAAATGTGTTTTTTCTCCTTAAAATATGAATGAATAAAAATGTATCTACTGATTGTGCTTGTACAGGATTAGAATAGCCTGTTCACAGCAGACATCTTGACATGCCTTAGCAGAAAAAGGGTGTAGGTGTGACTAATAGCATTAATGGGGCCTGTATCCCATTTTTGTCTGCTAGTTTCAGGGCCCTGGGACTGTGCATGCTGACTCATGAATTGCTTTACTGGAGCACCTAAATGGAACAGAGACATTGTTGCTGTTATTAGTTACACCTGCGATAATACATTTAAATGTCTAATGTGAGAAAAGTCTATTTAAACTAAGTTCTAAAATAAGCACAACTTTGTGTAAGAGGAGGCAAGCCCTTACATTTAAATCAAATCAGCCACAATCACATGCACATAGACAACATTTTTGCAAACCTTTTCCCACTGATCCTAAAACAATGAGAAGCGTAAAAGCAGTGAGTGATTGCTTGATAAATCACCACCTCAGACCACCTGCAGCACAGCGAGCATGCTGCGCTGAAAGTCTGCCGGGATGCAACACTGGATGAAACATTTTGAAAGTGAGAAAAAAAACAACAACAACTGGGAGCTACAAAGACAGTCGCTGCAAAGGTGTGTTTTGGTCCAATGTGCACCAAACATCTCCAGCTAACAAATGACAACAACAACCACAACAACAACAAAAATAATTTGTGTGGTTGACAGCTGGAAAAAGGTGGGAGAGAGGACCGGCGGTGGAAATGCGGCACGATGATGCAGAGTTTATTCTGTTGGACACGGCACAGCAGCTCGACTCGGCCCACAGAAGCCGAGAGCGGCTAAGAATAGCAGTGAGAATGGAGGAGAGAGAAGGGCAAGAGGTATGAGAACAGCAGGGGATGAGTCCAGGAGTTTTTCTTCAACTTCTTCTTGTTTCCAGCAGCTGAGATAAAAAAAATGATATACTGTTTATTTTCCTCTTCTTATATTTATAAGATAACTGCCTGTCTTTTTTTGGCATTATCTATCCCTAAGGTCAGAATGGAAGTAGGTACAATAATCTATACTTGCCAGGCCTCTTATGGAGCCTTGCAGGTGACAACAGAACCTGGCTTTTCATTTCCCAGCTCCTTTTTGATCATTGAATGTATATTATGTTGTTACAGACTACAGCTTATATTTTATATAAAGCTTCATGCAATTTTTACTTATTCATTTTTTATATTGAAATTGTAGCCCGAGGTGACTGAAAAAATAGATAGAAACAATGAATGAATGAACGGACATTCTTGCCCACAGAGATCTCGCCATGGTTTGGATTTTCTGGCGCCACTCGCTGTGGCCTACAGCACGGAGGTGGACTTCAAATTAAGTTGGAGAAAAAAGTAATTTGCTCAATTCTCATAATTGGCGTAGATAATACTTTATCAGGAAGCCTTCCAAATGGCCTGGAATTGTCATTTTTTCACCGCAGACAGCTTGAGCGAATGCAAACTCCTCTGCTGCATATTCATCACTGTCTGAGAACAGTCGCAGACTGTGGCCTTGCATTGTGGGACAAAAAAAAACCCCATTTGATTCTACAGAAGCTGCACTTGCATCACTCTTGAAAACACTGAAGCGAGAAAATTTGGGCAACATCAGACTGCATCATGTTTATAGATGTGTCTTTGGTGGCACGCAATACGCATTTTGAAGTCCTAATTCTTCTTCCTCTGCAAACTTGTGGCTCACCAGAGAGCCAAGTGCCTCCTTGGAAATGATTCAATTTTTAACAGGCTAGAAAGGCCTAAACCCCACAGACTAACCCCAGAGAGAGAGGGGAGAGAGAGAGGGAGAGAGAGAGAGAGAGAGAGAGAGAGAGAGAGAGGGATTAACACAAAGAGAGCAGAGAGAGAAAGTCAGCTGGAGAGCACAAATGAATAAAGTAAAAGCAAAACTCCAACATTAAATATCAGACCTCAGCCTTGAACATGGAAGCATTATAAATTTAAAATACATTAAAAACCAGACAGACAATGTGCACTCTCGCATATAAACTGTTCTAGAATAGCTACTGTCAAATTGTTTGCTGCTTCACAAGCACGGGGCAGAATCTGTAATCAATACACCTGCACTTAAATAATCCAACCCTGCTTCCTAACTATGTGTATCACTGTGCTTCTCTTCCTCTTGTTCCTCCTACAGGTATGAATCCTTTTAACCTTTTCAAGCTGCCTGTCAGAGCAGGCTGTTGTTTGGTCCGCTGGGGTCCATGGGTTCAACACGCTTCATCTGCCGACACAGTACTATACAGTATGTGTACTGAAGGGTTATTTAAGATCAAAGTATGCTGATGATCTCATAGGTCAACCCAGCCTCTATGTGCCCTGACCCACTTATGCTTAAAAAAGGATCCATTAAATCGCAGTGAAAGCATCAAACATACCAGGTACTGCACCAGCTATTGAAATGAATTACTGCTTCCTAAAAACTTGCAATAATGCAATAAGGTAAACGTCATCACCTTAAGAAAGAGTAGAACATTTTGAGCTCTTCATCAGTTGCAGAGGTGTGTGTCATTGAATGCAACCACAGGAGTGGTGCACATCTCCAAGCCAGACTCAATAGAGTTCAAGTTGTACTATGCAACCTAACCTTGTCCTGTATCACAAAAGTGAGAAATACATTCAAAATACTATCAAAAATTTAAGAGATGTATTAAAAAAATATAAGAAAACATCAAAAGAACAGTGTCATACACAAAACAAAAAAGATAGTCAACTGGGAAAAGGGCTTTCAAATCTGAATAGAGGATTAAAATCTTGTTAGAATGAGTTACATGTTGGATGTTCATGCTATCTAAATCACACAGGGAAGAGCATTAATTCAACATTACTTTTCTGAATTTAATAAAAGAAGCTCTAAAGTTGAAGCAGAAATCAAGTCAAAATATTTAGACTGGACAAGAAAGATATGCATGTTCTTGGCACACTGATAACTTGCATCTGAATTATTCCAATTATTTCTGATCCAGTCAATCAAAACAAATCAAATCAACATGTTGCACAATCACAACACTCTCTGCTTTCTGTCCATGTAGCAGATGGTGATTACATGAGACAAAGAATGGATTGCGATCTGAGTCAAACTCATGCAATAATCACAGTCACAGAGATGCGGTCCAACACTTTGAAAGCTTTCGTTAGACAATAGTCCTTTTTCACAGCAGACATTTTGACTTGTCACAGTAGAAAAAGCACAGTTGTTACTCATAACAGAGAGCCGACATACACAACACCAGGAGAACTTGTTCAACAGAATGTAGTTATCATTGTGATTTCTGCCAGCAAATGCAGCATTAGATATCTTCAGTCTTCATTTTACACATTTTTCGAGACACATTGTAAAGCATATGTATCTCATGGTGGCTGTCTTTTTCATATCTTGTACGGTTATTGACGCTTTGGCTAATAAACATTCAGTCACTGAGCTCAGAATTTAGCTACATGTCGCTAATGATGGACAGAAGCTGATGATTAAGGTGCAGAGAAAATTCACTTTCTTTTCTTCTCCATAGTGACACAATAGCAATGGAGGCTTGTAGTATTTAGAACCATGCACCCTATCAAAATGATGGAGAAAAAAAAAATGAATTGAGTCTAAAAACCATGTTGAAAAAGTGAAAGCTGGCTGCCACGGCATAAGCCCTTAACATTTTTTTCATAATCACAGAGTAAATTCCCCCAGAACCAGCAGCACTTTCCAGCTCCGCAGTACCACGTTACATCACAGTGGTAACAAATAGAACAGACAACACCTCAGCACACCCAGCTGTGATGCTGGCTGCGGTCAGAGACACAAGAGACTTGTATCATTCAACCTTCCAGCGCAGCTGTGTTTAACTCCTTCTAAAATCTTCTAATGCTTCAATTGTAGAGGACCAAGCTGAGAAGTCTGCTTCAACTAACTCAAAGCTGTCCTCCATGTTTGTCCATGTTTGTCGTTTGAAGACACTTAATTATGATGGCAAAGACACTGTGGGGATGGCTGACTAATTTCTCTTTGCAGCAGGGGAAGCACAGAGGCTTTTACATAGCTGTCCCCTCACTCTGCCAACATCCAAAGTCTAATCAACAGAGCTGCTCAAAGTGTGAATGTTGGGTAAATGTTCAATATGTCACACCTTTGTGTCTTTGGAAAGAAATACATAAATAACAAAATGCAATTTAATTGGCAGCGCGGAGGAATAAAGCAGCAGCTGTGTTCCGACTAGTGCTTCTTTTTCTTAGGGCTGCTGATCAAAGAGCTGCAGGTATCAACCATTCATCCTTGAAGGTCGTTAACTGATATTGAAAGTACAGACGGTTCTTAAACACGTGTACGAAGCACCTCGGTTCGACTGTCCTCGGTCGAGCGGGAGGAGAGGCTGAAGGTTATGGCACAAAAGGAAAATCCAAAAAAGACGAACTGATTATGAGTTATATAAAAAGAGAAACAGTCTCATTATCTCTCCCTTGTTCTTTGATGCGTTCACAGGGGAGCTTATTAGTCTCATCACACGTGTCAATTATAAATGCAGCCCCCCCATTTACTGACGGCGGATTTTTTTTTTTACCCTATCTAACCATCAGATGAGCCGTATTTATATGATGAAAACCTTCTGATTATATCATGTCAACATTCCTGGAGGTGTGTGAGTTTTAGAAGGCCACCCACGGACGTGTCTGTGGGTAGGAGCGCCGGCACAGAGATGCAGGCTAATTGACTGCCATTGGAGTTTGTAACAGAGCTCAGGGCCTGGTGAACAGACAGCTCCCTATTTATTAAAGAGGTTACATGGTGCAGTGGTGCGACCACTCTTTAATAAAAGTCCCCTGTGACCCTTTCTGAGCTAACATAACCATTGTCCTCCATGTCAGCTGGACTACAGTTGCTGATATAAGCTGTCTGTTTTCTCTTTATTTATTAGGATATATGACAAAGCTTTGATCATATAAGTTGAGGAATGGGCGTCATGGTGGTGGCAGCTTTGACCTCTCCTGCCTCTGGTTCACTCAAAAAATGTGCAACAAAATATGTAGCTTGTCATTAGGGGTGTGAATGTTTGGAAATGTCGCAAATCGATTCCATTCCAATTCTTTGCTATCTGATTCGATTCAGATTCACTTTAAAAAGACTCTCAATTCAAAACCAATTCTCGGCTGACAGAATAGAAAAGGGCGCACTGTTTTCGGTCTCTTGCGGCAGTATAATGTATGCCAACCATCCACTGAAATACAATATGAAACATAATTGCCAATTAAGATAAATGGTCTGCATCCTTTTCGTTTCAAAAAGTGAACAGCATTAATTAATGAATGAATTAATATGAAAGCATCTCCAGTCTCCTGCCTGTATGTGAACAGCTAAATGAGGGGGAGTGCTCCGCTGTGTTATTAACGTTATATCTGCAGCCCTGAAGAGCAGGCAGCACTCTTAGCTCTGGGGAAAGCTATTGTTGCACAAGACACCGAGCGGGCGCATGGTGTTTGAAGTGAAACTGAGAGAGCACTGAGTTATTTTCTTCACCTCAGGATTGGTCTAAATTGTTTAACGGCCCTATTTGTTACTGCTGTTTGCCGCCCTGCTCCGCTAGTCTCTAAGTGACAATGTAGAAAGTTTACAATACACTTCGTGTTTGTTTCCTAATTATTTAGTCATGAAATCAAAAGACGTTGCAAACGCTGCCTTTTTTAAGATTAATTACATGACTATATAGGGGAGAGGCGGTGGACTAGTGGTCAGAGAAGAGGGGCATCAACTGGAAGGCTGCTACTTCTGGCAACAGGATACCTGAACCGGAGGATGGACCAGTTAATGCATCTGTTCAAGCCCAAGAGGAGCAACAGATGGACACTCCTTTCCCCATCCCACCGTCTAAGTGCCCCTGAGCAAGGCACCTTACTCCCCCTAAGACCTGCTCCCCGGGCGCTTCCAATATATAGCTGCTCTGTGTGGTCACTGCCCTTGTGTGTTGTTGTTGTGTTTCGAGTGCTGTGCACCTACAGATGGGTTAAAAGCAGGTCAAAGGTCAAATTTCCCAATTGCATGTGGCATTATTGTGTGTGCATGACTGATGTGGGATGAATAAAGAATCTTAATCTTAATCTTACAGCATGTGTGTGCTGCAGATTGTCTGGGAGCAGTTGAGTTCCGCCTTTGTTCGCTCCATGAGCATCACATTATAAACATTTAGAAAACTAATTTTACCATTTGTGAAGCAATTCTGATGACACAGATTACTCATAAAACCATTTTTAAAAAATCATTAAGCATGTTCTGATCTGCCAAATCCACAATTAAATGGGAACTCTGGGAAGTGATGTCACTTGATGTCACATGGGCCTAAAGGTTGCTGCTCCTGCTTGAGCCTTTCCTTTACTTCTCTCTCATGCACAAATCTTAGCTTTTCACATTCAAGCTCATGGTGCCTCAACTGCTCCCTTTCCTTTGTCTGCGGCTTTAAATCTAGCTCTCTCAATCCTATAGATCTGTCTTTACTTACTTCCTGCAGCTCTTGCAACAACTCACCCTACTCTTCCTTCTCTCCCCTCCAGGAGATGCATCAGTCTGTTCAGTGGGCAGGTCATATTTGTCACACAGTCTAGCCTGATCAAGCAAAGCATTTATGAATCCTGGTCTGCTACAGAGCCGAGATCTGTCTTTGAGCAATCTGAGTTTCTTAGTGTCAGAGTCTTTAATGAACCCCAATCTAACACCATGATGGCAACACAAACCTAATACTACCACATGTGACCAACAAAGTAGTGGCAAAAGCTTTATGAATTGTCCCATAATAATAATAATAATAATAATAATAATAATTGTCTTTCTTTCCTTCTATTCAGTCATTCAGATCATGCATTAAAGACCTCAAATATAATATTATATTGTTGAATGCAAGAAGGGGCATACATATATTTTGTGCGAGCGCAAGACAGAGAGAGCGTTCCGGTTACAGGGCTTGTCGTCGTTGGCATCTGGTGGCTAACTGGGGATACAAGAAGCTTTTTCAAAAAGAAAAAAGGATGAAGCAGGCAACAAGGCACAGGCAAGGCAAGAAGAGGTGGAGGAGGAGGAGGAGGAGGAGGAGGAGGAATTATCTCCTGTTGCTGGAGCAGCAGATGAGTCAGGAGGACGTGAGAGCGCCACCGCATCTGCAAGCTGGGGTTGGCGAAGGAGAGGGCTCTTTAGCTACTCTAGTCTGCACTCACCGTGATATTAATGTGAAACATGGCTGAGCACGGAAAGTGAGATGACCTTATTTTGCCTTTGTAGACTCCAAGTGATGAGTCTTTAAATCATAATTTGTTTCCTCGGAAGCATGAGCATGAAGCATATGCATCTCTACAATTGAGCTGGTGATTAAACCATGTATTCCACTCAGACGAGTCGCACCCTGCGTAGCTACCAGAGTTCACTTTCAACAGCACACAGAAATGTAAAGTTAGCAACAGGTCATTACGTGCTTCCATTGCCAGCAGCAAGGTGGACTGCTTGGAATCGTTATCAGGATTTATTATTATTGTTATTCAAACTGCAGTTATCTAAACTGTGCAATATCAGTATTTCCTATGTGCAATAATCTGTATTAAATTCCCTTATTTATTGTTCACTTATTTATCATATCTTGTTTTTTTACTGATGCTTTGTACGATTGCACCTTCGCTGTTGCAGCACGTCAGACTTCCCCACTGTGTGATTAATAATGGATTATCTTGTCTCTGATCTTATCTTATAATATTAATATTATTTACAAAATCAATTACTCCATCATCCGACGGGAAAACATGTCTACTCAGTCAGTGTCACTCTCAATTATTTCCAAGACAAAATTATCTGAGTGTGTTTTGTGTAATTTCCCCCTACACATCGTATGTAAGTACGCCTTTGTGATGATGATATTTAGAGGCTAAAGTATCATGTTGTGTTCCTTGTAAACACGTCTAGTGGACATTTGACACTACACAGATTAATGAGAGAGAGAGTGTGTGTGTGTGTGTGTGTGTGTGAGAGTAAGTGAGTGAAAGAAAATACCAATATACAAATGTTAACATAACAGCATTTGACAATAAATGTTTAATGATAGCAGTTGTGAGGTATATAGTTTCTACTCAATACACTACTAAGACAACATGCTAACTAATAATATTTTTAACAATTCTTAACCAATAATCAATAATACTAGGAAGACTGAGAACCAACCACAAACTAAGGAACTTGGTCAAGGTCAAGTGAAAATTCACTTCTCAACATTCTCAATGTCTGAACAAGGAAGGGTCTTATTTAGCCTTTCTCTGTCTGACATTGAGAATGTTGAGAATTGGAATTTTTATCATTATTTTTTTTTTTCAGTGTTAGCCTTCAAAAGTCCATAGCTTAAAAGTATTCATTCCTCTCTCATTTCAAGTTTTTATCCTAAAATATTAACCAGTCAAGCAATTATCTGAATCGGCAATAATTTGGTCATGTCTCAGTTTAACTCAAATGCACTTGAGAGCTAATTTGCTCCTTTAATTTCTAACTCATTATCACTGTTGTGGTGACATTTGAGGCAGAAACATGTTCCACGCAAGTACGTGAACAAGGACGAGCTACGCAAGATTGATTTCACGCACCGCTCCGTCCTGGAGTGTGTTTGTAGACGCAGCGTAGACGTGAGCTGCAGTCTGAGTGTTGCTGCTAGGGGGCGCTATAGCATGAAACAACAAGAGAAAGCTGACCTCTTCTGTTTGAGTTCCCTTCCCCTCGGCTGAACATGTCCATGTCGTGGATGTATTAAGGAGAATCGTATGCATAGCCATGTTCATTTATGACACTTTGTCACACATACATATACTGCGGTCGTGCAAATGCTCTGATTAGCTCTGTATGACAATATGAGGACTGAGGTTTGTTACCTCCGCCGGTGCATAAGCGTGCATGTTGTCAGTCCTGCGTTTGTACCTGCTCAGCCAGGCTTTATCATTTGTGTTCACGCACTTGTGTGGGCCGTGTTTGTGCCCTTAATGTAAAGCATTAAGAACTGAGAAGGACTGTATGATGATGAGGGATGAAGATATGGTGGCTGCAGCCAAACATCTTTTTTTCAATTAGTCACAAAGGAGAAGAAGAAGAAGAAGAAGAAGAGAGTTTAGGAGGCTGTTGTTTACACACACACACACACACACACACACACACATTTCCCTGCAATAAACAGGTGCTAAAACATTAATAATATTCCCAACTCTGTGATTAAATGTACTGAATATGTTTAAGCTTTTAAAATATTGATGTGCCAACATGAATATGTTTCAGCTTGAGTGTATGAATATATTTAGGCCCCACCTCATTAAATACGCTGCAAGCAAATCATATTTCAGCAGCACAGTTTACAGACAGAGATGTTCCATTTGAATATGAATGCAATATTTGTTATTTTGCAAACCTGTGAATGATATGTGCCCCTGATTAGTCTTAACACGGTCGTTTGTAAAGATCAGTCTCAGACAAAAACCCATAGCTCATGTGAAATAATGCATTGCACCCCATCACTTGTAAATACAATTACTCTGCATTTAAGCAACAGTAACATAAGGAACGGTAATATCTTTCATGCTGCGTGCTTAGGTTTTATGCACAGGAAGGGAAAGACACTGCGACAGCGTGGGCGGAGCACAGGGCTGACCACTCTGACCAAGTAGCTTCTATAAGTGTCAAAAGGACCAGTGTGCTTCTGACACAGCTATTACTGCTGTGGAATGTGGTCCACACATCCATCTGCTGGTTTGATGGATGTGCAGACCAAAAGCTATCTTGCCATTGTGCTGGTGAAAGCTGAAAATCATCACGCTTCACTCAGTGTTGGCCAGTAAAGGACTTGTGCCACTGACACAACAGTCAAGAGATAGAAATATGGAAGTATTTGTTTTTACGGCAGAAGCACGATCACAATGGGATTTCTGATCTGTCCAAAGGGATCAGTGGAAGAGAAAATGCACAATACAATTTAATGTTTCATTATTAGGCATGTTTATGTTAGCACCTTCTTCTTTACACCTTTGTTGTCCCTCACTCATACACTTATGTCTAGCATATTAAAACCAGGAGCCGGGGTCTGGGGTCACCTCAACAGTGGTAACTCAGAAATTCCTCTTACTGTTTAAGTCTTATTTGCTTTGGTGTGAACCAACTATAGCAAACTTTGAGGTTTTGGACCTTTGTGGACCTTTCAGGTGGCAAAAGTGCTGGGCATGTTAATGCATCATGCCGATACTGAATGGAAGTAATTCTTCCAAAATATTTCCTTGTCAGCTACATTTATGTGATGGTTGGGTCGCCACAAAATGATAAAAACAACACATCACAATATATACAGGGCAATGATGGGAACAAATGGCAGCATCAACAAACATTTATTGTTGTATTCATAAAAATACATAAAGTAAAAATATAAAAAGTTGAAGAAGGGCAGCATCATTAATGACACTTAACATCTTGCTCCTGTATGTATTCCTTAGGTTACCATACCTTGCACTGATATTGCATGACAGAAGATTTTGAATGAGACATTTATAGACTAGATAGAACAACATTCGCTGACTTACGCTGAAGCTATTCTGTTGTTTCAGTGTAACGATATATTACATACATTTCTTGAAAACATAATCAACAAAACAAAGTTATAGTTTCAAATGGCTGACTATTGATTAGATTGACATCAACTCTGGCGAGCAGTCACATGGTTCAGGCTTGCCAGCTCTCTAGTCAAAGCACCATTGTACAAAAGGCCAGCAAAGGGCTTATTATCTGTATGACAATAGTGACCATGGTACTGTATTTGTACTTGTATTAATATTTCCATGCTATGTGCAGTAAAAAAGTTAGACTTAAACACAGTCCTGTGAACCTTGGAGACTTTTCCTGAAGACACACATCCTTTTGTGTCGAGCCTCTGTGGCCTGTCTCTTATCCATAACCAGTGCTCAGTTGAAGATTGTGTAGTCTGCAGTAAAATACTTGTAAAATAATTCACCAACATTTGTGTGAGTTTTATCATGACTGACCCGTGCAGCACCGGTGCAGAACCAGTGCACGCAGAATCAAAGTGTCAGTACAAAAGATTCATTTGGTCAATTTCTTTGGCAGAAATTACTTCCAGTCCGTTCACTTTTCTAACCTTCAGGCTGCCTCTGCCTAAAAGTGAAACTTTGACAGCATATAATCAGGAAGCAGTTCTGTTAACATCGCACAGTCCTCGGCTTTATTTGTGTAATAAGCTGCAGATGATATCCTCTCTGCAGAAATAGACTGTATTAGCTAGTGTGTCTCTGTTTAGCCTTTTTCTTTACGAGTCAAGCAAACTGACAATTTACTCTCCATTTGGTGTCATGTTCAATTTTTTCTTCGTCTATTGTGGGTTCTCACAACAGACGAGCACAACTGGTGTCGCTACATTAATTGTAGAGGGACTCGATGTGAGAAAAACTGTTTTCCTGTATGTCACGTTGAAAAGATGGCTTTTAATTTAGCAGAGAAAAGCTGCAAATTGGAACATCGCTGTGAGTGTCGTGCTCTTTATATGGAGACGTCAGCTGGCCTTAATGACACAGACAGCTTCTGATTCATAAACAACATTTAAACCTTTAGACCAGTGGCATAAGAATTCGCTTCAAGTGGATGTAGAAAATATAGTCATGACTTTTGGGTGCAATTTCATTATAAAGTCAGACTAATTAGGCATTGCACTGCCAGAATGTTCCCACAGTATTCAACAAACATAATGTTGCAGCAGTTGCTATTACCACAACCTAACAGGCCGGGGTGTGAGGTAATGGACTAGGAAAGGGCTGGCTTTCCTGTGACAATTAAAGTATAATAATGTTTGCTTTATGCAGTTGAAAAAGACTAAAAAGCTCCAGGGATAAAATGCCACGGACCTAAAGACTTCATAACACCTCACAGTAGGAAAGAGTTGCAATTTTGCTCAAGTTTGTCCAACAGGTAGCGCTCAAAGTAAGAATATGAAAATATGAAAAATATGGTTTATTTCCTCAGAAGAACTTTCTCTGCACATTTCATGCAAATCTGCCTAGAAAATGTTGTAATTGTTTGTTATTGTGCCTAACCAATGAATAGCCTAGAACTGACATATAATATCACTTGACTGATGATAGTTATATCAAGCAAAGATGTTCTGCAATGTTTGAAACATTTGAATTAAAAAAAACCCAACAACTACCATCTCCTATGGCAGGGTGTGATAGTTATGAGAGTGTGTAATTTGAAATGGTTCAATATGAAACTGCAGTGTGTGGATGACTAAAGCCTTGGGAAAAACCATAGCTTTCACATTTTTCATAGTGGAAACTGCATAATAAAATAAATACATAATAATAAATTATTTAAAATAATCTATAAATATGCTACAAAAATTTAAGAGAGGCGATGATTTATCATCTCATAAGATCTTGAATAGGACTGTTCTGGGTTGTCAACACCACGTGTGCACAGTCAAGTCTGCCGCTGTGTTGTTCTTAAGATTTAGACATTTTTGCATTTCATGACCTGAATATATGAAATCTGCTCTAAGTGTCTGTTTTTTTTTTTCATTTGTTTTGTAACATTGTTTTAAAATTTGCATTTATCTATGCTACATTTGTGTGTTTCCATCAGCTCAACTGCACTAAGTTGCCTCATCTTTTACCTTAGGGCAGCTATCTCGCAGCCTCTGGCTTCGCGGCAGCGCTGGGTCAAACTCCAGGCCTCTGCTGCTGCCCTCTCTCTTTCCCGTTGACAATTTCAACACAGCGGTCCAAGAGCTCTGCGTGATAACACTGCTGACAATGGCCTCGTCAGCAGCTGCACCGGAGGATGTTGTCATTTGAAACGGTGACACTGACCTGGGGTTTGATAGATGGATGCAATTACTACCAACATTCCCCCACCAGCACCCAGTCGCCACAGTGAGTCTCCCTGCAGGTCGGACTGGGAGGCTGCCCGTGCGTTTTGTTAAGAGCAAGAAACCATCTTGCCTGTGTGATAGAGAACAGTGTAAAAAAAAAAAACCTTATTTCGCTCTCATTAACCAAACTTGATTAAGATTGGCATGTAATTGTTACACCAACAGGGACTGAATATGCTAATTTGTGGTAATTTGGGGGTTTTGACAGAGGGGTGATTTACAGTTTCTGGTAAACTGTAATTTAGTGCAGTTTTAATCTCAGTGCCGGTAAATAGAAGAAAAAAAAATTGAGTGAGTGGTGTATTTGCTAAGGAGGTGGTGTGTCTTCAGCAAGACACTGAAGCCCAGTTTCTGCAGACAGAAGGGCCAGTGATGTGCATGCAATGGTAATCATGTGTGTAATGTGATCATATGTAATCATAATGTGTGTGGTCCGTGTATTGCTCATGTTGTGGGAACATAAATCTGTTTGCACAATCATATTGTGCAGACTTATGGGGATAAAATCTAAAATGTAAGTCGCCATTACATAAATCATTCAATTTTAGTGTGAAGACTTTGGTTAAGGTTAAGGTTAGGGTGAGTATACAGCAACATGTAACATCTTCTGAAGAGATGGGAACGTGCCTGCGTGTGTGTGTGTGTGTGTGTGAATGGGTGAATGAGAGGCAAACTGTGAGGTGCAAAGTAAATGTTGTCCATGTACCATTCACCAAGATCTTTTTGTCCAGCTGCCATTTCCAAGGTCAAGAATGAAACTTGAAGATCTACAAGGTATTCATGGGTTTTACAAACAGGTGCAGCACCTTTCCATCCTTAGACCCTTGATTCAGAAAAGAAAAATCCCACAAAAAAACCCTTTACACGGGAAAAAAATGGAAGAACCCTCAGGATGAGCAACAGAGGATGGATCCCTCTCCCAGGACGGACAAACGTGCAATAGATGTCATGTCTCCCAAATAGACCAACAGTAAAAATGTCTAGTATGAACAATCAGGATGAACAATCAGGATGATCGATTGTAAACATACTAGATATGAAAAACATGGATCAGAAGGATGTTAAGCAACTTCTGGTGTCACCAAATAGCACCTGAATCACATCACATCACAATCACACAATTTATTGATCAGTAATCCAACCAGAAACTGAAATATGACTACAAACAACTTTTATTGCTACTAATATATTTTCACTTCTTTACAGCCTGGAAGACAGAAACCTGGCTGAACCATCTTGCTTTTTAATGTGGATCACCCACCTGTTGTCCTTATCTTCTCCCTTTAAATGAAAGATATTTGTTTAATTATATACTTATCTATTCATTTTGATCTCTTAATTTTATGTATCTCCATTTCTTTCCCATCTTCTTCCATCAGGTTGTGACAGGTTGTTTTGTTGTCTGGTAAGTGAGGCACACCGTTTTATAGCCAATGCGCTAATTGTGATTAAAACTCACAACCACAGTACAATGTCTTACAAAGGATTTAAGTGCTCAGACGCTGCTTTTACTAAATGCCACTGTGTGCCAAAGAACAAAAAAAATAATAATAAGAGAACAGCTGGTCCTAAATGAACAACTAATTTACTAAGACCTAAAATTCAGATCACCTCAAACACAATGTCCAATTGCAACGGTGGAGGTGTGTGTTTGGACTGCAAGCCGAGACATTAAATATGATGAATGAAATTAAGTCGGATGAGGAAAATTAAATACATAATGCCTTGTGTAAGTAAGGCAGGCTTTAGTCCATTTAGGCTTGCATTGTGCACACGAGTCGAGGAGTCTTGTGGTAATTTATAACTCTGATTTAAATATTTGGCAAACAAATTGTATTAAGGATTATACAAAGGTATCACCTTGATTAATAAAAGGCCAAACAATTACTTCAGGCAATGTAAGAGGGAAAAATGAAAATAAAATGGATGGATAAATGGAAACGCCTGAGGAAGCGTTGCTACAAGTCTGAGAAAGCCACTGTACTAATAACTCAATGACCTGGAGAGAATTTTGCTGGAAAAATCTGATTCACTTTTCAACTTCTAAGCAGAAATCCAAATTAACTGGGACCCAGTAGGCTCGCTGGAGGAAGCGTGGATCAGCCCCGGTGGATCACGCCACCACTCTTTATTCAAATATTCAGCCCTTTGAGAGAAGTTTATGGCAGCAAGTAAAGAAAAAAACGACAACAACAAAAAATAAACCCCACTATCACCAAATGCTGGCGTCAGAGAAACCCCACTGGGGTTAAAAACACTGCCTTAAATGGGACACTTACTGATACTGTTTAACGGTTTAAAGCTGTTTTTCCTTGTTTCTCCTGATTTCTTCTAATTTAAAGAATGACTGCACCTAAATCAATTTGTTATGAAACTGCACTATTTCTCTGCTTCATTGCTGCCCTCATGTTCTTATTCTCTATCTAATGTTCCCTGCTGATTTTCAAATATTGTAAAAATGAACCTGAACATTTCAAACTCATAATCTCTATCAGCTCGGGTGCGTTGCTAAGATTTGATTATTTCTGGTCAGTAACCAAAAGCTCCTTCCTGCCTTGTGTCCAGTCATTTACATTTCTAAAACTCTTTATTTGTCCAAAACCACCAGAAATCACTTGACAACCTCCAGCATATGCAAAAATGCAACCATCAGAGACCTCCCGAGAAGCACGGACTTTGAGCCTCACTGCACTGGCCTGCAGAAATGATTTTTACATGTTGTTTTAAAGTCAGGACTGGGTCTTGCCCCAGACTACATTGCTGACCTTCCCTCTCCGTACACTGCTGCTCTTAGCCTGAGGTCTGCCAGCCAGTTGTTCTTGACTGTCCCCAGGGCCTGGCTGGAGCTGAAGGCCAGCAGCACTTTTTCTGTTACAGCTATAATGCTGGAATAACCTTCAGTTGGGCATCAGGCAAACAACCTCAGTGTCCTTTTTCTTGCAAACTTTGATCATGCATTATCTGGTCTACATGTGTATGTTTGGTCATCTCCCGCTGTAATGCAAAGTAAGGTAGTGGTTGCTGCTATTGTTACTGCTTACATATGAATAATGTTGTCCAAATCAATTAAACAGTGGAGTGGAGTGAAGTGACTTTGTTTGGAGCAGCAACAGCAGCCTTTGCTTCGCCAGCAGCATGCGGCCTGCGTCAGCACCTCAAATTCAGCAGTTTTGTTACATTCACTCCAGGGCGAAGGTTAGTATCACAAGTGGGGGAGATATATAAGTAAGTAAATACAATCTATAATAAGTATATATCATGATCCATCCCTTCCATTATAATGATGTTAAAATGAAAATGGGGAGGATAAAGAAATGGTTCTGAAAGTTCTATATTGTTAATCTACAAACCCTACTGAGTTTTCAGTGTCTTGATTCTTTCTGACAGATGATGTAATGCTTTACTGTCTTTACCTTTGACAGATGTTCAATTCAAGCATCCGTTTTAGGACAAAATTACCTGCAAATGAAAATATGGATCAAGAAAATAAATAGATAAATAAATAAAAGAAACATAAAAGTGTTGGGAGCAGGTTACCTTTAATTAAGCCCTGAGTAGTGTCTGCAGGTCCTTCCCTCAACCTTCACCAACAAGGTAGGGCAGACTGTATGTAGTCTGACAGGTAAAACCCATAAAAAATGCCTTGAGTGCACGCTAATAACTAAACAAGATTAGGATGAGTGTATCAACATTTCATCAACTCAGATGTTCTCTCATCTTCACTTTAGTGGGAGGACAGTGAGAGGACTCCCTCCTCACATTAGCTCCCCACAGATTGGCAATGACTACATTAGTCCCTGTGGCGTACCTGATGAGCCTCAAATGACACAACACTGTGCAAAAAAGAGCAGTGGGTTTTGATGATGTTTCACTGCCAGTCATCCTGAAGTGTTAAGACAGAGGCTCGTGGCGAAGCAGTAACAATGTGCAGGTGAAATCCTGGTTCAGGACATACGACAAAAGAAATGTTTTATGTTTCTGCTTGTGTGTTTTTGGCCAAGTATCCATGTAGCAGCCCCCTTTTTCATCACACTTCACTTTTCATAAACAGAGTGACGCTCACATATTATGTAAGCATATATATATATGAGGCTTTGGGCCACATTCTGGGACTATAGTCTTTCAGGGGACAACTATGATGTGCAAGATGAACATCACTTAATCGATACAAGACACCAGGAGACGTGTCAGTATTATATTAATGTAGAGCTTGTTCAGTAAGAAGGTAATCCATGGTGTGAAGTGGAGAAAATATATTATAAATAAAATAAAACTGTAACTCTACATTTCACTACAGTAAAATGAATAACACTCACCTGGTAACAGACCTAGCTGAGGTGGCGGAGCTATAAAAAGATCTGTGACCGAAAGCTCGCTAATGAAAAAGATTTTTGCACAGATTTAAGTGTACAGATGCGTTTTTTTCCATTCAGTTATCCCTTTAAACATAAAATATGAATGTGAAACTGTGAAAATGAAATTGGCCACACGTAGCCCATCCCCCACTCTCTAATGAACAAGGTTCCAAACTTGGAGCAGGCACCGCAAATGAAATTATTCCATCTGTGACTCCTTAATATGGCGGGAAGCCTCAGAAACTTAAGTACTTTTGCCAGGAGGCTTGGCCGGTAATTAGGATGCATCGCATGGCGTCGATCTACCTCCTATATTAATCCTCTGACATTCTACAGATTGCCGCAAAACCTGAAATCTGAAAATACCAGCACAGCAGGGCGTGCTGGTACGACTCCTGCCGCCCACACACGTTTTAAATAGTAAGAAGGTAGATACACTGAGGAGAGAGGAGGAAAGGACCGACTTTAAAATATGTTGAATTTGATCTATCGGTTAATCATTTTTGAACTTCCTTCAGAGCGAGGTTGATGTGGTCAAAAGGAAAAAGATCTTGTGCTGTGATTTTTTTTTCTTCCTCGTATTACTTTTGATGCTGAAATCTTGCCTTCTCCATTTCTCCACAAAGGACTATATACATGCATAATCATCTCACATTTAAATTATTGTCGTGTCTTCATGGTGGTTTTCTAAATAATTTTGACTCTCTGATTCCACTGCCAGTCAAAAGGAGGAACATTTCAAGATTTGCCTTATTACCTGTATGGACACACAAGCTTAGGCCATAGTGTGTGATGTTGTTATAGTGCATTGTATTATATTGTATGATGTACATAATATGTGGTGCCCTGCAGCCTGCATTTGGAGCAGCAAGCAGCAAAGCAAGAAAATGGAATCATATCATTGCTGTTTAAGAACTCCCATCAACATTGACTTAATTAATTGGGAAAAGATCATTTCACAGTATTCCAAATTGTGCCCTTGAGATTTGCCTCTTGTGTGTATTTGCAGCCCGTCCTCTGTTCAGATCTTTATTGTTTCAGCTTGGTGGCACCGTGGGCCTTGTTTATAAAACTGTGCGTTGGATCCATACTAAAAAATTACCTGCATCAGTGACAGCTGTATGCAAACAATAATCAGGAATACAAAAGTGTGTGCATGCATTTTTCAACCCCGTTCTAGATATTCCACTTAAAATATGCACACATGCATGCACCTCATATCCCACCCACTACACTCCTGCAATTAACCATAAACAAACAGCACAAAACCCTCTTGAATACTGAGAAACATATTGTTCCATGGGGAGGGTGGCAGCGGTGTTACAAACGAAACACAGTGTGAGAGGCTGATGGTTGCAGCAGCTGTTAATGCAGTCAGTGTATCAAACAGGACAGAATTAAACAAAGTGGTCAGACATGGAGGGGATGCCAAGAAGGCCATTGCTGCAGATCATATAGAGTACATACTGTGTGGGTAAGCACACCGGAGTTCATTGATATATGCAAAGCATCTATCAATGCATATATGCCTGAAATGACCACGCACTCAACATTTGGCAAAAAATAAACACTGCATTCGAATTTGAAATGCAGCATGCATGCACGTGTTTCTCTCATTTTCATAGTGGATATAGGAGCGTATAGGATGAGGTGGGTGGAGAAGGTGCACAGTGCAACTGCAGCGTCTCCAGTACGTCTCTGTGCCTTTTGCTCCCGGCAGCGTGTCCATGTGTTCGCTGAAGTGATCTTGCACAAAAACTTAAATTCACACTCAGCAGTATTAAAAGACTTTGTTAAAATATATTAAGACTCTGTTCTCCAGTTGTATATAATCATTCGATGCGGCCTCTTATTTTTATAGGCCTAGTTGATGATTAAAGCGTTTGACGGGAGTGAATCAGGATTTTCAGGGTGAATATTGTGGAAAGAAGCTGCAGCCTGACGCATCCTGGCATCATCCTTGGAATTTTAGCAGCGCTGTAACATCCCACAAATGCCCGCGACCGAGTGTGGGCATCATGGCACAACTGCTCTCCGCTGCTTAGGACTGGGTATATAGTGATGAGCCAGCACTTGATGTAAGCACCGCTGTCAGCTGCAGAGCAGACTATAACACAATATAGATATAACACAGCTAACCTGAATATTTATCTACCTTGGCACCTGCACCGCCTGTTTCTGCTGTCTCCTGCTGTCAGCATTGCCTGTTTCTGTACAGGTGCACACATTCTCACATCAAGTTTGTTTTTATGAATCTTTTCCATAGGAAGTGGAGTATGCCAAGTCTGATGTTGTGTGTGCGTTGAGGTCCCTGGATTTGACTGCTGTCCTTTCTGATCTGTATTTTCAGCCACACCAGTGATGTGACTCTAGCGATGGGAACAGTGATTAACTGATTACAATGACAGTTACAAAACATGAAATATAAAAGATTATTTTGCTTTATATCTGATGTTTTAGATTTTATTTATTTTTATTATTTGTATTTACTCGAAAGCACTTTGTAACTTTTTTGAAAGTGGCTGTATAAAAAAAATAATTTCCTTTATTCGTCATCTTTATGCTCCACATAAAAAGGAAATAGTGTATTAAAAAAAGAAATAGTGTCCCTATGCCCTGACTTTTCCTCTAGCTTCACCAGCAGGTTCACATTTGTGATTTCGAGTGAAATCTCTCAACAGCTTTTCTGTGCATTGTAATAACCAGTTATTCCTTAGCTTTTAACTAGCGCCATCATCAGGTCAGGATTTCAGCTTGTCCAGTATTTTGATTTCTGACTAAATATCTGCAAAACTAATGAC